>VWZL01002865.1:40040-56449 GCA_013396915.1 Stercorarius parasiticus
AGACAGCCCCGGGCTCGCGGGGGGCGGGTGGTGGGTCCGGAGGGTCTGCGGGGACCCGGGTCCCTTCCCTAGGAGGGGTAGAAGCGGGGTTCACCCCCCCGCCGTGGCGGGCTGGAGCAAGGGGAAAGTTGTTCCTGCCGGGGGTGTCACCCGTCCCCTCTGCTCTCCCCGCAGGCGCTGGGCTGGGGACCGTGTCCCTCTGGGGCAGCCTCCTGCTCGCTGCCGGCCTTGCCCTCGACCCGGCACCGCAGAGCTGCAACTGCTCGGAGCCCATGGACTTCCAGGCTTTCCGGGAGGCTCCGCTCCCTGAGAGCTGCTGCCTCAACTTCACCAGCTCCAACATCACCCACCTGGACTGGGGCATGCTGGTAGGGGTGCGGGGGCTGCGGGAGCTCTACCTCTCGCACTGCAACATCACGGCCATCAGCAACGCACAGGGAGTCCCCCCTGCCTTGGAAATCTTGCACTTAAGTCACAACCTGCTGGAAAGTCTACCTGGAAGCTTTCTGGAAGATGCCCCTAATTTGAGGGTCCTTCATCTGGACAGCAACCAGCTCCAGGAGCTGCCCAAGTCCTTCCTGAAAGCATCAACCCAGGTCCAGGAGGTCTACCTGGGCTTCAATGCCCTGACCTTCCTTCCCGCCAGCCTCCTGAAGCCGTCTCTGCTCCAGCTCCAGCTCTCCAACAACAGCTGGGACTGCAGCTGCACTTTGCTCAGCAACCTGGAGGGTTGGCCCAGCCTGGCTACTGAGGTTATCTGCCACACGCCAGAGCGGTACCATGGTGTGGACCTCCAGAGCATCCCCCGGGGTGAGCTGTGCCCCTCGCACAGCCTCACCGCCCTCTTCATCTGCCTGCCCCCTCTCCTCATCCTCACCAGCATCACCTGGTGCTTCTGCAGGCGGAAGAGAAAGACCAACTACAGCCTTCAGAGCAGGTCCCAGAGCCATCCAGCCACAGCAGAGAGGGCCAATGCGCCAGTGCTTGCAGATCCCCACCACTACGTCCTCTATGAGCTACCTGCTGCCCCCTCCGAGACCGAGAAGAAGGTGCTGCTGGGGAGCCAGGTCCTGCTCCAGCCCTCCATGGACCCGCTGGAGAACAGCAGGGACCTCTACGAGGAGGTGGAGATCCAGGTGGGATCCCCTAGCAGTTCCCAGGTGCCAGCCCACAAAGGGCAGTGGGGCACAGGGCCAGGCAGGCAGCGGGACACCCTGGCACCGAGGGCAGAGGAGCTGGGGGGCAGCGAGCCAGAGGTGGACACCGTCAGTGTGAGCGAAGTCCTGAAGGACTCTGCCGACCGGGAGAAGATCTACATGAGTCAGTCAACCAACTATTACAACCTGGTACCCGGCATCGAGCTGGAGGACTCGGACAACCTGGAGTATGAGAACATTGACCTGCACTGATGCCAGGGCTCGGGTTGTATCTGGGACACGCTGGGGGGATGGCAGGGGCCGGGAGGTAGTGAAAGCCAGCAGAGCAGGAGAGGCACGAACTGTCCTGCTGTGGCTTACAGTGGCTGTTTGCAAAGCTGCACCCCCAAATTCCCATCCCTTCCCCTGCGCCACCATGTGCTGCAGCTGGGCAGGGGGTGCAAGGGTGCTCTGGACACCAGGGACCCTGCCACAGGCTGGCAGTTTTTGGAGACACATGGGCTGGTAGTGCCCAAGGAAGGACATGTAGAGGCAGTGGGGGCTGCTTTTGGGGACCAGGTGACAATACTGTGTGTGCCAGACCCACCGACCGGGGCCTCCATCCTCTCTCGCTGGAGCCAGATGGCATCTGGCATGGACCTGCTGCTCCCCAGCCCACAGAGAATGGGGTCTGGGGACATGAAACGGGGATAGCTCTGCCTACGTGGTCTGCAGGGGGTGGCACATGTGGATGGGGTGCCCTGGGCTTGGCAGAGGGACCCTGCGGTGGCCCTGCCTGCTGCCCACCCCACATCCCAACGTGTCCCACTGTATGGCAGGGGGGCTTGAAACAGACGGTGCACGTGTGCTGTTGCACGAGTGTGCACACACGTGTGTGGGGACTGCACATGGGTGGGTGTGAGCGGGTGTGCAAGGTGCACACACACACAGAGGGAGGCACTGGAGGGGCCCCTTGCAGCCTCCTCTGCCCAACGTGCTGCCAAGCCCTGTAGGATCCAGCTCTCAATAAGAAATAAATCATTTTACTCCTGGAAGTGCGGCTCCATCCCTGTGTCTGCGTGGTTTGAGGTGGTGGGGAGCCAACTGATGGGATATGGGGGACTGCAGGGATGGGGGGGCTTGGGTTCTACCCCATCTCCCCTCCCATGTCCTGGGTGATGCCCTAGCGTGGGTCTCATCCAGCAGCCTGGGTCTGCTTTTTGCTGAGCACTGGCTGGGGGGAGAGGAGCCTCTGCCTTGCACCGTGATTTACAGCCCAGCCAGGGAAGGTGTCAGCCTGCTGTAAATGCCAGGGTTCCCGGACGGGGCAGGGACCTGTGGGGCTCCTGGGAATGGGGCAAAGGCTAGGGGTGCTGTAAATCACACCCCTGCACAGGCACCCCCCCGGCAAGTCTCACCCATGGGTGCTCCAGCCCTTCTCTAGGGATGGGGGGAGGCAGGCCCCCTTGAGCCCTGTCCCCCCTGCCCAAGGGGACATTTCCCAGGCTGGAAGCCCCTGCGGCCGCCCTGCTCTGCGCTGGAGCTGTCCCGGGCCTGGGCCGGGCGCTGTGCCTGGGCAGGAAGGGAGGGAGCCAGGCAGGGCAGGACACGGAGCTCCGGACGGCAAAGGAAGCGGCGTTTCCTGCGGAGCGCAGCATGGCCTCCGGCAGCCCACAGCGGGACGAGCCACGGGCCCCAGCAGTGCTCAGTCTCAGTCCCAGCCCCAGCATGGGTCAGGGACGAGGACGGGATGATTTCCCTGCATGTCTCGCTGTCACTCATGGATGTTTCCCACTGGTTTATGTCCTGATGGAATTTTTCCCTTCCCACTCCCTCCCAGGCCCTGGGAAAGTGGCCCAGTGCCAGCCTTTAAAATGCCTCCACCACCCCCCTGCCAGGTACTGCAGCCAGGGCATCCCGGCGTGCCCCAGCTCATGCCATCTCCAATTTCTCCCCTGGGAACACGGAGGGACCAGGAGCTCCATAGTGCCGAGGCGGGACAGGCAGGGGTCAGCCATCCCTCCCCAGGGGCTGCAGCCCGGCCCATGGCCGCAGGCACTGCCTGTTGCTGGCAGCGAGGACTTGGGCAGTGACGGGCGCATTTTTCACCCGTGCTCCAGAAATATCCCACCGCCATCCCTGGGTTCTGGCTCTGCCTGTGCACCCCAGGGACCCGTTCCTAGGGTTGCCAGGAGCGATGCAGCCCTCCTTTCCCCTCCTTCTCACAGAGCCTAAATTCAGCTGCCGTGGCTGCAAAGGGAAACAACCCAAACCGCCCTGCTGGGTGCTGCCCGGCCCTGGCTCCAGCACCCACAGCCCCCACCGAAACCTCCAGCCATGGCCAGTGGCAGGGAGGTGTGACCGAGCCAGAGTTCCCTGTTCCCTGCGTCTGACAGCCCCAATCCATCATGGGGAGGGCTTGGCGGGGTATTTAGGTGGAAGAGGCACTGGCAAGACAGGAGAGTGCAGGCAGGGAGCAGGCAGCGGCTGTGGCAGGCGCGAGAAGGGCAGGGTGGCTGCGTGGGTGATCCTGCTGATGGGCCCTAGTGCTTGGCGTGGGAGCGAGTGCGTGTCCCCAGGTCCTGCAGTCTGGACAGCGGTGGGAAGCCCAGTTCTCCCCAGTTTAGCCAGCAGCCAGTGAGGGAAGGATTTTTCCACCAAAGTGCAGAGCTGAGCCGCAATGACCATCTCCTACACGCTGAAAGTCGCCAACTCCCGTTTTGGGGGTTTCTCCAAGCTGCTCTTCCGCTGGAAAGGCAGCATCTACAAGCTGCTGTACAAGGAGTTCATCGTCTTCATGGTGCTGTATGCTGTGCTCAGCCTCGTCTACCGGTGAGAAGGGTCCCATTGTGTCCCTCCCTGGTGACCCACTGGGATGTGCAGAGATGCCCCATCGGTCGTTGACTGGGGTCCATGGGAGGGGAGAAGCCCAGGGGACTCCCCCAGGGAGGGTGGGAGTGGACAGGGGAGGGCAAGGAGAAGGGGAATCAGGCAATGACTTTTTGTGGAGGTCCGAGGCAGCGCCCCAGCCACCACTTGCCCTTGACCCTGCTGCTTGTCCCTGACCCCCCTCCTGTCCCTGACCCTGCTGCGTGTCCCTGACCCGCTGTGTTTTGGCTGCAGGCGGCTGCTGACCGAGGAGCAGAAGCGCCTCTATACCAAAGTGGCTCAATACTGCAACCGCTCCATAGACCTCATCCCCATGTCGTTTGTCTTAGGTATGGTCCCTCCCCAGATCCCAGGGTCCCTTGCTGTCCCTGGCACTGGTGGCTTGAGGATGCCCCCACTGCCCATCCTGACCCCATGCCAAAACATCCCTTGGACACCATCGGATGGGGGATGGAGGAGCCCAGGACCCCAGGAATTGCACTTGGCTCCCAGACCCACCAAATGCAGCTCCCTGGCCCTGGGGATGCCAGTGGGAGGCTGTGATTTCCCCTGGACCACTCTGCACCCTCCTCCCCATGCCCAGGAAAGGGACACCTTACCTACAAGAGATGGCTGTCCTGCCCTCTGCCACCCGCACCCAGGGCAGGGAAGAGCTGGGGACATCCCCACCTCCAACCCTGGGGAGGCCAGCTGAAAGGGAAGCACAACATGTGCTTTATCTCCTGGCCACAGAGAAATCTGTCACCCTTGGAAACATGGCATCTCTCCTGCTGTGGGCTCATCCCCACCTCAACCCACCACCCAGTCACACCGAGCCCCGCCACGTGCTATCTCTTGGTGCAGGTTTTTACGTCACCCTGATTGTGAACCGGTGGTGGGCCCAGTACACCAGCATCCCCCTGCCCGACCAGCTCATGTGCGTCATCTCCAGCAACGTCCACGGCAAAGATGAGAAGGGCCGGATCCTGCGGCGCACCCTCATCCGCTACGCCAACCTGTCGTCGGTCCTCATCCTGCGCTCCGTCAGCACCAGGGTGCTCAAGCGCTTCCCCACCATGGACCACGTGGTGGAAGCAGGTGAGGAGCTAAACCCTGGGGGTGGTGATGGCTTGCAATGTGGGGTGAGAGCTGGGGGACACAGATGTGTCCCTGTCACCAGATGTGCTGGGGATCCTTGCAAGCATCCCTGCCCCAAACTGCCCTGCACACAGGGTGGCATCCTTGCACGTATGTTCACCCTCAGAGTCCCGTGTCCTGTCTGCCCGCAGCTTGTCTCCAGGGGATGTAGTTTCACCTGGAAAACCCTGTGTTCCCACCCCAAAAGGAGTCTCCCCCCTTAACATGGGGGCCATGGTGCTGAGCCTCTGCCCCACCGCAGGCTTCATGACACAGGACGAGCGCAAGAAGTTCGAGAGCCTCCACTCCGACTTCAACAAGTACTGGATCCCCTGCGTGTGGTTCACCAACCTGGCGGCCCAGGCCAGGTGGGATGGCCGCATCCGTGACGACGTGGCCCTCCGCCTGCTCATGGATGTGAGTTGGCTCTGGGTGTGCGGGCGGGACAAGGCTTCCATGGGGGGGCTCGCGTGAAGCCTGGGTCACCTGTCCTTGTCCCCTCCGCCCAGGAGCTGAATCTCTACCGGGCCAAGTGCAGCATGTTGTTCCATTACGACTGGATCAGCATCCCTCTGGTGTACACGCAGGTGGGTACCCACGCACCCCGCGGGCCCCCCGAGCCCACATCCCAGCTCCTTCCACCCACAATGGCAGAGGAGCCCCACAGCCTCCTCCCTGCATCCTGATGGGGAGCAATTTACCTCCCTTCCTAAAAGCACTTTACTCCCCCATTGAACCTGGTGCCGGATCCAGCACAGCAGTGAGTTCACAGCCCTGCAGGGATGTGCAGAAGCCCGGGCAGTGGGACAGCGGGGTTTAGCCTTAAGCCCACGAGAGCATCAGTGACCTGCTGAGCTTCTCGCATCCTCGCTGCTCCTGTGCCGAGGGTCCCCCTCGGCTCCCACTCTCGCCACGGGCTGACCCACACTCCTGGCAGGTGGTCACCATCGCCGTCTACTCCTTCTTCACCTTCTGCCTCATCGGGCGGCAGTTCCTGGAACCGCTGGAGCCGGGGCAGGAGGGAGACCTGGACATGTACATCCCCCTCCCCACCCTCCTTCAGTTCTTCTTCTACGCTGGCTGGCTGAAGGTGAGATTTGGCCATGCAGACGGGCTTTGCTTTATGGCCTAAGGGTGGCCAGGTGGCCCTGAGCATCCCCCTGGGCTGCGGGGGTGGCTGGTGCAGGGCATGGCACCAGCCACGTCACATCTGGCTGCCCCTGGGCATGTCCTCTGCGCCCAGCCATCACACTGGGGCACCATGGAGCTCCAAGTCTGCACATTTCATGTGCCCCATGGGTGGACTGAGGGATGGAGAGCCCCATGGGAATGTACCCCTGTCCCTGCTCCCCTGTCTCTCCTGGCCCCCTCCCTCCCCAGGTTGCAGAGCAGATCATTAACCCCTTCGGAGAAGATGACGATGACTTTGAGACCAACAAGCTGATAGACAGGAACCTGCAGGTGAGTCCTGCCCCAGGCTGACTTTGTGGGGGGCTGCTGCAATCAGTGCACAGGGACATCCCTGTCCCCTGGCAGTGGGACCTGTGGCCTGCCGCCCCCCAGCCCTGCTCCTGGCCACGCAGGTCCTTATCCAAAATAGATTCCCACTCAAGGAAGCAGGGCTGCACCTTGTCCCTCCACCCCTATCCCTCCGTGTGTCTACTCCCCATGGCAGGGTCAGCAACCCCCCAGCGGACACTCAGCAGCCTGGCAGCTCAGCCCCTCACCTCTGAGGAAACCACTCAAAAGCCACCCCTGTCCCCTGTCTTCGCTGTGCCCAGGTGTCCCTGCTCTCTGTGGATGACATGTACCAGAACCTGCCCCCCACCGTGAAGGACAAATACTGGAACGAGTCCACAGCTCAGCCCCCCTACACCCCGGCCACAGCTGCTGAGACCTTGAAGCCCTCCTTCCTGGGCTCCACCTTCGACATGCAGTGAGTGCACAGCACCGACCCGGGGCTGGGGAAAAAGAGGGCGAGCGCTTCAGGGTCCCCCCGTCCCCCCCCAGGTCCCATTTACAGTGAGCCAACAGCAAATCCCCTGCTGGGAGCACATTGCTCAGCCTCTGTGGGGTTTGGGGTTGCACTGGGTGATGGATGAGCTGCTGGGGCAGGGATGTGACTTCCCAGAGCCGCTCCCTGCTTGGAAATGCATTGGGATGGAGGCGGTGAGGGGTGCTGGGCATCCCTGCGGAGGACGGCAGCCTGTCCCCATCATCCCGCTGTGCTCCCCCAGCATGTGCGAGGACGCAGAGCAGAGCCAGCCGGCGGAGGCCTCACCTGGCGTGTCGCGCATCCAGACGCCCCTGCTCAGCCGATTCTTTGCCGCCACATCCCCCGCCATCAGCATCAAAAACTTCGGCTGGGGCAGCCGAGGTCACCCCCACCTGTGGCATCCCCGGGTGGATGGTGGCGTCCCCTCCGCTCACCCCAACCGCTCCGAGGACCCCGAGTCAGTGGCCTGCATCGAGGAGGAGGGGACAGAGGATGAGGAGAGCAGGGCCAGCGAGCCCCCCATGCCTGGTGGTTGCCTGGGGGGGGACCCAGACACCAGGGGCCTCCGAAATGCAAAGGAGCTGCCGCTGATCCAGGTGAAGGCACCGTCCAGCGACAGCATCAGGGCTGACCGGACGGAGGCCTGGGGGCCCTGAGGATGCCCCAAAAGTCACCTTTTCCTGAGGGCAGAATAGCTGCCCCTCACCCCAAGGCACTGCCACCGCCAGCCATGATGCTCCCTGTCCCCAGCCACCTGCCCTCGAACCCCTCATCCAGAAGCAGGACATTGCCAGGTCTTTCACCACCCAGCCCCGAGCCAAGATGTGTCCCCAGGTTGATGGGAAGATCCTGGTGGGTTTGGGATTGGGCAGACAGCCTCCAACACTAGCTGTTAGCCCCAAAATGGCAGGATTCAGCCCATCTGTGTGATGGTGCCACTGACTTGCAGCTGGTCAGGTTCACTCCCTGCTCCCATGGCCCAGTGCAGGGGACAGGGACAGCCCAGACCCCAAGCAAGGGACAGGACCAGGGCATTAGTCTTGCAGAAAACCAACACCGTGATGGAGACATCCCCTCAACATGAATAAAGCAATTGCCAGCCTCAGCTTTGAGGTTCTTTGTCGGTGCAAATCGGCCCCAGAAGTAAGACAGCGGGGACATCACGTTTATCCAAAAAGCACGTGAATTTGGATTTTGTCAATGAGTGGTCACGTTCTCCTGGGGCGAAAAGGGCACAGGCCTGTGGACTGACACCAGTGACAGTTGTGGGGTATTAGACCAAGTGATACAGCCAGAAAAAAAAAACAAAGAAAGATGCTTTCAGCCCCTGTGCAAGGATTCCTGCACCCAAACACGTGTTTCCCCTGAGAATATCAACAGAGCTGTTAAAAAATTCCCTTCCCTGCAAGCCTCCCTTTCCCAAAGCCACCTTTCCTATAAAGCTCCCATTTCCTCCTAGCAAGCCAGCCCCGCTCCTTCTCCGCTACCCTCTGGGTCACTGCTGGACCTGTTAAAGTGTAACCACGAGGTCATTTTTCTGGGTTGGAGCATTTCCCATGAAAATACCCCAAAGTTAATACCGCGTGGAGCTGAGAGAGTCACTCAACAGCAAGGAGCAGCACTCGGGATGACGCGCGACCTCTCTGGGGCTATGCTGCTGGCTGCTCATCATATGGAAAGTAGCTCCTTTTTTTTAAATTCAGAGCTCTCATCTATCTGTAGAAGTGGGTAAGGTCCTCAGACCAGGTGGCACCTCCTAAAGCTGGCCAGACTAAAGTGGTGCTTAACCCCAGCCCCTGTCCATCTCTTCCATGCTCAGTGCGTGGCAGTTTTGCCTCCTCCCGGGGGGGCAAATCCCTGTGCACATCCGCAGGGCTGTGCCAAGGCCAGGCCAGAAGCCACATGTCCTGCGGCTAAACAGAGGTCCCGCAGCCTGTGCCACCGTGGGAGCCAGGTGCCACACGCCCCTGGCCAGCTGCCACCCTCCCGTTCCCATGTCACACCTACGGCGTGGCTGTGGTGGGCAATAGGTGCCACTTTTGTTCCCACGGGCTATTGCCCTTGTCTGCTGTGTTTTTCAGAGCAGTAACTTCATCGAGCAGTGTGCACTGATGAATTAGCCATAATCCTGCTCATCAGGGGCCAGGTTTACAGCTCCTGCCTCTGACACCAAGTTGGCACTTGGCCTGTCATTTGCTCGGTTTCTCCCATCTGTACAAAGTTCCCCGGAAACACCCTGAATCCTGTTTGCACAGGACAAGGACGAGGGGAAAGTAGAAACACACTCAGAGGAAGCAGTCGTGACACATCCCTCCCAAGAGCCGTTTATCGCCTCCACCCCACCTCTGGAAAGCAGGCGTTGCTGGAGAGCAGGGAAAGTTTACCCCGGATCACTATGGAGAAGGAATGTGCTTGTGCAAACGTCCCACCCAGCCCATGTCCCACTGCCAGGGACTCCAGGAGTGGCACCCAGCTGGCCACGGCTCTGTTGGCAGACCCGGGCTGGGAAGCAGTACCAACACATGCCCACCATGGCACAACCGTGCAGCCACCCAGGTAACAGGTATCATCTTCTGATGCGGTTGGGGTGTCCCTTCTGTGGCAGACCCATCCTCGGCTCCCTGCCAACCACCCAGGGCACCGGAGCCCACTAGCACCTCCCGCTGCCACCCTCGGCAGCCAGGGCACAGCATCACAGGAAGAACTTAAAATAAAAATACCAAGCACAAGTTACGGGGCACATGGTCCGCACTAGGACACTAGAGACATGGGTCTCACCACAG
This sequence comes from Stercorarius parasiticus, assembly GCA_013396915.1. Classification (NCBI taxonomy): domain Eukaryota; kingdom Metazoa; phylum Chordata; class Aves; order Charadriiformes; family Stercorariidae; genus Stercorarius; species Stercorarius parasiticus. The sequence continues at coordinate 49,961 of VWZL01002865.1, forward strand.
CTCTGCTTGGCACAAGACAGTAGGTAGTTTGCCTCGCACCTGAGAACTTCTATGAATAAACAAGGCTTTTGTAAAAATAATGAGCAGGGTGAAGTGTGCAATGTTCACTTGGCAGGTATGAGATGTGCAAGCCTGGGTCCCCCACAGCCCTGGGACCAGCCCTTGGACGGGCTCCTAAACTTCGCTCCGATACCTGCACAAAGCATTTGGCAACTAGATGCAGAGATCCACCATGCTGGCTTTCTTTAAAGACAGCAGCCACAAGGAATAACATCTCATGCCCCAAAACATCCGGAAAAGCTTTTGTTCATCACAGCTTTCCAATCCCACCGCAAGTGACAGGGCAGAAAGCTGGAGTTTGTACCCAGCTTTCGAAAGGGACAGACCATGACGAGAGCCTGCCCCTTCTGCTAGAAGGAATTTCTCTTGCACTGGAATGATACCAGGGAGGTCAGGGAAAGACCAGCTGGTCAACAACCAGTGCAGCCATGTTTGGTTAGAAGATACCAGGCCCTGAACGCAATCGTACAACCGGGCAGGAAACGCCAAGCAATGGCAGAAGGGGCTGCTGGCCTGAACTGGAGGATGTGTTATCTGGAAAGCAGAGCAGGAGGCACCAGCTGCAGAGGTTGGAAGTGTAGGAGACCCCTGTCCCCACTAAACTCACTCCAAGACCCCAAACGCAGCTTGTGCAGACCTAACACACCACAGGAAAAGGGGGGACATGCCCAGCCAGATCCCGGTAGCTTCCTGCAAGTAAGAAATCTTAATGGGAGTGGACATTTGCACCCTCCTCCTGCTCGCAGGTCTCCAGTACTGGAAATCCTCCACTTGAGCCGAGTCTGACAACTCTTTTCCACACCCACTTGGTCCACTAAGTCGCTGCCCTAGAGCCCAGGGAGATGTTTTAGTTGATAGCGTGCAGGGTCAGAGCTTGCCTGAGGACTCCAAAGTGCTCAGGGATTCCAGGAAAGATCTTTTTTCCTTCACATTTTACAGGCAGGAGGAGCTACACAAGCCCCCTCCATCGCGCACACACAAATGAGCACACAACCCCTTTAGTGTAGTAGGCTCCGGGTTTTATTCGCGCTCTCAGCAGAATAGTTTTTATTCATTTGCCTTTTCTGGCCTTGATCTTCCTCAAGTAGAACTCTAATTCCTTGCCTTCCAACACGTAGCCATCAGCTCGGCCACACTGTCCAGGTCTGGAGGCAATGCAGGCTGCAAGCAGAAGTCATCCAGTTAAAGAAGTTTAATAATTTCCACCCCAGTGTATACACAAAGTGAAATAAACCCTGCAGGCAAGTCTCTCTGCAAAAGTACGGAGCAGCAAGTTACCAGTAAGAGATACGCCAGTTTACATACTGGTTTCAGCACCGCCCCCCTAAGGCATCATGCTCTTGAACCTGCTCTGCTGGACTGAGTCCCTAATGAAGTCCTCTTCAGATCTCCAAACTGTCATCGCTCAAATTCAGTAGCAGAACTGGACAAAGGTCTCATCACCAGAAGACTTCAGAACACTGAACTATTCCCCAGAACTCGAAACTGGTGAAAGCTGTTACATGTTGGTAGGACATTTTTCTGACACACAGTGCAGCCCATGGCTCTTTTACTCATTTTTTAAATCTCGAGCCCCATTATCTTTCTCAAAGGCCAACCACGAATGATCAACTCCAGAAGCCTGGCTGGGACATGTACGAATTCAAGCTCCAGAAATAGATTTCCCCTTCCTGCCCAAAGTGGGCTAACTCCAGGGAGGATAAAGAAGTTACATTTAAGACCCAGAAGATCCTCACGCAGATATGGAGAACGCCCCATCGCTTTCACGCCACTTTATCACAGCGAGTAGAATTTAAATGATCCCAAGACCAAGAATAAGATCTGCTCTGGCATCCCTGTTTGTGCCTTGACTCCCTTATCCCCACCCACATGAATGCTGCCAGGGACTCACCAAGTAGCTTTCCTTGCTGGAACTGTTCCTCAAGAATACTCGCTATCTTGGCATTCTTCTTTCGCTCATCATATTTTTTCTGGATCTTCTTTGAACGCTTCTTGTTCAAGATTTCCTCCTCTTCAGGAGTCTAAGAACAAGACCATAAGCAAAGACAAGGTTAAGCATATGGCCACCTTCTGCTAGCGCAAGTGGTCTCCACTAACACCAAGGAGATGCTTGTATTCTCAGCGCTGTACTGTGTTTCCCAAGTCATACCTTCCAGAGGTACAAATACTTCAGCCTCACAGAACCGGGTGCTGTTTCACTTTTGAGGCCAAGAAATGCAGTGTTGCTAACTACAGTCACTGCTGACAACAAAGCACGGTGCCCTAGGGAAGGACGCTCTTAGATAAATGAAACTGCAAAGGTTTCCTCGTTGAATTAATCCTCCTCCAAAGAAGCGAACACTCTTTACCTCTCCAGACATGACAGCACTCGGGTGTGGTGCAAGTCCTCGCAGACAGGTTACAAGCTCTCCCTGCACTTCTGAACTGCACAGTGCTCAGCCAGAAGTGCTTTGTTTTTACCGCAGGGGAACAACCTTAAGCTGAGTGCTACGTGGAGAGATTTAAATAGATTTAAATGCTTTCTAGCAGTCCGGGGTTTGGATCTTAAAATTAAAAGCAATCCATGACGTTCCCATCAAAGCAATAATTTCCCAGCACAGGGACCTGACCTGCAAAGTCTTCCTCAGCATCGTAATATGTCATCGCTCTCCCTTCAGTAGCAGAACTGGACAAAGGTATCATCATTAGAAGACCAAAGAGATCGACAGGCAGGTCCTTGTGCACAAACGGGTGCAATGGCTCAGAGAGCTCTGTGGTACAGAACACTCCATTAACAGAGCCAGACTTATCCTGGGAGCTGACAGGAATGCAGCCCAGATAACCAATGTTATCACTGATGGGTACTCAACCCTCTTCTGGCAGGCACTGCCCACTCCTGATGGCTGACTGCCTCCAGCAGGGCAGACTCTACTCCGCAAGGAGTCAAAATGACAATGACAGTCCCAGACATACCAGTTTGGCACCCTTCTTGCGTCCAAGGGGCAGGGCATAGTGGGCTTCGTACCACTGCCGGTACGGGGTGCTGTCAATGAGAACGATGCAGTTCTTCACCAGGGTCTTTGTCCGCACCAGTTCATTGTTGGAAGCATTGTAGACGACATCGATGATTCTGGTCTTGCGAGTGCAGCCTTTCAAAAGAAGAGTATCAATTCAAACCTACAGGGATCAGACAACTGAGAACACAGTCCACAGCATTTCACCCATACCCTCAAATCATCTCACACTCATCTCCCCATCAAATGTCCTCCAGCTTCCCTGGCACTGAGTTAAATTTAACTAAGAGATGCATCTATTTTTCATCAGTCCAACTTTCTGTTGCTAGGACAGAAGCCTGCACCTAGAAACCGACTGACTCCAGGTGAAAAATTGGCATTTGTGGCCTTGCTGGAACTCATTTCAAGTAAGACTAAGCAACGCTAAAAAAGAAATTTCTGAATTGGAAGATACCTCAGCAGATACCAACTAACATCGCACGCAGAGCTTAATACCACATGCACTTCCTAGAGTTATTGAATTAAGCTGTGTTGAACGGGACTGCTCTGCAACACATACTATAAACCATTTTTATAGGATGAGGGTTTATGAGTAAGTTGAGAGGGGAAGCTGCTCTTTTCACCTTTCAAAACCCACCTGAAGCATTCAGACTCAGCTACCAGATTTGACTGTTTAGCAGTCACCCACCCTGGTGACACAGCCCGCCATGGATGCAAAGGCCAGCCACAAGATGTTCTGCAAGATACGCTCAAGTCCCTTCACTTCTGTAATACTGCCTATGAATGACAGCACTTACCACAGCATGGACAACGCTCTGTGATCATTGAAGAGAAAGCACGTCCTTTCTCCCTCGCACCACGCTGGCCGCTGAAACACCACCTTACTAACTGCTGGCTCTTCCATCATGCTGAGCAACACTGAACAGGCCCGGGCTTGAGTTATATGGTTTCCAGTTTGCAATTCAGAGAAAACCCACCTTGCTCAGGGGAAACACTACAGACTCCTCTCCTGCTTCTATGCTTCCCGCTTTTGCTTAGCAAAGCAGGAGTATGAAGTGAACTGCACATGCTAGGATTTTGCTGAGGAGGCCTGTCCCCAGGACAAACACCTTTCTCTCCTGTGCAGGACTGCCTAACTTTCAGGTTCATCAATGAACAGAAACTGCATTTATTAGGGTTTTTTTCCCTTCTGTAGTTCTCCCCCAGTAAAAAAGATAACGTGAGCGTGTCACTCAGTGTAACTGTGACACTCCGATCACTGTGAACTTAGCAGACACTCAAGTCTCCTAAGGCCACATAAGCTCAAAGTTCTCATCACTATGCATGCTGCTTCAGACCCAGCGCTGCAAGCTCCACGATGTTCAAACCCAGCCTACAAATCCACGCTTGCATCATCATCCCGCTACTCTGTAGCAATACTGGGGACCAGCACAGCTACAAAAGACTTTTCCATTCCAATACATCAGGCTTACGATGTACTTACATTCCGATCCCCAGGAGAAGTTGCCAACATCCAAGCGAAGGGCACGGTACTTCTTATTTCCACCACGAACCCTCACTGTATGAATTCTGCGCGGGCCAATCTACGGTCAGAAACAAACACCAGGGTGTTATTGGTGCTGGAATGCTGCACATCTCACACAGGAGCCCAGTCAAGTCCTAACCTCAAAGGCAATTTGGTCAGTGTAACTATGACAAACCCCAGCATCGGCAGATGCAGTAAGTGACCAAAACGGTCTGTTGCATCTACCTAAGGTATAGATTTCATCACTCCAATTGCCTCTTATTATAAATATAGCAGTATCCCTGCTTTCCAAAGGCAGAGGGGAAAGTACCACCTTTTAAAGAAGCAGCAACAGATATTTAACCACTCACAAAATATTTAACATATTTAACCCTCTAACAGCACACAACCAGCAACCTGAGTCTACTGACCACCTTCCGCAAATCACCCACCTTCGTGTTGGCAGGAGGTCGCCCCAACTCATACTTTCTCTTCTTGTGGTAGGGCTTCCTCTTGCCCCCAGTCTTGCGACGCTTATGCCAGTTGTCCCTGGAGATACCTGAATAGAGAGCAGCAGCGCAGTCAGAGGATGGCAGACAGAGGATGGCACTGGAGCCCACCTGGCCATGGCAGGGCACGGTTCTGAGTCCTCAGCTCTCCAAGGTTGGTATCCGCACAGTGCACTCAGCCTTATGCAGCAGTCAGAGAAGCTTCATCATTGATACTCAGATCCGCCTCCTCCCCTCCAGCAGGGCTACACAAAGCAGATGGACTCCCTCCACCGTGCCTGACAGGTGTCCCCTTTGGGAAGCAGCCTCCCAACCTACCTCATATACTGGGCATCCTATAGGAAGTGCCCCATCCCAATCTGCTACACAGCACCCTACAGGAGACAACCTGCATTATCCTCTAGGTCTGGTAGATCATCTGTAAGAAGGAACCCTCGTCCCACCTGTCTACTGGGCCCCTGAGAAACACCCCAACATAAACCCCATTCTCCTGACCAGCCTGCTGGGTCCCCCATAAGGACCATCTCCCCATCGCGCCTCATCTCCTGTTTCCCCAACGAGTCCCCACCAACCAGCTAAGATACAGGGCCACCCAACAGCCCTCTTGCTGGGTCCCCTCCGAAAGCCGTCCCACCTCATCCGCGGGGTTCCCTACAGGAAACGCTCCCTCCACAGCGCCCGACCATTACGGCCCCAGCGCGGCCGACAACGAGCCCAGCGCCGGGGGCCTGCAGCGAGGCGAGGCGAGGCGAGGCGACGCAAGGCAAGGCAAGGCAAGGCCAGGCCGGCCGCCCCCCCACACCCGTCGCCATGTTGGGCCTAGGCACCCTCCCCACCGCCAGCAGCTCGGCGCCATCGCAGCCGCCCCCAATGGCGGGCGGCGCGGGCTGGCGGCACCCCCGGCTGCCACCCCATGAGGGGCCGGGGCAGGCAGCGGCGGCGCGGCGAGCGGATGGCGGCGGATAGGGGCCAGGCCCCACTCCGTCCCCACTCACCCATGGTGCGGCACTGGCGGAAAGAGAAGGGGGCGGGGCCTCACGGGGCGGTTTGGCGGGGCGAGCTCTCGCGAGGCCCTGACGTCACCGCGCCGCCGGCGCCGTGCACGCGCCGTTGCCAGGCGACGCCGCGGGGCTGAGGGGAAGCGGCGGGCGCTGGCGGCGGCGGGGCTGCTCTGCCGGAGCACCGGCGGCCCCGGGACGGAGGGAAGGACGGGGGGAGCATTGTCGGGGTTTGCCTGCCGCAGGGAGGCACCTCACCAGCGGCTCCGGGCTGGGCTTGGGGCCCGGCACCTCACAGCGGGATCGGACGGGCCCCAGCCCTACGGCCGCGCTCGGAGCTGCCGGCGCCTCATTAGCATACGGCTAATTAGTATGCGGGATTATTTGCATACCCAGGGTGCACCGCGGACCGGCGGCGCGGCCCC
>VWZL01002865.1:58062-81728 GCA_013396915.1 Stercorarius parasiticus
GGCGGCATACTCTGGTTTCTCTTCAGATCGTATAAATCTTTCGCCTTTTACTAAAGATTTCCGTGGAGAGGAACAGGCACGAGTGTCGATAAATTTTTTGAGGCTCCGTTTCGATGGAGCTACTCCTTATCTGGTTAAAAAAGTTAGATTAATTAAGGTACATCGGTATTTACTGCCGGTGTGCTGTCCTTTCGCCCTGGTGGTCCTAGCCCCGCCTTGCCTGTGGCCCCATCCATAGCTCCGCCCACTTCCGTTCTGCCCAATCCGCCGTCGCGCAACGGTGCCGAACTACAGTTCCCGGCATGCCCTTCGCCCCCGGAGGGGCCTTCCCCGCCTGCTGGGAGCGCGTCCCGGGGCATGCCGGGAGCTGTAGGCGTCCATGCGCGCGGAGCATGCCGGGAGGTGTAGTCCGGCCGTGCTTTCCCGGTAGCCCCCGCGGCACGGCGGCGCGCGGCGTTTAAATCGGCGGCGGTTGGCTGGGGTTGTGCTGCCGAGACGGGAGGTCGCGCCGCCGCCGCCCAGGAGCCGCCATGGACTCCCGCATCTACCGCTATGTCTCCCCAGGCCGCGTCATTAACATCCAGCGGAACAACGGTGAGGGAAGCGGGGGGTCCCGGCCTTATCGCGGCCCCGTCGGGCGGCCGGGCCGGCATCTCAAAGCCAGTCTCTTCCAGGCTTGATCCACAAGGCGACGGTGAAGACGGTGGATGTGGAGCGGTCCTCCGTGTCGGTGGAGTGGTACGAGGACGGCACCGTCAAGGGGAAGGAGGTGAGTGTGGGCCCCCACCTCTGCCCCGGCCTGCTCGGGCCGCAGCCCAGGGGGGTTACCACCACCCCGGGGCGGGTAGGCTGGTTCAGTTCCGTGCTTATGTTAGTATTTTGCATAATTAAAGCAACGAAATCGGTGTGTGAAGGTAAGATGGGGAAGTGGCTGGAGCGGAGCCGACCAGGGCGCTCAACCTCTCAGGGCGAATGAGAGGGTGCTGGGTTTCCCCCTTCCACCCTGGGCTGGCTTTGAGTGCCCCCGAGTCCCTGTTTTCCCAGCTCTGGGGGCTGGCTGCTGGCTTTTCATGGCTTTAACATGATTTAAGACTTAATGTGCCGCTAATAAGGTGCCACGTGAAGAGGGATGAGTTTGATTTTCTGAATCTCTATGCTGGTGCAAAATAAATACTGGGTGAGATGGGATGTGGGGGGTAATCTGGGGTATTTGAGGCTGATGTGACTGAAATCCTGACACTTAACAAAATCTGCTTCGGTAACTGAGCAAACATGCTTCTGCTGGTTTCTCTATATACTCCAAAGCTTAGTTAAAATCTTAAAGTTGCCATTGATGGGTTCTTTGAAAATAGATCTTGTACTGTTTGTGTGTGTGCTGCATTCAAATGCACAAAATGTGTGGGTTCAGATATAATTGCTGACTAAACTGCGTGTATGTGTTATGATATTAAATATTCATGAAAATGCTTCAAAATCTAGCAATTTTCTAATACACTTATATATACGCTCTGTCTGTATACTTATATACACATATATTATTCTGTCCACATATATCTGTTTCTGAGCTAATTAACTTTCCAATTAGATACTTATAGATTCCATATAAATCAAATTTTATAATTCTCTTATGTTAGAATGTTGTATCTTCACATTTTACAGAGGCTCACCTACTTGTTTTTGCTCTTTTAATGGACCCTCGTTTCATTTAAGGAATTTAAAATTAATTGAGAACTCAAGAGCTTCCTGGAGCGGTGCTTCTGTTGTTTTGTTAGGTGTATTCCAGAGCAAGCTGCTGTGATACCAGAGTTCTTGTGTACATGTGCTTTCAAACCCTTCTGGTGTGTTTGGTTTGAAAAACTGAGCTGAGATGTTGTGTTTTGGGCTGGAGCCTGTCCTTGGCTGTCTGCCCGTGGTGTCGCTCCCCCAGACCAGCGGCCGCCTGTGCCAGGGCGCCACAGAACAAGCTGAAGGCAGGATTATGACTTCACTGGAGGGTCGGGCAGGAGGCAGTAGCTGGCCCTAGCTGAAATGGCTTCAACAGCAAGTGAAAAAAAAAATGCAGGTGAATTGATTTGTGGATTAAATGCTGAATCCTTCCCAAAGTCTAAGCAGCTCTTTGAAGTTTATTTCAGTAAGTGCAGTCGCATGGTAAACACTTAATGCTCTCCTAGCACAGAAGTCACAGAGCAGATGAGATTTACTAAGATTAGCAGTAAAAGATTAAAGCAGTTGATGCCAAATGTGCTTTGTCCATCTCTTCAGAAGTGCTCTATGGCACCTGCAGAGCTGCGTGGTGTTTGGCAGATGAGGGTAAATGGCTCAACTGGCGCATTTCTTTTAGCATATCTGGACGTATGAGACTACTCAAATGGAATGTGAACTACTGTCTTGCCCTTCCAGGCAATTTTAACTTAACGTTTGGCAGGCAGTGGGTCAGGTTTGCTTGCCTCTGAAAGTCAAGGTCAAAAAAAAAAAAAGCTGTAAGTGGTAGCAGCAATATTCCACTCTGTAAAATCCTGCCTTTGTTCTTGTAGATTGATATTGATGATGTGATAATAATAAATCCAGAGTTAACAGAAGAACTACCTGCCGCAGATGTGAAAGAGAACCTTCCCTTGCAAGAGAATGTAACTGTACAGGTAAGTGCTTTGAAGTGATCTAGTCTCTCCTACGGTACCGAAGTGCCAACAGCATAGGTCTCGTTATAAATAATTCCCTCAGTCTTAAAGTTTGAGGTCTCTAACTTGTCTTTTCTGTCTCATAGTCATACTTTGGTCAGAAAAATCCTTGTTGTAGCCATGTTGTCTCGAACTGCTGTGCTACGTGTTTGCAGCTTACTCTGATTAATTACAGCATTCATTGTTTTTCAGAAACAGAAGCGTAGAACAACCCTTTCAAAAATTCCTGCTCCACGGGAAGGTGAGAAAATGTTTTTCTCTCTGCTATATCCCTGTGAAACGGTGGTGGTCTTTCATTGTAGCCATAATATTCTACTTCAGGGCATCATAAGGTTGCTCATTCAGGCAATGCTAATAAAGAGCGTGCCATTTCATACCAACATTTTGAACTGCTGAGTGCAGAAACTTTGCTAACAGATTGCTGTCCTGTTCCTGTGAGCTGGCGTTTGTTGATGTGTTGCCCTTTTCTGCAGCATTGCTGTTGTTATTCCTTGAGACTTCTTTAAATGTCACTAGGCAGCTACTGTTGCAGTGAGTTTTAAAGTTTCGTATGGACTTTTGCAAATGCCACAAACAACAAAAGGTAAGTGGCAGTTATTAAGATTAAAAGTGTCAAAATGAGAGTGAAAAGGGCAAGAAAGAAATAGCCGTGACAAATGGATGTCTCCTCTTCAAACAGTCCCCCTAGACACTAACTAGAGCTTTACCCTTGGAGAATTTTAGACCAGGCAGCCAAAGCGCCAGCTGGTGTGCCATGCCTCAGTGATTGTGTGTCAGCACAATGTTTTGAGCAGAGCCAGAAGGGAAGATAGAGATTGTGAAGGAATTGTTTTCATTGAGGTGTCAGGAGTTGCATAACTCCCACGTTTTCCACATTCTTTTAGCTTATTAGTTGACTCTTCTGGCTTTTTGAATTGCAGCATTACAGGTCTACTTGTAATACACTTACGTGATGCTAAGGTTGCTAATTTAATGATTCTCTTAAAGTGCATAGTTATCCAGAACTGGTACTTTTCCACGCAATTGGGCTGTAAACAAAACAGCTCAGCTTGCCTGGCCTCTCTTGCTGTACGTGATGCGAGACAGGGAGGCTGGTACCAGAAGACAACAGTACAAATCCCCTTGCACTGGAGAGACAGCAGTAGTCAAAGAGGCTTAATATGTCAAAAGTTGTTCTGTGGTACAGCATCCTGATCCTCTTCAAATCCAGAGAACTCTCTGTAAATTTTCTGAACTGGCAAGCAAAATGATGTGGTAAAGTGGTGACTGTTTCTAGATAGCTCACTTAATGGAGCTGGATAGCCAGCTGGAAAAATAAAGGTGTTTTAATCCAGCCACTGATGGATGGAAAAATGTCCTCACAGAGGTCATGGCTTTCCTGTAGCATAGAATCTAATTGCAAATCTGAAATATCTGTTGTCTTTCGTACTGGCACAGTCTTGTCTCTAAAGACCTGCTCAGAGTATCAGAGAGAGAAGCAGTTTTTTCAATATTCCTCAAATATGATCTGTTATTATAGCTAGCTAAACCCTTGAGTGTCAATGAGTATCTGTCCTGTTGCAAACTCTGCACTGCACCAATTAGAAAGCTAACACTGGCTTCAGGTTTTGGTTCTTAGACTAAATAAATTAAAGAAGAACAGGAGGTGTCTGTCTCCGTCTCATCCAGGAAAGTGAGAGAAGCAGAAGCAGTGCTTTCAGAATGAATTAAGAAATGGATATTGCCCCAGACCTGTTAATCAACAAGAATTTTGGAGGATGCTGAATATCCTCACATACTAGAAACTCTTGAATCAAACCCATTTAGATGCAGCCAATCCTGCAGTTGGTATACCTGTCCAGGAGCACTATCATTTACAGAAAAAGTGCTGCCGAGTTTGTGATGACAGCAGGCCTGGGCATGTGCCACAAAAGTAAATGGAATGAAATATCATTTCTGAGCATAATGAAACTGATGCTTTTTGTTCCTAAAGTTGCAGCAGTGACCCCTAATGTCTCTGCACCTGAGCAGAGATTCCAGGTAAAGAGTTAACAGATATGAGCACTGAATTTAGTGGGCACAATTGTGAGGAATTTGATCCAGGATTGAAATTAACCATTGGGCTGACAAAATCTAATGTCCTTTAAAATCATAGTGATTAATTCTGGATAAATTCTTGTGATTGCTGGAGGTAAAGGTAGTTCTAGCTTTCATATCACTCTTTTTTTTTTTTCCTGTATCAGATTTGCTTTCTTTACAAGTCTATTGAGGTGTATGTTCCAATCCCTTTCCCAGGCAGCTTTCCAAGGGCCTTGGTCTCAGTGCAAGAAATATACCTTGGCAGGTGACAATGGAGACTGCTCTCAAAAGGACGCTTTCCAAAGATTTGCTCTTGCGATTTATATAGAGTCTTTTAGCTGAGCTTAGTGTTATCAAGTTCCCAGTCCACTGTGCACCACGCGCACTGTCTGTGCGTGCGTGGGTGGGTGCTGTGATGGTGGGCATGATGCTGCCCATGACCAGTTGCCAGATTGCAGTACTACTGTTTGATGGTATCAAACAGTTAATTAGCACAGCTCTGCAAGCGTGAGGCTTCAGAGGATTTCCCAGTTCCCTGACTTGTAACTGCTTCCTTCCTAGGTATTAAGGTTCTGGAATTGCCCTGTTAGTGAATCCTTAGTGGCATCTGAAAGAAATTCACTGGAACTGCAAATCTGGAATGAACTGTTTGCTTTTCTGTAGTGGTGTGTTTCATGATCACTTTTCACCCACCTGCATTGCTTTGTCCTGCACTTTGCTCATGTTCAGAGATATGGAAATGGTCTTTTTAACAACACCTTGTTCCCCACTGTTCTGCACTTTGTGAGCACTCGATTACTTGTGAATATCTGAGTGTCTGAGGCATGATGCTGACCTTGAATTTGTGTTTCCAAAGCTGTTCGTGGCCGTTCCAGGATGACTGTTATCGCAGAATCCCAGTGCAGCCTCCAGGAAAATGAGATGGGGGTGAATCTCTGCCCTTCTACACAAACCAGAAACAATTTGTCAGTTCCTGGTGAGTGGAGAAAGAACCCAGTGATTTCTTACTATGAGGCAAGATGCTTTGTATGCATTTAATTAGGTAAACTGCAAATCCCAGGGGGGAGGAGCAACCGCTACCCCTTCATATATAAAACAGGAGAGACCTAGAGGTCTGCCACTATGCAAATATGCAGGGCTCCTACCTGAAGGGGTTCTCAAAGGACTTGGGAAACAATGTTGTTGAATAATAATGTGCTTTATTAGCTAGAGAGCTGTGGTTGTGTGGGTGGATGTGGTATCTGCTTTAACAGCATGAAGTGGTATTCACAGGGCTAGAGTGGGAAGAGAAGTGCCTTAATACTGCTGACAACACACTCTGTAACTAGACTGGCAGTAGTTTTACCTATACTGGTTGAATAAGGCAAGAACTTGAGCCTACTTTAATTATGAAATTGTTATTTATCTTTACCAGACCTACCCTATGAATAGTTGAGGGCATGCCTTGTGTATTAAGTTCTGCAAAGACATTGAAATAAGAGGCTTGATACTAAATTCTTGTCTAGTTGCTGTGGCCTTGATTTGTAGTGTTGAATAAAAGTTGTTGATTGGCAAAGGATTTAAAAAACTATTTGCACACTTAGCACAGGTTTTAGCTAGTTGTCTCTCCTGATCCAGAACCCAAGTTGAGGAATGCCTGTGGCCTGTGAGGCTTTACAAATTAGAAAATCATCCTTGATCTTTGGGATCTAATTATCGGTTTTCGTCTGGCTTCTTTGCAGCTGGCCGAACCAGGACTAGCAGGCTGATCTGTGCTCCAGAAGCCTCACTGACAAACGGAAACGGCAATACAGAGGATCATCTGCCTGCTGCTGGAACGAATGCTTCAGTGAGCCCAGGTACCAGGGAGCAGTGGGTAAGAACCGACCCACCAGTCAGCAACGCATCACCACGTGATTGCTGCTTTGAAAAGGTGGCTTTGGCAGTAAGACTGAATATCTTGAGTATTTTTTTAATTACAAATGTGTAATTCTGTTATAGCGTATCTCCTCAGAAATACTGCCTTTACTTTATAGTGGTAGTGAGGCTTGTTATGGGGTTTCTGTGGTAGGTAGATCTGGTTTGGGAAGGAAACGCTGTAAAGTTAATGACTGTCCTTCTGAAGATTATTGTTTCCTGTACAAGTTAGTCTGTCACCGATCCAGAAAAGTTTGAAATATTTGTATTGTGCTTAAAACTTAGTACGAAAATTTAATCCAAGGAAATGTTTTTATTTTATCTAGTTCGGAGAAGAACTAACATTGTGAAAGAGATGGAGAAAATGAAAAACAAGAGAGAAGAAAAGAGAGCTCAAATTAGTGAAATCAGGACAAAACGTGCACAGGTGGAGTACTCTATAATACACCAGTCAGGGGAAATACTATAGGATAGTGCATCACAATTTAGTTGAAATTTAGTTGAAACTAAAACATTTTGGTCAGGCTTTGTTCTTACGAAGCTGTATAAGGATGGATTGATTCATTCTAGATTCAGAAACTTCTGAATCTTGTGGCTTTTAAGTGAAATGTTTCTAGTTGTGTACAGCTGATTGCTTAGTATGCTCTGGGGCTTTTCTGCTGTGACCATCCATGGCTTTTCCATGCAGGAATTTGATAGCAGCTGTCCAAACTGGGAGTTTGCACGGATGATCAAGGAATTCAGAGCAACTTTAGACTGCCAGCCAGTATCTATAGCCGACCCAGTAAGTAAATGCTGAGGCTACTAACTGCAGCCTGTAGACAGACTTCTTATTTTGTACTGAAGATTTTAGTATATGAGCAATTGAGTGCATCACTGCACCTTGGAAATCCTCTGAGTGTATTGTGGTCTTGAGGTACCTGGTGGTATATTAAGTAATTTTAAACTAGGTCAAAAAGCAGAGGAACAAAAGTAGGGGTCAAAAACTAGAAAGACCAGGTTCGGTCAATATCTATAGCAATTATGGAGGTAGTATTGTTTAATATATGAGAACCAAGTAGTCCTTGTTGAGCAAAGGCCTTGTTACGGTTAGTGAAAAAAGACTGCATTCAACTTCAAACAAAAAAGTAGGTGTGGACTAGCTTGGAACACTAGGCAGGTTGTGTGCCTGCATCCTATAGGGCTGAGAACCATCTGTCTGTGTACGTATCACTGCATGACAGAAGAGGAGCTTGTTGTCCTCTGCTTTCTGCCTCACCCAATGGAATATGCACTTTCCCAAACTCAACTGATGGGTAGTTGTGTTGCACAAAGAGCTAAACTTACTGCATCAGTAAAGAGCTTCAGGTCAAAAAATACCTCTGGTGTAAACGAAAATAATAATTTGCCTGAATTTGACTGTAGTTGCAGTAATGATATCACAGATTTAGCTAGAAAGCTGGCCAAGGACTAAACTTTTTACTAATTCTGATACAGAATATTTGGGGCAATTTCTATAGCATAGCAGAATTTCCACTTGATATGTTGGAGCATGCTATGCAGAGGTCAACTGTTTATAGTGTTTCTTATGCACTGAATGGATTTTAAGACTTACGTCCCTGCATGAGTGGGTCTACAGAGGCAGATCCAATCAGCGCATAGAAAAGCAGATGTGAGGGAGCATTGGATCTTTCTCTCTAATACTAAGTAGGTGTGAGTGTAATTGGGAAATAATTATTACTTGTTTTCTTATTTTTTCTTTTAGATAGAAGAACATAGGATTTGTGTCTGTGTGAGGAAGCGCCCTCTTAATAAACAAGGTGAGTGTGGTGACAAAGCAGCTCTGTCTTGGAGCAGTTTGACTTTGCTTATTCTTGTAACTGAGGGTCTTTTCTGTCAACAGAACTTCTGAAAAAGGAATGTGATGTGATTACTGTTCCAAGCAAGTGTGTCCTGCTGGTCCATGAGCCAAAGCAGAAAGTGGACTTGACAAAATACCTTGAAACCCAAGCATTTCGATTTGACTTTTCATTTGATGAATCTTCTTCTAATGAAATGGTATACAGGTAATGCTTTCTTCTCATTGGGAATGACTTTCAAGATAAAAGCATGGAGCTATGGCTAGATGGCATCCTGGCTCAAAGAAAACATTACCCGAAATAAATATGAAAATCCTTTTTGGAGGAAACCAAATGACTGACAATACTAAAGCTTGCTTTTGGCATGGTCTTGCTGATTTGCTTTTATTTGTGTGTTTGGGTGTGTGTGGTTTTTTGTGTGTGTGGTTTTTTTTAGGAAAACTGATGAGGCAGGCTGTGAAATGCTTGCCTTAACTGTCTCTTTACCTTCTGAATATCCAGGTTCACTGCTAGACCTCTTGTAGAGACCATCTTTGAGGGTGGGATGGCAACTTGCTTTGCATATGGCCAGACAGGCAGTGGCAAGACACATGTAAGTGTTTTGTTTTTTTTTTTCTCCAAGATCTCAAACTTTCTAGCTTTAGATAAAGTATTTTAAAGTTCCTTGATGTTGATAATGAGTAATCTGTTGTCTTGTTCTGCAAGAAACCTTTACCTCAAACTACAGTGATCTGGACCAGACTAGGCTAGCCTGCCAGTTTGAGTAATCAGACAGTTGCTGTCATTCCAGTGTTAGAGGCAAGTTTTAGGTGAGAATCTCCTATCATTAGTGCTATGTAGCGAGCTGTAGATCCCTTCAGTAATCCAGAAGGGAATTTGGAAGTTTATGGAAGTTTGGACATAGGCTGCCTCCGTTGCACTAGAGTGAGAAGACGAACCTGCTCATCTGAGCATCACCACAGGAATACAACTGTGAGGCACTAAAATCATAGGCAGTGGAGTTACTGTCCCTTCCTGATCCTAGGGTGCAGATCTAGTGCAAGGACAATAGCTGTACCTCGAGTCTGGAGTGCTGCATATTAAACTCTGGTAGATTGAGAATGTGTCACGGAATTGAGTTTTGTTTTAAGGAGTTTGTTTCATATGAAAGTGGTAGAGAAAGTCACCAGGATAGCAACCACCTGGAAGTTTTGTTGGGATTAAAGGTATCTTGATCAAAGGAGTTAAAGGTATTGTCTGCTCTAGAAGTTTGACGCATTTTCATATCGCACGTGAGCTTTTGCAAGTAGCAGTGAAAATGTTGCTCAACCTACCTCCTAAAAAATGAGGCGTTGCTTCTTCTGACCAGGGGCTATTTGGTTGCACCGTCAAGGCCATGCGCCTCCCCTTGAAGGAACAACTGCTTTGACTCTGCGCTGCAGAGCCTTGCAGGCGTTCAGCTGTTGCTTTGCATAGTCCAGATATTCTTTGTGAGTTGATAGGGAAGCAGCAAACTCATTTAATCCTGAATTGCACTGCGTTCTAATTATCTCACTGACACAGAGTATACATATGGTAACTTCCTAGTACGTTCTCAGGGCTAAAATCAGGTAGCCTGACTTGTTTGTACCAAACCTCACCTCTGGCCTTTTCTCTTAACAGACTATGGGCGGAGACTTCTCCGTGAGAACACAGACTGCCTCAAAGGGCATATATGCTTTTGCCTGTAAGTTGATTCTTCATTAGATACAAAAATCAAATTGGTGCTTGTTTTTCTTAAATAGATAAGATCTGTTTTTGTATGGTTATTTAAAATGTTTCCAGTAAAAGATACATAAAGTATTTGCATTTTCAGTAAGAAGCAGTGGTGTTTGCAGGAGGTGTGATTATTTTTCTATTAGTTTCACAAAATATTTTACAGCCTGTAAGTTTTTCTAGATTCACACTTAACTCACTAGAAGATACTTGTTTTTGAGGCAGAAAGATGACATTTTCTAGTTTGGCAGTTGCTGGGCTGAACTATTTAACTTTTGTCTTGGGCTCAGGATGGTGTTTGGAAATACCTGACCTGAATGCAAGGCAACCCTACCTATTTCTCATATAAAGCTTGTTATACAGAAAGCACATGAATGTATGTGTTATGTTTCTTCTTGTAAGCATTAGATGCAAAAAATCTAGCACATGCAAAATTATTTAAGAAAACAGATGCTTAGAAGGCCCTCCTTGATCTAATGCCTAGAAAGCACCATGAACCCTGACCTCCTCTACCTTCCCTTTAGAAAGGTGTATTGTGAAACTAGTATGTGTAGCAAGGCAGTTGAAACAAGAGCAACTGTCCGTCAGTCTCTGAAAATTAGTTATGACCAGCCCCGAAGGAAAGTCTTTGCTTTTCAGTTCAATTTCAAAGTCTGAAGCCTAATTGTGAGGAGCTGCACTAGATCCAGCCAAAGGGTCAACTAATCTGATATACTGTCCTCTCCGAACAGCAACAATGCAGATGCTCAGGGATGCATGTTTTCTAGGCTTTCCGCAAAAAGCACTTGAAACACAAATACGTGACTTTTTTCAGGCCTGTCTAAAATAGCAGATACCATTGTTCCTCCAGATCAGTAAGGATTGCTGTTTGCAGGTGACATTAGCAGCAGAAACTTCCATATCCCTTTATGTTTTCAGTCCCTCGATGATGCTGCTGCTGGAACCGTTTTCCAGATGGTAGCACAGCACTAATTGTTCCACCAGCATTTGTTTAGGATGACTGTCATTCAGCTGCTAGACACTGCCTTATGGCTGTGCAATATTTGAAAGTAGATCAAGTAGCAACTAGAACATGTTTTAAACGAGTTAACTCCTGCCTTTCCTCGCTAGCACAAGATGTCTTCCTCCTCCTAAACCAGCCCAGGTACAGGAGTCAGAACTTGGAAGTCTATGTGACTTTCTTTGAAATATACAATGGAAAGGTAAGACTCTTAAAAATCTTATTCTGATTTCTTTGGCTGAGTGTTTCATAAGTAGCTGGGTGAAACTTACTAGTTTCTATAGTTCTGTATAGTCTATTGTTCTTGCTGTGTTTGGAATTGAACTGGAAGGCTATGTAAATGTGCAGTTTCTATACAACTTTCTATAGACACAATGCAAAATACTTACAAGGAGACTTTGCACAGATTTACCTTAATCTTGTTGCCTGAATATAGGTGTTTGACCTCTTGAATAAGAAGGCAAAGCTTCGAGTCCTGGAGGATGGCAAGCAGCAGGTCCAAATCGTTGGTCTCCGAGAGAGTCAAGTCCACTGCACTGAAGATGTCTTCAGAATGATCGAGATGGGCAGTGCCTGCAGGTTTGGTGTCATAAAACCAATAAGAGTCATGTCCTGTTTCACCTCCATGTCTACAGAAAATACATAATCTCTGTAGCTGGTGCTTTGAGACTTAAACAGCAGCTTGATGTTCCCTGTAATAGGTAGGCACTGAGCAGCACCTCTGCCTGAAAAGAAGGTGGCTACAGAAAAAAAGGGCTAACAGGGATAGATTTAGCCTACCTGCCATAGAGAAGGCCAGAGTTTATGGTTCACATCTCCTCATGTAACTCCAAGAAGAGAGAAACTAATCACATGAGGAGATGACTGCCCTGGTGCCACAGCTAAACTTAGCAGTCTAGTTGCTTTCTAGAAGTATCAGCTAGTTTTACAGGAGCCTAAGTAGCTCCCTGTGGGCTTGTAAAGATCAAGGAAGAGCAGCTGGCATCAGCCTACAGTCGCAAAAATGCTTTGACTTAACTGCAGGACAGATGAGCTATTCTAATGGCAACAAAACTGCTGCATGTTGTTCAGGGATCTTCTCTAAGGAATCCTTGAGAGCAAGTGCCAAGGGACAGCCGTAGGTTTGGCTCATCCTGGCAGCAAGGCTACAGTCAGGGCAACTCTACTATTGTACTGGTGTCTCTAACCAGGAGCTAAAATCTGTATTACCAAGTCTTATCTGTCTCAGTTAAGTTGCAACTGCTGTGGAAACGTTACTAGGCAAATGAGAGTTCCTTGGTTTCTGTATTACACTGTATGTGGAGATATGTGCATCCAGCTCTCTGCTGTGCATGCTTTTTTGGCTGATAGCTCAAGCCAAGAAATAACTGTTTAACATTTCGGACTCCTGCCTCATTTTAGGACAATCTCCCTGCCTTTTCCCCCAGCAGCAGGGATGCAGGTGGGACAGTGAACCTGCCAGCCTTCTCAGGGAAGGATGATAGTGAAGGTCACAGGGAGGTTTGGTTTATGGTAACTTGTAGGTCTCCAGCCTGTGTCTAGCAGTGATGGGGCAGGTGCAGTTGCACAGCAGAGCTAAAGTGCCAAGCCAGCTTGGCTGGAGAATGGGATTTACCATGATTGTAATGTGCTAGCACAGCTAATGCTGTTTAGTGGGGAGCCTGGCTGAGCTTATCGTATAATGGCAGCTGCATTAGGAAAATGACATGTAGCCTGCTCTGAGGCTGGGAGATGCAGTGTTGAAGGTATTTCCAGCTCCAAATGCATGTAAGGCATTAGCAGTCAGAAAGGTGTTCCAGTGTAGGCTGGCTGAGTTGAGGCAGGCAGATTAAATAGCCTTAAACCTCTGCAGTGGGGTGCAGGTTCATAGTTCTTACGGCAGTTCTTCTGTGCTCTTATATCAGAGGTAATTTCATGATTCACGCAAACCTGAGGTATTCATGTGTGGGATAAAACCGGAGAGGTTAAACAGCTTAATTGAATGGCTGCAGGTCTTGCCTAGTGCTGTCAGCACCTGTTGCGTCTTCCATGACACAGCTGTAATGCTTTGCATCTTTGCTGCAGGACATCTGGGCAGACTTTTGCAAATGCTAGCTCTTCACGGTCACATGCCTGCTTCCAAATTATACTACGCCGAAGAGGGAAACTGCTTGGCAAATTTTCCTTGGTGGATCTGGCAGGAAATGAGAGGGGTGCAGACACGTGTAGTGCTGATCGGCAGACACGAATGGAAGGTGCAGAAATCAATAAGAGCTTGCTGGCTTTGAAGGTGAGCAATAGCACTGGGAGCAAATAGCGCTAATCAACAATAGATTCTGCTCAAATCTAGGGTTATCTGTTCTGTTTCTTTCCAGTGCAAGAGAAGAGAACAGCCAAAAAGATCCTAGTTTAGTATGTTAACAACCTTGAAAATGGTGTATACTTCCATTTAGAATGTTTCCAGGAAAGCAGTGCAGTCTTGTCAGGCCAGACACTGGTACAGCCATTTCAAGCTTTATTCAAGTTGTCTTTTTTACATGTGATGGATATACCAGTGATCCTGTGACAGTCAAATACCTGGAGTAATTTAAAGGCTGTAAAGTACTTACAGAGCAATAGAGATGACCATTCTCCAGCCTGTGGGGTTTACCAGCAATTGGTGGTTGACAGCTTGCAGAGCTGTTTGAGAAGAGATGCAGATATTGCATTCACAAGACTCGTCTTTTCTCAGGAATGTATCCGAGCCTTAGGGCAGAACAAATCTCATACCCCTTTCCGGGAGAGCAAGCTGACCCAGGTCCTAAGAGACTCCTTCATAGGACCAAACTCGAGGACCTGTATGGTGAGTATGTGCATGGTACAAATGCGCACCCTGCTTATGGCTTCTGCAGTTTGACCAAATAGCTTCATGCTCTTCTGGAGTGAAGGGACTCTGAAGTCAGAGAACTTCAGTTCTCTGAAAAAGTCATATAGGTTTTCCTCCTCCACTCTCACATGGTGACTGAGATCAAGAACTGGTGAACTTTGCCCAGCCCCAGTAGAAGCAGAACTGCAGAAGTTGCTTTCATACAGTGAATCTGCAGTAGAGCCTGGCGTGCTCTCAAAGGGGCTTTGCTTCCTGTGGAGGGCGCAGCACAGTGGGTGCGCACACAAAGCCAGTGGAAAGCTGGATACAGGACCCCTGGCATGTCCCACAGAAGCTATAAAGAAAAATGGACTTGGCAGAATGTCTCATCTCTGACCCTTTGCCCTAACATGTCCCAGCTGCCTGGTGAGATCTGTAGGGCCATTAATATGAGCAAAAGTCAGATGTGGGAGTCACTGAGGTCTTCTGTTCTGTTTGCAGATAGCAATGATTTCTCCAGGCATGAGTTCCTGTGAGTACACCTTAAACACACTGAGATACGCTGACAGGTAATGGCCTTTCTGATCAGAGCATTCTACTCTTCTTGCAGAAAGATTTTTGGCTGCTTTTATGCTGACCAAAAATTCTCTTGTTGTCACTGCCTGTAATGGCAATTTGGAAGTTGTTTGCTAGGAGCAAATTATCTTAGAGCTGTCTTATGAAACTAACCTGGGTGTTCTCTGTGTGAGACATAATGGACATTGTATTAAACTGTGACTAATGTCATCTTTCTTCAGAGGAGGAGTCTCTCCTGCTAGACTTCAGATTGCCCTGGTTTTTGTAGGGAGTTTACTTTGTCCTGAATGGTTACCTCCATGCCTTTTACTTTATGTAATACTTTGGGTCCCATCTGTAAGTGGTGTGCTAAGATTGTGTCCCTGACATGGCCCTACAGATGACACAAAACACTTGGTGTTATTGATGGACTTTGATATGAACTAATAGGATATGTCACCTTGGAGACTTTGGCTAAAATATGAAGGACTTGGAGATCTCAAATGCTTCCAAACAGATGGTGAGAGTGTGTGTTTTGAGTGCCCTGCGGTTGACCTTGGGTACCTGCAGGGCAAGGCAGATTTGCAGGGACTGAGCCCCAGGTTTTCCTGGGGTCTTGCTGATACCTGGAACCCCTGACAGAACAGTGAGTACCTCCCAGTCTCTGCTTTACATGCCTCTACACCTCTCTGGTGACATGACAAGTAAAAGGGAGACTGACTTTTGTCATATCATAACAAGATGATACTTGCACGTTTCAGGATTGGTAGCTTTCCTTCATTTAGTTGGCAAAAGGCTGCTTGGTTTCTTCCTGGAAAACATTCCACTCTCTGAAAGGATGTATGGTAATTCTTGTCATAAACATTCAGGAACACTGAGTCTTGACAGATGCCCAGATTTGGTTCTGGATTGAAGTTGCACTTTTTTCTTCTGGTGGACAGTCATTCCTGCTCACCTGAAAGTACAGGACAAAATGCAACATCTGACTTAGTGTGCTTCAGAAAGATTCTAGTGTTGAGTTGGGCCCATTGGTTCTTAGCCAGTGCAGAAGGCATGTTCAAGCTAAAAGAAAGGGGGTAGAAGGCTGAAACTCACTGGAAACATGAAGCTGACACTAGTAACTGGAATGAAATGCACAGTTGGTATCTGACATCTACCTCTAGTACCATGTCATCAGCCATGGCTTTTATCCTTATTACAGACCTATTCTGGCACGGTGGGTCTCTGGGAAAAATCAGCCTTTTTCCTTTCCATACTAAGTTCTCTTAGTTGGTCATGACAGATGAAGCTGACATGTGGAAGGCAGCTTTTGTGAAAGGTGTTGCTGGCAATTAGCATTGTGTACTTGGACTCTTCCCTCCAGGAGAGGTCCTAGACTGGGCATGGAGACAAAATGTATTTCAGCTTTCCTTCCCACAGCCCTCTGGGGTTTCTGTCCATGTGAGCTTGTTCTGGAGGTGGTAATGTGCAACTGCTTAAGTGCAGCCGAATGTCTCTTGCTGAGCACTGATTGATTGCAGTAGTTGTTTTGTGATGCTGTAGCCCAGAAAGTGCTGGAAGAAGTGTTTGAGTGACAAGTGTTCTTGTTGCAGAGTGAAAGAGCTCAGCCCTCATAATGGAGGTGGTGAAGCCCAGAATCAGATGGAGACTGAGGAAACGCAGACCAGTGGAGAAGGCTCAGGTCACAATGTATGTGTGTGCATTGGGCTGAACAGATCTCAAAGCTGTGAACAACTTGCTGTTCTTACTTGGGCTGTTTCTTGCAGCTCTCCAACGATGAGGAGGAAGATATCTTTCCTGACATGTCCAACTTCTGTGATGCTATGACTCAAATTAGTGAGCGGGAGGAGAAGGTTGTAGAACAGCTTAGAGAACTGAGACAGGTATGTGGAAGAGGCAAGTCCAACCCAGGCTGCCTTCTACATGTTGATAGCACCTTGCCTTGTCTGAGCCAAGTGCTGCTGGGTAGGCTGTGGGCTGTACTGCAAGATGCTGTCAGTGGTGTTACTTTTTCCTCATGGACAACTTTTTCCTGTGGTTTTCCTGCCCAACTGGTTAAACCGTGGCACTTCAGTGCCTGTGGCCAGCTGGTCTCCCTTCCCCTCCAACTACCAATCTCTACTTGCTGCTAATGAGCACTGACTGGTACTGGTCTGTAGAAGCTCAGCTCTGTTTATTGGTGTGCCAGATTTGAAGAAACTAACTGAATTTCCAGCGAGTCATTTTCTCATCACTGTTAATCCTTGTAAACATAGAGAATGCCGACTGAACTTGACTACCTCTTGGGAATCACAGAACAACCAGACTATGATCTCGAGACCTTTGTGAGCAGAGCTAAGCACTTCGTAGAGGAGAGCTCAAGAAACCTCCTTAGTGTCAGAGGTATGTTAGTGCCTGTCTCTGATTACCACTGTTACTAATCTTTTTTTCAAAGACCTGAAAGTAACACCAGCGTACCTGTGGGGCTTTAGGCACACAGTCCTTCTGCATAGGTTATGGTTCAGATCACTTTCCTAGGTGATCACGGGGGCAGATCTGAAACATCCTATTGTCTGCACTTTCCAAAATAAAATTTTGGCTTATAACTCCCACTTGCTTTGCACTGCCGTATAAAACTGCCTTCCCTTGAGCAGAATGCAGTCGCCACCAAGAGCTGATGAGCTGAAGTCTGTTTGGCTAGTTGGTTATACGGTTTATTCTTTGCCTTGGCCAAAAACCAGACTTTGACAAATAGGTCCCAGTGCCATGTTCTAGGGATTCATGGGGAGACGCCCACTGTTTCCACTCCTGTTTTCATGGCTATCAAGCCTTAATACCCATCCACTTGTAACAAGTGTCTGCCTGGCACGTCAGCACTGCCTCCCTTTGTTTGGACCATGCTGGTTGAGGCGGCGGTAGAGAGGCAGCAAGGCAGGTGTATGAGCTTGGCTGACACATGGTAACAGTGACAAGCACACAGATGGCCTGACTAGGACAGGGGAAGCTACGTTGCTAACTGCTACTTTTCACCCTATTGCAATAACTTGGGCTTTGATTGCCACTTCAGCCTTTGCCTCAAAAACAGGGTTGTGAGGGGTTTGTGTTTTTGAATGAGGCTGGAAATTGTGGCATCAAAGTAAACTGTTAACCTGAAGAAGTAGAGACTTTTTTTTTTTTAAACAGCCCTGACTGTCCTCCCATATCAAATGCAGCCTGATAGCTGCATCCCTCCATTCACCACGGAGGGGTGGTGACAAGAAACAAAAGTAAATGTCCTGCTAACCTCTCTGCCTTATAGGCCAGGGAAATCCAGCCCTCTGAGATGGCTGCATTAGTGGCATCTAGTTTGAACTGCAAACTGCAGGCTTGAAACTGCTGATGAGTAGAAATGAACAAGTACAGCTAAAGAGCTTTGTGGGACCAGTCAGGATTTGATGTTGGCTGAGTGGTTCTTTCAGAGTTCACTTCCTTCTGTGGCCCTTGCAGAGCCCTGTTGAGGGGGACAGCTGGGCTGGGAAGTTCAGCTTCCAGGTCAGTCACCCTGTCACTCTCTTCCTTTACAGAAACGTTGGATGCCCTGGGAGCTGCCATGCAACTGGAAGAGCAAGTCAGCAAGCAGATGAGCCAGCAGAGGCATTAGTAAATACAGCAAAACCTGGTGCACAAGCAATCTTCTGTATGTCTTGCATGTTTGTTGGTCGTTTGTGTAACTCCTATTTTTAAATGTGGTAGAGTGTCTGTGGGTCATGTGTGTGCATGCCTGAGGGCAGTGAACACAGCAGCATCTCTCTCTTCATGGTCTGGTATTGGGGTACTCAGAGTGCTAGAAACACCTGCTGCAAGGCTTGGGGTGGGGGGCCTGAGACTCTGCTAATTGCGTCTAGCATCTGGCCCTTTGCTAGTGACAATGGTCTCTTCTAATAGAACTAGATACACATGTATAGTTTTCTAGTGTACAGATAACTCTTCCAGATGTGCTTGAAACCTTGCAAAACTGTTGCAAGTCTGGCTTTTCTAAAAAGAAAATGGATTATATGTAACTGTAAAAAAAAAAAATCAGTATTTTAAGAAGTTTGATAAATAAAAGTTCCTGGATTTAATTATCTCCTATCATATAAAATATATTTCTTGCTGATTTTTGGTGAAGTCTAACAGCACCTGAAGACTGGCTGGTATTGTAGGGATAGGCTGATTTCTTGGATGAGGTTTCTGTTTAAAGCCTTTGCACTTGCAATGTTTACATAAAAATCGCTCAAAATAAATTTTGAGATCCTGTTGAGTAGAACTTGCCTAGCAAGGGGGAAGCCGGTTTAGAGGGTACCTATCCTGCACCTGAGCAAAGCTCAGCATGTAGTGAGCGGTTCAGCTCTTATCACATCAGGTATATAGGAAGGGTCCTGTGATACTCCCTTGTACCATGGGAGTTTACTCAGGCTTTGAAGGTAGCCCCAGGATGTTACTTCACATTTTTTTTCACATTTTTCCCATGGCTAATATGCCACATAAAATAAACTTGTCAATAGCCCACAAAAATTTGTATTTGAGGGCAGAAGTGCAAAGCTGGCCTCTGGTTCAGGTGCAGCAAGGTGCTGCTGTGGCCCTTATGTGCAACCTGGGTCCAGGTGCCCCCACAGAACCTGTCCTCTGGGAAGGAGCAGGTAGAGAGGCAGGATGGGAGAGGACAGATGGGAGGCACGTGCTGCTGTCCTCTGTTTCGTGT
This sequence comes from Stercorarius parasiticus, assembly GCA_013396915.1. Lineage (NCBI taxonomy): Eukaryota > Metazoa > Chordata > Aves > Charadriiformes > Stercorariidae > Stercorarius > Stercorarius parasiticus. The sequence continues at coordinate 77,345 of VWZL01002865.1, forward strand.
TTGTTCAGCTCCCTCACACAGGACAAAACAGCCCTGTGAGCTCTGGGTCCAGCAACAAAGGATGCAGCTATACAAACATCAGATTACAAAAGGACCCCTCTACCATTACTCCCTCTTCCCCCTAGACCTCCCACCCTGCTGTCTTGCTTCCTGAGCTGCCTTTTCCCCCTGGAAGTAAAGGGTGTAATTTAAATGTCTCTGCCCCCAGTTCTGTACGCACCTTCTGCAGACTGTATCCTTGCCATGTCTCTGGGGCTGTCTACTATATTGGAGGCCAGTTCTTCAGCCTGGACTGGATCCATTTTTATGTACCAGCTCTCAGGACTGTCCTGGAAAAGGCAGGAAAAGAGTTAGGATCTTAATGGGACCGCGGCAAGCAGCTACAGAAGGGATACTTCAACCCAGAGAGGCTCCTCCCCCACAGCTGGGGCATTTTGTGATCTAACAGTTTAGGTACAGGGAGCAGTGTGGGGCTGAGCACTTGAAGGGGCCTCTGAGCTGATTCGTACCTGGGCTCTGCCTGCATCGTATTAAGATGGTATAGCCAGAGGAAAAGGGCCGTTATGCTCTACTGAGTTTGGACTAAAGCAAGGCTGTCCTATTCCACTTCAGATGTTACTACACTTGGATCATCCAGCCTTGCCCAGTGGTGTCTTAGGGTGAGTAAGGATGGGCTTGGACGCAAGGAACAAAATGTTACCCTTTATTAGGTCCAGGGAGAGAAGGTGGAACAAACATTGCTTACTACTCTGTATATCCACCCCAGGAGCTAGAGTCAGGAGGGACTTGATTTGGAGGAGCTCAAGTCACTTCTTGCCTCATTTGGCCCTTCAGCTCACACCTCAAACACCAAGGAACAGGCATATGAGATCCCTTCTTGCTCTGTCTTGGGGCTGAGTCAGAGCAGTTATCGCTGAGACTGAAGGTAAACACTTCTCAAAGGGTGGCTTGGTTTATTCTGCATTCTCAGGCAAGACTGGGTTTCTTGTGGTAAAAAAAAAATCCAGCCCCTCCATCCGTGCAAAACAGACCAAGGTCCTAAGGATGCTAATAAACCCCATAAGGGAGGCATGTTTACCAGAAAACGCTGGAACAGTGTGTGTCCTAGTGCTGCCTTTACACACTCCTCCACAAAAGGAAATGTGTGGACAAAATACTGCAAGAGAACAGAGAGTTGGTGTGTAGGGAGAAGGGATGAGAGCATGTGTACAGAGGGTAGAGCTGCATGAATGATGTGGCTCCAGATAACCTGTGTCATGTGCCAGTGAGTCCCTGACCCACCTCTTTTAGTGCTGGTGCTACTGATAGCACTTCATAAATGTACCATGAGGAACGTGAGGGTCCCTGCTCAAGACTCACCTTCTTCCCCCCCTGACATCACCCAGTGCTAGCTCCCACCTTCGTTGACAAGAGGAGGGAGGGTGTTTCAGTGAAATGGCCGCAGTGCAACAGTTGCCAGGGAATTCACCCTGCTCAGAGGATGGGTGCCCTGACCTTCTATGTTACTAGGTAGGTTTGTAAACCCTTTTTCCCCTGAGCAGCCCGGTTCTCAGCCGTCACTCACTCAGGCCTTCCTGTCTACTGACAGCATGGTCCTTCCCTGCGGCTGTTACACAGGCAGAGCTGTGCTGAGGCAGCCCAAAACTCTTTACCTAGCACCAGCCTGCTTATGATTCTGTGCTAGTGTCGTGCTCCAGGAAAATTGTCTTGGTTAGTCCCTTAGCTCTGTCTGTGCTTGATACCCACAGCAAGCATGGGGGTAGTACAGATGTGTGAGGGCCCAACACTGGCTTCCCAGCACCCTGTTTGTGGTGGGTGGTAGGAGGGAGGCAGACAGAAGGGGAAATACAGCTCTTTCCTGAAGGAAGTGTCACTCCTGCCTTTGTGTCTGCTATGCTTAGAAAAAAAAACCCACAGCATAGGGAGCTTTTCTGCTCGGGTGCTCTGGGGGGAGACCATGTGCTACGATGTTCTCCACCGTAAACCACCACACTCACTTCCAGGGAGATGCTGGCATGTCTCTGGCTGGCCGCATGATCCAGGTTCCCCACAGCAACCATCAGGCCATGGACCACTTTCAGCTGGATCAGCTCTTCAGCCACCTCTGCTGACTCCTTGGCTAATACACTGCAATGAGATAGGCCATCAGCCCCTACCCTCTGTGCGGGAAGAAGCACACAACAAATTGAGTCGGGGTCTCTCAGTGCGATCACGAATGGAAAACAATGTGTTCTTAACCTGCCCTAGCAAGACCAACAGACAGGAGAGTCTCAAAATAAACAAGAAATGTTTGGCTGTGTATGGATTAGCAATCATTTAATGTGTGGGCTTGCTGAGAACAAATTGCTTAATGATTGTCAGGAGCTTCCTGGGCTGTATGAAAGTCTAGCAAGTTTCTTGCGTGACCATGAAGAACACAGAACTCAAACATCACCACCGTTACTTCTGTGAGCACGTCCCTGGAAAACACTCCAGTATGTCTCCCTACCCACCAAGGGCTTTCTGTCATCTGCTTTTGCAGGAAAAGTGTTCGGATAGCACTATCTTGTGGACACTGCAGGGAATTCATACTGAATGAACAAATTTTAGCACAAACCGCTGCATTTCCTTAAGGATTCTGCAGTCAGATAGGCACTAGACTCTTCCGCTGGGTGGCTGATGTTAAATAAGGGTGTTTCACTGCTCGCTGTGGCTCCCAGCTATGTGGAGAATAGAGCGGCCTTGATCAATACAGCACCCTTCAGCCCTGTGCTGTGGTGGGACACACGCATTGCTTCCAGGCCCAGCCATAAAGGGGACACTGTGACAGCACACAGGGACAGAGCCGGTGGGATTCCACATCTCCCTATAAATAAAACTTCAAGCCAGCTCCAGGGTTGGAAGCAGGGAGGGTCTGAGCATTGCCACCTGCAGGCAGTGGCTATGCCCTATTCCTGAGCGCACCCCATCTCCGAACAGCCTAAGGAGTCTTAGCTGAGTACTGGGGTACTGGAATACGTCCCAGTCCTTTCCTACCCTACCCAAAGGAAGCCACTTCTCTAAGGTCCCTTTTATGCTTCTGTAAGTTTTGCTCCGGAGTTTCTTACCCAATGGCTTTTGCAGCAGCTGCTTGCTGAACATACACCAACACAGGCTCCCTTGGGCAAAGTATGGTTAGGTCTGCGTAAGGAACATGAGGAAGGTGAGACTGTTGCTTTGAAACACCTCCAAGATGTTAGAAGGGAGGGGAGGTGCAGTTACACTGCTAGCATGAAAGGGTGACGTCTTTCAGGGAAACCCTGTGGCTACATACCATATGAAACACCCTGCAAGGGTCTGTGTGCATGATGCCCACGGCATCACAGCCACAGCTCAGAGAGCCTGGACCTGCTCTGCTGAGTCAGGGGAGCAAACACCCGGGTCTGGAACGGTTTATGATCCTTGCCCAGCAGACCTCAGCATCTCTCTGGAGGCCTGGATGGTAGCCTTGACGCTGCCTCAACCCGGGCAGCCCTGGCTGCTGTGCTCCCCACCTCGGGGGACAGTCCCCTGCACCTCCTCCCCTAGGAGTCCAGGCAACTGCCCTGCAGAACGAGGCGAGGGAGCTTGGGAGAAACCCGGTCGCCCTGGCAGGAGGCCATGGTCCGCTTTTTTACCTTTGGCAGTCTCGTCGCAGAAGGTAAAGGCTTTCTCCCTGGGTGGTGTCAGTAGGGCAACCAGGCCCTTCAGCAGAGCCGCCCGGACCTGGCAGGCCATGAGGGCCTTCAGCAGCTGGATGGCTGGCGGAGAGGGAGGGGAGCCGCGGTTAGCACTTGCGTATTGTACGCGCGTGTAGGGGGAGTCAGCGATCTGGGTACGGCTTGCCACGGGGGAAAGTCTACAAACAGGAGGGAGCAACAACACCCACCCATCCCCCGCCATGAAAAAAGCCTATAACTTCAGCAGACACCAAAAAATGCTCGTTCTACTTTTTTGACCAGAAAAGGATAGCTCCATCGAAATGGAGCCTCAAAAAATTTATCGACACTCGTGCCTGTTCCTCTCCACGGAAATCTTTAGTAAAAGGCGAAAGATNCGGGGCAGGTGCGGAAGGGACAGCAGACGCGGTGTCAGCACTGCCGCGCCCGGTCTTGGTCTCGGTCCCATTGCCGGACCGAGGCCCAGCCCAACATCAAGATCCCGCCTTCCCCCACCCGACCCACGCGCGAGCGTAACCCACACAGCTCTCCCCTTTTTTCCCCCATGTACTGTGTTTTTATTTTTAAATCTACTTTTTACCACATAAGGAGTAGCTCCACCGAAGTGGAGCCTCAAAAAATTTATCGACACTCGTGCCTGTTCCTCTCCACGGAAATCTTTAGTAAAAGGCGAAAGATTTATACGATCTGAAGAGAAACCAGAGTAT
>VWZL01002865.1:100256-159606 GCA_013396915.1 Stercorarius parasiticus
CATTACCCATATCCAGGGGCTGTGACATAGGGGGGGGTGGGGGGGTGTCTCCTCCGCTGCCTCTCGCCTGCGAAGGGAAACACAGAAAGGCGGGAAGCACCCGAGAAGATTTATACTTGTTTAATTAATGTCAAATGTAGTTTACAAACGGGAGTGACAAGTACCTCTTTGTATAATATACACCGACACACAATCATCGACACACCGGAATATCGCTTTGTGCAACTGGGGTTCTTTGGGCAAAGATAGGTAACTCCGATATTTCCTTTTTTTTTTTTTTTTTTTTTCAAAAGTGAAGTGATTTGAGTCACNTAAGAAGAGGGGAAGCGGCAGATGCGTGTTACAAACTCGGATGCCTCTCCCCTCAGCCTTCCCCCTGCAGCCCCCCCCCTTGAAAACAGGGGATGGCTTTACCAATTAAAACAAAAAAATAACCAAAAAGTAACCCCCAAAACAAAGAACCAATGACTAGTTACATATGGTTTTACACATACGTACATAGAGCACACGGCTGGTCCGCAACCCCCGCCAGAAAGCCTGGCTCCCTCCCGGGGGGGCCCTATTTCCGAGGAAGGGCTGAGGTGGGGTGTCCTGCCCTCNTCATTGCAGGGGGATGCTGGGGTGGGGTGTCCTGCCTCAGCATCCCCCTGCATCTGTCCCTGCACCCCAAAATAGGACCAGTGCTCCCCTTTGGGACATTACCCATATCCAGGGGCTGTGACATATGGNTCAGGCAGCACAACCCTGGCTGGGGGGCACTTGCAGCCCAGCTCTGCCTTCCCACACATTTTTCCCGAGCATTTTTCCTGACCCGAGTTCCGTGTGCCGGCCCTTCCCCTGCCCGGCTGCTGCTGGCAGGGGCTCCCCAGCAGTGACAGGCCACTGCCGTGGCCCCTTCTGCTGCCCACAGCCTCCGCGGGGCGGGGCAGGACCCTCCCGGGGTGCCTCGGCTTCCTCTGGTCCCTGGCAGCTCCGCAGGGATGTGACCCCGAGCCGGGGAGGCTGCAGCTCTCTGGTCTCAAAGGCCACCACGCTGCTACGAGCCTGGAGACCCGGGAAACTCTCAATTAAGAGTTGTTGCCTTTTGCTGAGATGCTTATAAAATACAGCTCCTTCGATTTGTGGCGTTTTTTTGGGAGGGGTGCAGTGGGATCCTTCTGAAATCACACGGGAGACGCCAAGGACGGCAGCTGCTCTCTGCAAAACAGCATCGAGCTGAGGACAGGGGAGCGGTGATGGGACCATCACCCCCGCGGCACCCTGCCTCCCCAGCCCTTCCCTCTCCAGAAAGGCCCTGGCAACCCAGCTCCAAACCCCTTGTCCACTGCTATTTCCAGACTGTCTTAAAATGCCCCGGCCACGTTGTGCTGCCAGGCGGGATCTGCTTGGATCTCCCTGTGGGAGCAGGGGGAGATGAGCTTCCTCATCGCCCTGTCTTCTGGGGAGCTGGCACCCCGCGACTGCCCGGGGAGCAGGGAGAAGCCAGCACACGGGGCGTGCGTTTGCCTTGGGAAATGGATCAGTATCTGTTTCTTGGGTCCTGAAAATAAAATAAAAAAGCAACAAAAAACCAGGCCAGATGGCAGCTTTGGTTAAGGCTGAGGATACGGGAGACAAGGACAAGCATGAGGGACTGCGCGAAAGAAGCCGGGGCTGCGAGGAGCCCCCCTGGCTCTGTCTGGAAGCATCTCTGCTCGCCGCAGCCCATGGGCGAGCGCTGGGGGGGGGCCGTGGGGCTGAGGCAGGGCTGGCTCGGCTCTCCGTCCTACTGCCGAAACCTCTTTAGCAAAATGTAGGCTCCAGGCGAGCGGGAGCCAGGGAAGCCGGCGCAGGGCAGGGCTGGGTCCGTGGGGCTTGTGCATCCCTGCCGGGCAGTGCTGGGGCCCGCCCCAGCCAGCACTGCCAGGGAACCGGCTGAACCTCTCTGGGCGAAGCCACCAGCAAGGCCATCCCATCCCCTGCCATCCCTCCCGGTGCCCGCCGCTTCCCCGCCGTCCTGCCTCGGCAGCGGGCGCCCGGAGCAGCTCAGGCATCCTCGGCCAGACAACGCTGCCCACGGCGGGGGGAAAGCAAAGCAAGGGAGGGGCAGGGGAAGGGGCTACAGCCTTGGAGGAGGCACAAGGGGGACAGTGGGACCCTCGAGCAGGGGCTCCCGGCCAGGGGAGAGGACAGGGCTCCGGCAGGGCTGCCACCCTCCAGCTCCGCACCGTTTGCCCCTTCCCCAGCTGGGAAAGGCAAAGGGGCTGAGCCAGATCCCGGTCCCCCGGCGAGGAGTTAAAAGCCGTGTCTTTCCGGGGATAACGATTCTATTATAAATAGCCCCATTAGCTACAACTAATGACAAAAATCCACCTCCTCTACTCCCCATAAGTTCTGTAAGTTATGGGCAATGCTACAGCCATTACTAAAAGCTGTTAACTTCATATCTGAATGAGGAAATATACACCACAGAACATTAAACCATTTATATTATATATATGTATATATATACTTTTTTTAAACTAATGACTTTAATGCCAAAACTTTGCTGAACCAAGAAAAATATGGGTTTAATGTTCTCTGCTCATTTTTTTTTCTTCTTTAAAAAAAATACAACCCAAAAAAAGAAAGGGAAACTTATTAGTATGTAATGTTTGAGTCTATCCCATTTATACACAACATTGTAAACATATATAATCTATATTACATGTGCTTCATTTCTGCCTGGGTGTGTTTTTTTTTTTCTTTAAACCTTTTTTTTTATCACTAGAACACCACAAAAAACCAAAACAGAACCAAACCAAAAACCAAAAACCAAAACAAATAGAAACAAAACAAAAAAAACTGAACAAAGAACACAAGTTACAGGTTATTTAACATCTTTCTGTCGAGGGTCCCTTCCCCAGTCTCCTGGGGGCAGAGTGGTCAACAACACAGTCCAAAGGAGGGCTCATGAGCCATCCGCGATGCAAAGCCAGCTCCAGGGAACGGGTGGATGGGGAATACTGGTTTTAAAAAAGGGGGCTTCACAACAAAGGGTTTGGTTTTGCCCGCTGCAGATGCTGAAGGAGGTCTCAACACGCGGGACCTGGGAGCCGAGGCTCCCCACTGCTCCTGTATCCTCGAGTCCATGTCTGGAGTCTCTGGTTGGTTTGTTTTTTTCTTTAAATTTTAAAAGGTCTTTTTGTTTTTGTTTTTTTTGTTGTTGTTGTTGTTGCCGTCGTTCTTCTCCCCCTTGGTGTGATGAGCTGAGCCGAGTAGCTGGGTCCCGCCCTCCCGCTGGGTCCTTCATAAGTAGATGCGCCGAAGGTCTCCGGGAGACGTGATGGTGTTACACTGGGGACAGAGCTTCTTGGCACCCTGCAACCGGCAGACGAGACGAACAGCGTGAGAGAGCGAAGGAGGACAACCCGCATGACCCTGCCCCTGGCCTGGGATCTCAGGGGGGGCAGCACGGGAGCAGGGACAGCAAGCCCACCCCTCAGGTCCCCTCCAAGTAGGACCATGCCCTCCCAACAGTGGGCACAAGCTGCAAGAAGGGGGAGCCCCAACACTTTTCTTGCCTGCCCTGCAAGCCTCTTGTCCCACTCCAGTCCCCGACACGAGTCTACAGGAGGCTGAAACCCAGAGCCAAGACTTGTCACCAAAGCCAGCGGCTGTGGGGACAGGAGTCTCTGCACATGAGCTGTCCTGAGCTCCCCGGCCAACAGCACCGTCCTCGCCGGCTGCCAGGCAGATCTGCTCCTCTGCTTCCCTGGCTCACCTGCAGCCCCCCAGGAGCCAGTTCAGGCCACCGAGCAGGCAGAAAACCCAGTGCAGCTTTCAGCTGGGATGACTGAACCGGTTCATGGTGGGGCTGGACCATCAGCACGCCGTGGGACTGTCTCAGCCATCCTGCGACAGCCCCCAGAGCTGCTGGCATGAAGGAAACCCCTGTCCTGTCCTCCCCCAGCTCGCAGAGATGCTGCGGAGACGAGTCTGCTCTGCCAAGGTGAGCTGAAACCGGTAAACTGTGAACTGGGGCGAGGTAATGGGCGGCTGACATGAACACTACACGAAATAAAACAAGGGCTGATGTGCCATCTGTCACCGAGCCTGACAGCAAAAGGGTGTTAATAAGCCTCAGAATCGGGGTCAACCTAAGCCGGTCATCATTAGATTGGCAGATGTGACAGACAGTTGATGGGAAAAATGACAGAAAGATGGCTCTGCTGTGAGGCAGCCTCCCCTCTACAGCAGCAGCAGCGCAGATTGGGATGCCCTGGCTTTCAACACCGACCGGAGCCTCAACATGGCCTCCCCCCACACAGAACTGAGCCAGGCTCTGCCCAAGCCCCCCCAGTTTCGCTCCCTGCTGTCAGACAGGCCCTTCCAGCGGCTGACGCCCCGCGCTCGGCACGACAAGGGAGCTGTAAGGGATGCAACATGCCAAGTAAGAGCCTGCCGGCTTGCACCGGGCTCGCTGGCAGAACCGAAGACGCTGGGTTCAGCGATGCTGCTGCTCTCCCTTAGCGGGGCTCGTTTCAGAACCTGCAGCGGTGAGCGTGGCCGCTGTCAGGACGAGGACTGAGTGGCAGGAGTGTGACCTGCATTTGGGGACATCCCTGGCAGAGGAGCTGGCACTGCTGCTTACAAAAGGAAAGCATCCTTAGAAAAGGTCCTCTCTGCTCTGTGACAACACTTGCAGAGAGAGGACAGGGGCTTTCTTCCCTGGAAGCTCCCTGGACTAAGAAGAATCTGGAGAAGAAAGTCCCAGGTACAGAAGATCTACATGGATGCAAGCAATTCACAGGGATGTCACTCCGAAGAGGTGCAAGTCATGTTTGCTCTGCAGTCTTGAGTACTACTGAAAAGCCCCCGCCGACCAGCTTTGAACCAGCCCCCTCCTGCTCACAGCACACGTTATTCCTGGCAGACATGGGCTTCGCGTGCTCACTGTTCCCTGAGCTTTGGACTTCTGAGCAATCACGCTTCTGTTTGATTCCCTTTGCTGCTAGCGGCTGAGCTGCTGCCCCGACCCACGTGGGAACCACGGGCACTTACACCTGAGAGCTAAACCAGCCACACACCAAGGCCTGTTGAACCAGAGTTGAATGAAACACGTAACAGACGCCCAAGACACCTTGGACATCACTCTCAGGGTGGGTGACAGACTGGCCGTGGGACAGACCACTGGTGGTGTTGATGGTGCATCTAGTTCTGGTGCTGCTGCCTGTGGGCACGTCCTTCTTGCTGCCCCGGACCTCCCTTATCCCCACTCTAACTACTGTGTCTGTTCAGATTTTCAGCTTTTTGGGGCAGGGACCATCTCACCGTGCCTGTGCAACGCATGGGGCAGCCCCATGCACTGGTCTTCACAGAGTGGACTTGGCATGCTTGATTCTGGGAAGCACAAACCGCAACTGGAAGGAAAAGCTTAAAACCCTGACAAAATCCAAGACTGAATGCACTGAGCTTTAACAGAGCCTGTTTACATAAAACACCTCTTTGCTTGTGCTCGAGACCAGAGCTTTGGATCTCCAGCATTATTAAAAGGACAAGCTCTAACCCTGCATGTCCCAGTAAAATCTTCCTGCAGCAGCTACAACAGACAGGAGAAAAAAATCTAAATATCTGGCCCTTCCGCCACCTTTAAAGCCATTGCTACATAGCAGCCCTGCCAAAGGAGGGGTTCACTGATCTGGATGCGAATGCCATGAAACAGCCTGTTTCAACAGAGTCCCTGCTCAGGCCTGCACCCCCAGGCAGGTCCCTGGTCCTCAGACGCCTGTTGCATCTGGTTGGCCTCTTGGCACCGCCTTTGCAGCTGGAGGGTCCCAGGAGAAGTGGCAGGGAGGTGCGGAGAAATTAATTCACAGCATGCTGTCAAAGGGGCAGCAGTTGGCAGCTGCCCGTTCGAGCTTTCCTGTGTGCCCTGACAAGCAGAAGTAAGTGCGCAGGGGGACCTTAAGGCATTCCAGATGTGACTACTGCACACATCTGTGTCCACGCTCTCCTTCCCAAGACAGGCACGACTTATTGGTAAGAGGCAGGGAAGCATTCAACCAAGTAGCTGGAGCTTCTGCCTCTCCGGGCAACACAGCAGGGAGAGGTACCTTCTGCAGGACCAGTTCCCTGACCCATCAAGTGCCTCAGCCTGCCTTCAGTCTGGGGCGAAGGATGAAGGACAGTGCTTGCTGTCACCTAAACCCATGTCCCCCTATTCCTCAATGCTCCTGTGCAAAGCTGAAAAGCACTTCAATGCTTATTTTCCCTTAGCTCTGCTGAAGTTGGGAGATGTTTGGCTGTGGGTGGGTGGGGAGGAACACTGAACCTCCCTCAGTTTGTTTTTGCTAAAAAGCACATCTCAGCTGCTGCCATCCTGCTGTCTTGCATCTCGTGCTCCGTTCTGGGATTTGGAGGTGGACTGAGACAGCTGCAGGCAGATGTGTGTGACCCTTAGCAAGGGCAACCTCGCTAACACAGACCAGACAGCTCAATGTGGGACATTTTGGAAGGACAGATTCCTGGAAAGCCAACCTGCCCAGGTCTCTCTCTCCAAAGGCTGCCCAGGTGCTCACTATAAGCACGAGTCCTCCAGACTCAGCCCACACGATGGCAGAACAAGCCCGATTAAACCAACTGCAGCTTTGCTCCTCTCTTCCATGGCAAAGCAAGGTCAGGAATGCAATTCCTTCACACCCCAGGGAAAAGGAAGACGGATGGATTTATCCTGCCAGACGCCGGGATCTCTGTCCTGGAGATCTGCTTTCTGCACCAGATTCTGATGGCTTTAGGGGGATCCACTCCGCTCTCCCCACCTAAGGCTGAGAGCTGCACATGGGCAGCCAAGTTTTTGACCACACTAGACGTCAGAACCCAACCACACGTAGCTTGACCCATTTTCTGCAAAAGCTACACGATCGCGGACTGATTTAGGGCAGTGGTGGATGTTGCTTCACCTGCACGTGGGGAGGGCAGCTCACCTTGAGCTCTGAAGCCCAGGTACACAGGAGGGAACCATGGCATCCCAGAGACCTTCAGCAGCCTGGCCGGAACACTGCGCAGTGCCTGCCTGCACGTGGCACGCCGGGCTCCGGCCTCTGGGTCTCCCTCGTACTTATGTTTGGTATTAAACAGTTCAAGCAAAAATGACGACTTTGGACCCTTGGGGAAGCCTTTTAAACAAAACTGTCATCCTCTGCACACATAAGCATACGTGTTAAATTCAGAACTAAGTCCCGATTTTTTCTCTTTGGATTGAAATCGCTTAGAACCTTGTTCCTTCCATCTGACTTTTCAGTGTAGGTGTACAACGTTTATTGGCATGAGCATTTAAGCTCTCCTCTCTTGTAGAGAGGCACATAAGCTTGTACACACACACATGCTGGCACAGGCACAATGAAAAAGCATTTGCTCCCCCACTGCTCACCTGCCAGCTGGGGTTACTAAACTTTTCCCTTGAAATAAAAATGCTGTGGAATAATAAGTCCCACCTGTCGGCCATTTCTTTCTTTCTTTCTTTTTTTTTTTTTTTCCAGGTCCTTCTGCTCCTTTCATCATAGCTTCATGGAAAAGCCTTGATGTGTTATAGCTGCGTGTGCTAGAGTAAAGGCCACCTCAGCTTTTCCATTATAAACCCCAGTTTTGAGGGGTTTATAAAAGTCTGCTGCAAGAAGTTTGCTCCAGGGCTGTTACAAAGCAAAGAAAAGGAGCTGGAACTGGGATGGAGTTTATTTTTTCTCCTCCTTTCTTAATTAAAATTTGGCAAGTGATTGATCCACAATACAGGCTAATCACTTGGGGTAGTAGTTTGAAAAATACATTAACGAGAGCTGAGATGTTGAGAAGTCGTTAGGGCTCACATGGTGCCAGGAAGGATTGGAGTATTTTGTCTTAAAGTTGCCTCTTAAAAAAAAAAAAATGGCGTGACGTCTGCTATAAATTGGCTAAAGCAAGAAAACTCAAAAGGAAGGATTTAGGCACTTCCTGCTGTCCTGTGGGTCTAAAAATGGACAATTTCCAAGCAGAATATGCTACCAGGCACAGAGAACAGAGAGAAATACACACACACACAGAGCAAATTCGCCTACACAGTGCCACTGTCAAACCTGTGCTCAAAGCTTGGAAGGAAAACCAAAGCACAGAGATGACAGGAGGGACCCAAACCAAGAGCCAGCTTCTGCCAGGAAAGGATTCAAACTCCAAGATCCAATTCTCAACCAAGGCGACAGCCCCTTCTCCCCACGCCTGCACATGAAGTGGCAGCTTCTTCTCTGCAAATGCTAATTCCCAGAGAAGCAGCCGTTCACCACTGCCATTGTGGGGTACCTCCAGTTGTCAGGTAATGGGGTTAAAGCCATCAGGAGAACGTTCTTTTTCAAAGAGCCTCCTCAAAGGGTGGAGCTCACCACCACAGCTTGTTGGAGGCCAGATCTGAAATATGTTAATAACTGGACAACCTCATGGCAGACAGGAACATCATGAAGGACCAGGCGCAGCATCCTCCATGCAGCTGTTGACTCAGGAGGTCCCTCCATTGCTGGAAGCACTAAGGAATCACCCAGAAGGATCACTCTGTATCTGGCTGTTTCTTACAAAAATACTCCAGCCCGCATGGGATATATGGTATTATAGCCTAGGAAAAGCGACAAGGCTAAGAATGTAGTAGTGTAATCTACCAAAATCTACCAAAGATATAAATATGTCAACTGAAGAGCATACATATCTATCGATGGATCCCCTGGAAGCACATTCTGTGATGAAGAAGGCTTTTTAGAGGAGATTTTTTTTTTCCTGCTGTTGCAGTTGTCATTTCCAAATAAGCCCAAGACAGGCAAGTAGAAGCCTGGGGTCTGCAAATACACATAGGAATGCTGGATCTGGCGTACAGGTGATGGAGGAAACTCAGCAAACTGCACCTGCTCAAATAAACCTGCCCTCTTGTCAGCCCCTGCATGTCTGCACCCACCAACAGCTCCGTCACTGGCAAACAACAACCTGACTTACCTTTTAACTTCATTTACTTCGTAAGGAAGGATAGCAAGGTTTGAGAGATCACAGAACTACAGCTCAGAGGGACATCAAGAACTCACTGACCCATTCCCTCGGCAACATCACCTCAACCTGAACTACTGCTGATGGACACACATCAAACCTGTTCTCACAAACCTCCAAGGATGGAGGCTCCAAACCTCCCCAGCAAAGCACTGCAGCAGATTGCCAATCTCTACTGTCAAAACACTCTTCCCAAGAGAAGGAAAATACAAACCTCACCCACTAGCAGCTGTAGGGTCCCTCTCAGTTAATGTGGAAGGATAGACAAGGGTCAGACAAACCTCTTCCAGAGGGATATTCATCCCCCATCACCCAGTGCCTCAGGGCTGCAGTCCAACAACCAGTTGAGGATGGACGGTCGATGATCAGGGAAATGAACCCCACCTCCTGCTGCCCTCCCTCCTACAACACCATTTCTTTTGTCTTTGAAGAACCTGCACGTGTTTTCAGGGGTTTCCAAAAGGGATCACAGGGAAGTCACTCCAAGCTAGTGTCCCAGTTTCTGCCTAACTTGAAGATATCAACTAGCTCTCTGTGTGCAGGGTGGATGAATGAAAAATGTCACTGTGTTGAGTGCCCCAGACAATCAGCAAGCAGGGAGTAGCAAGTTCATCGGTGTGGTTTGACATAGCAACACAAAACCAGCAGACAAACCCCACTGACAAAACAGGTAATACGATTTCCTGGGAACCCAGGCACAATCCCATGGCATCAAGCAACACGTTCTTGTATCCCTCTCCCTGTCTCCATTCCTGTCATTACTACAACCACAGAGCTGCCCACAGCGTATGCAGCATACAGCACACCTTTAGCCTGTGTTCTTTGAACCAGGGCCCTCAGGCAGACTGGTTCTGCTCACAGAGCAAGCGGAAGGAAAGAAAACCGCTCAACTCGTCGCATCCTGACCCTGCGTAAAGGGATGGTTCCTCCCCTTCTCCATGGCCACCATGATGAGGACCATCTAACCAAGCAGCTTCTGTTGGCGCTGAAGGGCTGGCTAACTCAGCGAGCACAGTGATCTCAGTTCTCTTAAGCCATCTCCAGGGTCCTTTTCTGTGACGGCAGCCTCTCCTTCCTGTTAATCCAACACAGCAACAGGAGACAGAGATGGAGCCTGCTCCAGTGGATGTTTCATCCCCAGAACCCGGAGCTGGTTTGATGCATTGAGCTCTGGTAAAACGGTACCTAAGCTAAAGAGCCCAGCAGCCATTTGTAGAGTTGGTGGTTAAAAATGTCTCCCCCGCTCCCTTCGCAACAGAACGGCTATAATTTGGAATTGGACATCAAGAGCCAAAAGTCCAAAAATTCTATTTTCAGAAAGCCTAAGAGCTCTAAAAGATTCAATCCTCATCAGTGCCCTAAACACCATGGAAGTCAGAGGATACTAGAGATGCTCAGATCATTGTAGCATCGTATCCTAGAAAATGTTTAAACTTTAAACCTTTTAAAAACCGCTTCACCTCCTCTGCTTACAGACGTAAGCACCAAATTTCACCCCGTCTTCAATACCCTGCAGAGGTTTAGAAGTGCTCCCAGGCGCTCCGAGCCTTCAGTTCCAGGGCCTTGTTCAATACACGGTCCTGCCTGTCTCTCTTACAGACACACTCGCACTCTAATTTAATATTAGATCTCGTCTGGGCATATAAACCACAGGCGCACAGGAGAAAGGGGACTTTTCACCAGCAGGGATGGCAGATCTCCAGAATGTTCAAAAGGGGCCGGAAGCCCAGCACAACCCACCCGCCCCAACTCCTATTAACTCCAACAAATTGTTTATTGCACAACAGAAGAAAAATGTTGCCCCTCTCCCCCAGCCAAGTCTTTCCATGTGTGCTGCACGCGCAGGCTCCCTCCTCCTGCCCCCACTGGGGAGCCAGCTTTATACCCAGGGAAAGGTAACAGCGGCGATTATTACACACACTATCCCACAGCTCCTCGCTTGTTAAAAAAAACAAGAGTCTCTTTTGTGCCCGAAATAAAAGGAGATACCTTAATTAGAACAATGCAGGTTGGTGAGCATTAAACACTGAGCCCAGCTGCTGTATGCCATTAAATTCATAAAAAAGGAGGGGGGAAGGAGGGAAGTCTTAACGAGATTACACACATTGACTTTGATCAAGACACAAAAGCACCAAGGCGTTCCAGGGTTTTTATTGCTGTCTTCGGGCTACATTTTAATGGTTACATTAGAAACATGCGAACGCAGGCTGGGAGATTTTTTTTTTGAGACGGGAGAGGGAGTGCAAGCATGCCTCGTGAAAAGGCCCGGTTTAATAAATTGGGGGCTGCAGGGAGAGGCTAGGACTGGGCAACACATGAGTAGCCGCTTATTAATTGCTTCCCCTATGCAAGTGCCAAGTCCTAACATGATGTCTTGCTGGACTATTCCCATCCCGCCTGCCTGGTCGGCAGAAGAGCCATGTGCCGACAGCACACAGCCAGCTCCATCCCCACACCTTCCTCACGGATATCTAGGGGGGCAGACGACTCCCCTCCCTGCAAGGGTAAATGCCAACCCCTGAGCACCTGGAGTGGGGTTTCCCACTTCTCATGAGCAGCCGTGACCGCTGTACATGAAATAAAGGGGCCTGACTGAAGTTGAACTAAGTTGCTGCTGAGCCTAAGAACAGCCTGAAATTGGTGCTACAGATTTAGCAGATGACTTGAGGCTGCTGGGAAGAGGAGAGGACAAAGACTTGGGAGCAAAGAAAATGAAAAAGAAATTAGTGTTTTATGTTCTGCTTGTAGCACCGCCGAAGGACAAAATTACTCTTCGCTTAGTAAAGGTGGCTGAGCACACATTCATCCAAACACCTCACAGCTACGTACCCACATATGTGTCTTTTATAACATGCTGCTAAAATGTTTACAAAAGCTTGTATAATCTAAATAGTGACGGGGTGTAGCTGAAGAGCTATAAAATACAGCCCAAGGGATAGCCAAGTTATTGAGTTGCTATTAGTACTCAAGCCCACAGGCACTTCACCGTCCTGGTAACTTTTCTTGGACAAGACTTTTAAAAGGCAGGATTTAAAGGAGCACGATCGGCTTAATCGTAATTCCAAGCACACAATGTGTTCTATAAAGCAGATTTTGTAATGCCTTACAGGAACAGTTTTTAGGAGTGGCATTCCCTTACATTTTTTGCAACCCAACACTGTATCATCTTGCTAACCGGAGAACTAGAAAGCACAACCGACTATTTTCCACTCCCCAACCTGAGCAAAATCAAAGCTCGAAAATCAGCTGCACAGGGGACATTCAAGGCTGATTATAAAGCCCACAGTTTTAACACAGGAAAGGAAAACACTTTATTTAATAACACCTTAAATTTTAACCTGATGTCCTTTAATAAATTCATAAATTACTACTGCTCTGGGTCACCTATTCAATATTCAAGGTAGTCCCCAATCTTCCAAACAGAATGGCATACGCTTGAAAACTGCACAGTGCTATTTCAAATAATCTGAAAAATATAGATTCATATTCATAAACGCTCCCTTCCATATCATCTATCCTGAAGATGATTCCCTTTGCTTCAGGGGAATATTAGGTTTCTCAAAAGCTACCCATTCCATGAAATCTCAGTGGATTTGGCCTCCGTTCTCACAGCTTTACCTCTCTGCATGGATGCCCCACAGGAAATTACTGTAAGGCAAGGTTGTCCCCAGCACAGAGCTCTTACATGAGCAATGGCTGTCCCCACAGTGGCAGAGGAGCAAGCAAGGGGCAGGACTGCACCTTGCTCACGACGACTCAAATGAAACTCACCCCAATCAAAGCCGGAGCGGGGTGTTAAACAGCAAGGCTTGGGCAGTCTGCACGCACAGCACTCAGATTGTTTAAAATAAAGCAAAAAAGCACCCTTCCCCGTGGTGATTTAAATAACGTATCCCAGAAGAGAGGAAAAAGTCTACAAGTCAACAAGAAAGTAGCCAAAAGCCTCACCAGAGTCCGCAGCCAGCATTCTTCACAGTGCACATGCCAGCACTGAATGGAAGTCAGGGGCATTGTGTAGGAGTCCTGAGGAGAAGAAGCAAACAGGTTATTTCCACAGCAGGGATCTACCAATCCTTTGCTCCCAATCCCATCTCACAATGCCCTTCTTTGTGGTTAACACTATCTTGTATTTTGTATTACAAAAAATAAGTTTGTGTAATATGTAAGTTTGCATTTTTGTAATGTTTGTGCAGTAGATGCAAAAAGTCTCCTGCAGTCCATTTTTCTGGCTTCCCAGAACTCCTGTTGGAAGCCCATAATCCACTCAAGTGGCAACCTGGCTCAGCACAGTTATCGCAAGAGCATCTGAAGTTGCTGTGGCCACCTGCCATTATTCTCATCAGGGAGGGCACCAGATCATACAAAAACCAGTGACGGGGTAAGATTAACCCTTATCACAACTCTTAGCTCTGCAGGAACAGCTTAACTACATCCCAAGAACGCTGCTGCTATTTCAGCAGACATGCCTTCTCTTGAGTATCTTCTGTCATTGCGAATAAACCCCTGGAAATCAGCAGCAAGCTTTCGTCCCTCCCGTGGGATGAGAGACGGGGACCGCACCCCTATGCCTACAGGTCGGAATCTGGGAGAGGGAGCACCATGCATCAAGCTGAAGTTGCAGAGGGAGCCCTTCGCCAGGCAGAATTTTCTCCCTCTATCAGCAAAATAAAAACCTAACGGGAGATGCAAAGCTTTGCAGGCTCAGACCATCAGAGGGAGCTGCTGCCCTTCTTTAAGAAGGCCACAGCATCACCACAGAGCAAGCAGGACATCGACAACTTCTAAACACTCAGGCAACGTTCACGTTCTCAAATCATGCAGAGGGGCTCAGATGACAGATTCTGCTCTCTCCTATGTATGTCAATCCACACAGGCAGGAAGAGGACCCAGGTATCTGGGAGTTTTCTATAGGAAGGCTGAAAGTCTTTCGAAGTTGGGGCTTTCTTGCCCCTGATACAGACGGACAGCTAGAAATACCAATGGAACAATGTAATGCATACAGGAGTCTCAATTGCTAAAAAGACCTAACACCTTCATTTGGAAGGCTAATTGGTGTACAGGGACAAAGATGAGTTCCCCCGCTCCACTCGAAGAAGGAGAAAAGCTTCCTCCCTCCTCGGCAAAGATACCAAGACATTTCTGATTCATTACCACAAGTGGAGTGCTACTCACCATGCAAATGAGACATTTATAGCGGTCCCCACGGGAAAGCTGCCTTTCTAACTCACGGACACGAGCCTTTAACGCTTCAAATGTTGTCACTGCAGAGTCTTCTGTAATTCTGCAAAAGATGATGAAGAGTGAGCATCACTGAGCACACAAGACTGTTAAGAGTTCGGGGGGAAAAAAGATCCCACAACAGGTACTGCACAGGAAATGGCAACGTTCGAACTAATACATCCAACTTGTGTCAAAGAAGAACTCCTGAAAAGCCCAGTGGGAATTCTTTGAGGTGTTCTACTAAACACTTCCAAACACTTCACGACAGAACACAACGGGGCTGGGGTTGCCAACTTCATATAGAACCAGTTCCCGCAAGACACAGACATTTAAAGAACAGATTTTTTTTGTTTGTTTTTTGTTTTCTGCCTCTTTTCTTGTCTCCTTTAAGAGATTCCTTAGTAGCACATGCTTTGGACAAAGCTCTGTATGTTGCTTTAAAGCTGGTGAGATAACTTTCTGTGGGCAATAGGAGCTGCTCTTCCCCTTAGAGAATGGAGGTCTTTGCTGGCCATCGACCTTGCGAAACACAAGATCAGCTCATTACACAGGATCAACACAATACTTTTATATTAAAGAACCCCCTAGCTTTTTGGGTTCTAATACTAAAAAAAAAGGAGAAACCGAAAGCAATGGACACTGTGCCAACAGGGTGGCTATAAAAGCAGCTTTACAATCTCTGCTTTCCCATTTCCTAGGGTCATTTTTGATGGGCAGCATTATCTCTTTTGTCACAGAGGCGCTGTGCTGAGGGCAGGCAGTGTATTTTCATGGTTCTGCAAGGCTGGTGAAAAGAGCAACCTGCCAACCCAAAAGCAAGGGCAGACAGCAATGCTTCGCAAATGAGATGCAGGGAGCATTACAGACAACGATGTGTCAGTTCAGCATGCTGGAAAATCCTATTTCTACATAGTGCAGATGTAGGGAGGGGCCCTCAAGCATCCCCCAGAAAAGACTGAGAGTATTACACTGATATTAAGGCTTTCACTCTTGCGAAAAAAACAAAACAAACCAGCAAGTTTCATGTATGTCAGTGAATTTCAGGCCTGTCAAAGCAGACTCCAGCTCAGAAGAACCTGAAGAACTTGCCACCAGAAGCTGCATCAACCGTAACATAACCCAAAACACCACCTACGTGTTCTGCCTTTTTAGAGGATGATTCATCAACAGGTGGCTAAAACATGGGTCTAGTGGAATTACTACAACCAATAAAGTGAGCTGCAATCTCAGCACTCCCGCTGCATGCACATACTCGCTCCTTTGTTCATCAGTCCCTTGTCGCTGGCACGCAGGGAGGGACCTGAGGTATCTCCCATGAGGTGACTCTGCTGGCTTTTCCCAAGGCTGTGGAAACAGAGCTAGTCGAAAAGATCTTGAGTGATTGTTCTAATTATGACACTTCAGAAGGAACTGGAGCTGCAGGAGTGCACATGGTTAAGTACCAGTGTTATAAAGCTCCTCCAACTTCACTCCTACCTTTGTACAGATCAGACACTCTGCACGAGCTAACCGAGGTGAGACCTTCATCAGAAGGAGATTCATTGCAAATGACAGTTGCTACGAAATGGTAACAATTTCAAAACTACATAAAAGGCAAAGAAATACACGCCCCGTGACAGCCTAGTGGGTGAGGACTGCCTGGGGACAGGGACACTGTGGAGTCAAGTCCTGGTATCAATAAATGCGCTTTGGAGGAAAATGAAAGAGCTTCAGTAGGAGACAGCACTCTCTGCTGTGAAACATCCACTCGCTCCTACTCATTGGTATAAATCATTACCATCTCCCAGTTTGGGTTCTCACCCTCAAGGAAAAGTTATTAGTGTTTTCAAAGAAAGGCTAGAAAGGTGTTAGTTTAGTCCAAGGAAGAAACAGAATTATTTATTTATAGTTTGAAGATTATTGTCGGATGAGAAAATTGTTTCCCTTCCAGTCTGGCCCACCAACAAGCTGATGCTGGATGAAGGCTGCAGCCAAATTTGATTTTCTGGAATCCATTTCTCCTTCCTGCATGCATAAGGGTACAGGAGTTTTAAAAGGCAGAGTGTGGCTCCCACCCAAAGTGAGTGGCAAGCAGAACCTCAACTCTTGCTGAGCTCTCCTGTTGTCCTGTCTCTCCTGTTCTCTATCCATGGAGCTATCCATCCTCTGAAGGGCAGGCGACTCAGCAAGGAAAGAGAAAAGTGGAATCCTTGAGCAGATCCAAGCAAAGGCCAATTCATCCCCAGTTCCAGGCCCAATAACAGTCAACGCTTGAAAAGGAAAAATTTGCCTCTGCAACAACTAGAGGGGATAGAAAATGGCTTGTTTATAGAAGTCTAAACGGCTGACCCCCATCGGCCAATTTCGGAAAGTCTCTGAGATAATCGCACCTGTCCAGTAATAAACGAATGAATCAGAAAAGGAGGCTGAATAGAGGTATAAGCAATAATGCTCAGAGGCTGCCTGATACAATGGCCAATCAATAGGAGGGCTGTAGATCAGGGTGCTAGTTAGCTGGAAAATTACCGCACCGCTGCGTGCGTCACGCTGTAGGGATCCTGGACAATCAATGTGGGAGGTATTGATTTAGTTATTATCACTTCATACGCTCCAGACATTGTTAAATATACATTTATTAACAAGACTGGGGTGCATTGGTAAGAGAGGGAGCTTTAGCCACGGCAATATCTCCCAGCGCTGAACAAAGCTGAGCTGTGACAGACTTTATACTCCATGTTCTCCCTGCCAAGTGTGCTCTCAGGACAAATCCTGACGCACAGCATAGTGCCGAAGACGCAGCTTCCATCTCACAAGAGAGAGATTCTGGCCACGAGTGAGTATTTTGCACTTGAGATTTCAGGAAAGCCTCCCGGAGCAGCAGCAACCAGGGATGTGGCAGCCAAGGGTCAACCCAAAGTGAGCGATAATTGCATGGTTGCTTCCGAAAAGCCGTAGGAAATGAGGTCAAGGGAAATAGGGAGAACATTAGTAAATAAAGGAAACTGGAACTACCTCCAGGGATGGAATAAAGACAAGAGTCACTTCCCATGTGTCTGGCTCCCGTGGTGGCCAGCACACTTGGGACACATGCCATTCCATTTAGTGACATTTTACCGTCAACCTGCTGCTTGTATCCTAAAGATAAGCATCGCTTAGGAGCAACTCTTCCTGCAGCAGCAATCTTGGGAACTCCCTCAGGCTTCCCTCTTGCGTGCACACCTCGTGTGCGATTGCCTGGACACAGCTGGGAGCAGCCTGGGCAGTATTTTTACAGGGTAACGCCGGGGTGGAGCGAGGGTCAGAAAGCCAAGCTCCACGGACCGGGCAAGGCTGTGTACAAGCTACGCTGCCAAGGGAGGCAGAGGGAATCACAGGCAAGAAGGAATTGGCTTCCACAGCCCTGCTCTCCTGGCTTTGCCTTGACCTCATGTTGGACGTGGGAGGACTCTTTTAACAATTTTGCGCCTCAGCGCTTTGATTTGACGTGTTTGGGTAACGTCATTTATCAGCCTCCAGAGAGATGTGCTGAGCACAACCGCTGCCAAGAGCAATGCCTCGAGCCCCAGCGCTGGTGCTTCTCCAGCCATGCAGGTGTGAGTGGCCTTGCCGATACCTGTGTTGTCCTCCCTGGCTCAGAACATATCATGAGGGCACATCCATGCTGTACTCACTGTGGACCCGAATCACCCCAAGCAGGGGAGCCTGAGCAAGAATGTTTATACAAGAGCAAGAACACGAAGGGATGGCTCCTCACAGAGGAAGCTTGGTCCTGCACTTCTTTCTGGACTTTGTGGATAACTCTTCAACAACTTGTCCGTCACTGTTGAGGATGCCGGGCACCAGGGAGCAAGTCTATGAGACTGGACAGACAGCATGCGATAGTTTTCAGTCTTTGTGCCCTATGCATGTTTTTCTACTGAAAATAAGAACAAACTTTCTTCCTCTGGGCAAATCCTTGCATTGCTCAGGTAAAAGGCCAGAAGAAAAGCATGAAAATACCATGGAAGAGGAAAAAGGACCTATCTGTAGCTGTGAGCTGTTACTCAGCAATCGCCTCCTGGGAAATCTCCCCTGGGAATTGGCTGCCCCCCGGCTCCTTTGCAAAAAAACTTTAACCCAAACGCTGGTTATTTGTCAAACATTAGCATGCATGTGATCTTTGTTTCTCCAAATTAAATCGAGCAATTCCTACCCGCTGTCCCAGTGGGCAATCACAAGCAATTCCGTTAATTAAATTATCTCTGATTCTGCAGCTCTGGAATCTCTCAATTGACTAAGTCTGTGCTTTATCATCAACAAAATACTGGACCAAAAAGGAAACAAAAAAATACTGATGTCAAAGTGATTGGCTTCAGTTAACCCTTCCCAGCTGGATACTAAGGGCTGCTCAAGAAACTGTTGGACTGGAACAAGCCCAAGAGCGAGAGCCTCGTACCAGAGATATCAGTAGCAGCTGTTCACTTGTGTTTCCTTTCCATTGTACTGAAAAAAACCCCAAACCAGCATCCCATCACTGCATCCAGCATCCTGCCTATTTGAGAGCCACAGAAAGATGCAAACTGTTAGTTGCCAAAGCAGCAGAAAAACACCTCGAAGATCAGTAAGGCCCTGCGAACATCCCATCCTCCCCTTACCCAGATCTTACTTGATGTACCCCACTGTTGAGGAGTCTCCATAAAACATTCCCCTTCGGTTTATTTCAACTGGATATAAATTTTCCTTTCTTCATAAACGGCCACACTGTACACAGCATTCCATAAATTTTTACAGTTCCACTGTTTGTATGTACCTTGTAAAAAACGCTTAGCACTGATTAAATGCGCAACCAATAAAATTTCATGGGCTACTTTTGACACTTGATATTCTGACCTTCCTCTCTCTTCCTCATACATTTATTTTTGGTTTTGTATGCCTGTAAACACAGAGTGGCAACGGGGAAAATGTACAGTACCCGCTGACAGACCCGAGAGTGATGTCTTTATTTTTAAACAAAGCCTTTATCTTCCCTCATCCGAGGTGCAGAACCTGATCCCAGCAGAACATACATGCCATTTCCCTGCACCAGGGGCAGAGGTCAGGTCGCCAGCAGCTTACATATCATAAATATTAGAAACAGACTGGTCGATGGTTTGTAGGCAGAGTCAAGATAAAGGAAGATTCCAGGAGCAGAGAAATTGCTCCTGGCCATGTCCAACCACGGCCACAGATGACAATTAACATAACCACTACTGCGCTGCAGAAGAGGAAGCCTACTGCAGTGCTCGCTTTGCGGGGTACAAATCTTCAAGACTTGATAAAATGATCTGAAAAAAATGACCCCGACATCAGTGCGCAATCATTTAATTGCAAGCCTTCTCTCATAGCCGATTTACGTTTCGGCGAGAGGGCAACTTTTTCAGTGGAGAGACCATGTTTTATTAGGCTGTGACACGCTGTGCAGAGCTGCTGTGACACCCGTAACGCTGCAGAATGGCAGAGCACCACGATGCTGTCTCGGCTCTCACTCACACGCTGCCTTCAACACAACTCCCTTGCTATCGGAGTTTCAAACACTAACTGAAAACAACCCTAAGTCTTCCGAGACAAGAACTGATTCTGTTTTCAGCCTGATGAAAGAATCTGCCCCCTCTTTCAATTTAGCATCACCTGAAGCAAGTGCTATAGCTAATAATATGGGGCATTTATTTTGGCAGATGTGGGCGAGCGCTACTGAAGTCAGTGCGAGATACACAGACACAAAGGCCTTTTGTACTCACCGGAGTGCAAGAAAGTAACATAAAGCTGAAAAAAAAGAGTTTGCTACTAACAAGAAAAACACTTCAATTCATAAATAAGATTCTAAAAGAAAAGTTACAGGCGGCTTTAAAGAGAAACGGGGACAGCTCAAGTGTTGTCAGTATGTGAAGTCTCTGAAAGACCTCCAGCGCGAGGCACTGGTGGCAGACTGACTGCGAATCACCCCAGAACAGGCGGGCGGCTACCGGACTGGCACGATGCGCTGTGATTTTATTTAACTAGATGAGCTGGCTCTGGCAGAAGGGGCCAGATCCCCAGCAGCAGCAAACTGACCGGCAAAGCCGCCTGCAGCAGAGCCACCTCAGAACACACCAAGTGAAGTTTAGACCCTCGGTCTGTGAGAGCGTCAGTGCTACAAGCAAATCTCCTGGCAAGACGTCAGCATTTTCAGAGCTGGCTTCCCCTTTATTTAGCTAAAAATCTCATTTATTGCATTTATTTGTCTTTAGACTAACCTCCTTTAAAAAGGCTAACTTATAATCCTGTAAAACATTGTCACATGTATTGAGGAAATTGGCAAGGATGCTAATTTATTGTCCTCTAGGAAAAAAAAAAAGCAGCCCTCTTTCCTTGATTAATGTATGTTTTTGTATTGTGAGATATTAAAGAATGTTGCTTCACCTGTAATTATAGAGAATAGTTTATTTTGGCAAAGTGCCCTGGCTTCTGGTTGCCAAGTTATGAATAATGCAATGTTCCCCATTCTAATTTCCGTGTTCTAAGTTGTGAATTTGGAGCGGGGTGCATGCAAGGGCACACACACACGGCACCGAGGCGCTCTCAGTCACGAGCGCGCCTCTATTTTATACTTGCTTGCACAACTTGTTAATACCGGCATCTGCTTGCCAAATTCCGAGTTTGCTTCTGACTAATTTCATCTTGATGTAAACCAAAAATGTTGTCTCTTCTTTTTTTTTTCTCCCCACAGAGGAATTATTTCTCTTACACTTGCATGCACCGTCGCAATACCACTGAGGGAAGCTTACTGCTGCAAGAAGGCGTTTTAAGCCGCATTTAGTAGGGACTTGGGTACAGATTCCCTGAAGAATTTAATGACAGAAGAATTCATTATGCTTTCAGATCTCCTCCGCCTCTATAACACAGAGCCCAACAATGTCTTTACAGAAGCGGGAAGTAAATTCAGGCGCTGGCTCTTTCTCTCTCTCTTTTTTTTTTTTTTTGGCCCGTGTTTCGCTGGGACACATGTGCCCAGCCCCAATCAAAACAGAGACAGATGGCACCGCTGATCATTCCGAATGGAAGGAGCCTCGGAGTCAGCATGTTTAGATGCATTTGTAGGGCTACGCAGTATCTGCTGGCCACTGGGACTGATTTAAAAAGGTGGCTAGTGAAAGTCTGAGCTTGCGCCAAAATTTTAAATGTGCCATTTGAGCAATTATGGTTCGACACGAAAGCTGGGAGAAAGAATGCATGGGTCATTCTGATTTCGATTTAGAGACCATGTTCCCTGTTCCAAAGAGAAAATAAATGCAATCCCGTTGCTTTACTGGAGCAGCTTTGGCGATAAAGGAAAAAGCCACGCTACGTTTTTTTGCTGCAGTAAGGTTTTGTTGAGGCAGCACAGACCGAGTTAGGAAATGATTCTCTAAACAAAGTTCCTAAATAGAAATAATCACACATCTGATGTGTTAATATCTCAGTTCACTTTTCACTTCATCCTAATTGTATTCCTAGCAGATCTGTGAAGGTGCATCACGGTCTCTATTCTAATACGAGCCAGGGCCATAAAAGGCAGGCAGTGGGAATGGAAAATGCAGCTCCTCTCCCTGCTGAGGCACACAGGTTGGAGGTTCCAGCCTACTGAAACTTGCCTCCATCCACAAGTAAACATGTTTGGATTACGACCAAGCTCCACGTATAGCTAGGCAGGTACATTTTTCTACTGGAAGACTTATGGCAGCTGTAACCTGTCATCTCACTGTGGCCTGGAGGTGGTCTGGGTTTATTGGTAGCTTTGGTTGGATGATCAGGGCACAAAATTATAAAATATCCCTGAAGTGAAAGAGGAATAGCAAATTCCTAGGGCTGAGAGGTGTTCAGAAGGTTGGACACGCAGCCGAGTCTTGCGGCCAGTCTCTGTGCACAATGAAATGCCTTCTACTCCCTTGGCCTGCATCCAAACGGCCGAAACAAACAGGAAATATCTATGTTACTACAGCAGCACTTGGATTCATCTGCAGCCTTTTAAGGGCTTTACTGTGGAGGTGATATGCTTTCCAGAACTTCCATTCATGACCGCTGATTGGAGGTACACAAGGGCAGCGCGATAACACATCCACCAGACAGCTTCCTACAACCGCTGCTGCCGCCCTAGGACTTTTACACTGCGGCTGTTTCCTTTACGGAGAAAGAAAGGATCAGAATTAGCATCATTTAAGGTAATCATGCCTTCAAAAAGAAACATGAGGCTATTAAAGGAGGCCACGGCACATTAGTATCGCATAACCAACTGTGGTCCCAGGGCTGGAAGAGGAAACCAGCAATGCAGAGGAAGGACAGGTCATGAGCCGGCTATCTGAGGGAAAAGCAGGAATGCTTATGCAACTGATTGGAAGCAGCAGCATTTTGGGGACAGAAACCATCAAAAAGGAAAAAAGGAGAAGTGAATGGGGAAATAGGATGAAGCGCTCGCAGTGGTGGGGCGTGACAAGCATCGACACTGAAGTGAGGGCAAAAAATCAACATGGATATTGAACTACATTAATTACATTACTTGCTGTTACACTGCTTCTGTAAGGGCAGTGCTGGGCTCTGTGTTACAGAGGCAGAGGAGATATGAAAGCACAAAGTCATTACATTGTTTGGGAAATCTTTACCAAGCTCCAACTAAATGCGGCTTAAAACTCCTTCTTGCAAGAGTAAGCTCCCCTCAGCGGCATCGCAACTGTGCATGCAAGTGTAAGAGAAATAATTACAGACTCTACGGTTGTCCCAGACATGGTTTGGTGACAAGTAATACCAACAGGGTTTTCTTTTTTTTTTTTGTGCTATTTCATATTTATACTTACTAACTATGGTCTAAGAAATGCATAAGCTACCAAGAGCCGTAATGACAATCATCCTGTTGTCACACAGCAGCTGGCACAGCACAAACACTTACTGAGTCCTGCTACAACAGCCAGTAAGTGCCAAAGAAAGCAGTAACCCCGTTACAGCCAGCACGCAGACAGGGCTGCCCTTCAACAGATGCACGAGAGCGACAGCAAACTGGCAGCGGATGGGGCACAACATGATCCCTTTGCTGCTCTTGAAAGGAACATTTTCCATCCAAACAGGGAGCGCAGCCTACGTAAAAAATAATTGTTACTTTTCTCTTGAGAGCATCTGGGCACCGTACGAACATTTCCTAAAAAAAGAATCAGTCCCTGCCTCCTAATTCTTGCAGCGTAGGTAAGGGATGTGAATAAACAGTCACATCCTCAAAATATGTTCAGAAGGAACACAGCAGGATCTACAATGCTCCATCAGAGACGTTGTTAAACACAACAGGCTAATTTTAGGGACGAGTCCTCTCTCTGACAAGCTGCTCACACATCTACGGGCAGAATTCGCCTGCTAGAAGGCAGCTGTTTGTGTTTTATAAGCTAAAGTTTCTCTTACCTATGGAATAACTCCAATATTTCACAGGGAATCATCATCCATCTAACTGAAGTACCCTCTAACGGACCATCAGCCTCATATCCCCTTTGAAATAGCACAGCTGAGCACTTGCTGGGCCACGATTTATTTTTTACCTTCTAAGACATCTTGCTAACTCTATAGCTCAATAGTGACAGTCGAATTTCACACTGCGATAGCCCCCCATCGATTTTTCACTCCCAGGAAGCAACTCCACAAATTAAAGTTAACAGCATTTCTGAAACTAAGAAAAAAAAGAAAAGAAGAGGCAGGCAAAGAGAGACAAATGGCAAGATGCCTAAACCGCACCCCCAACACAGGAATAAAATTCCTTCCCGGGGGTTTCCCCAGTTATGGGACATGGATGCTACTGCCCCCGCAGCCGGCAGCCACCTTGGGTTTGCAGACATTTCAGCTCTGAAACATCACAGGTTCAACAGACCTAAGAGTCCCTCCCTACATGAAGATGTCAAAATCTATATAGAAAACTGGCCCAAGACATGAGAATGAGATCAAACCTCTGGACACAGCTGCACTAAACAGAGACACCATTGTCCTCCAGGTCTGAGCTTGTACAGTCAAGTCTGCCTCGCTGAGCTTCGTTAACCGCTAGCCTATGATGAACCACAACACTGATACAATTTCAGTTGGCGCGGTGGTAATAACATTTGAGACCATCATTGGCACACGCAATTTCTACTGAACAGTTAAAAGAGGGAGCAGAATAAAGAAACGCAGCCCCGCACTCTGCTCTCCAGCGGCACAACCTAGAGGATTAAGTAACGCCAAAGTCTCACTCCATAAAGAAATGCAGCATCCACCCATGTACCCTGAACACCAGTATGTATTACAAGCACATATTACATACTACTGAATTACTGAAAGGAAGAACTAAAACCTAATAAAGGTAAAAATTCAACACAAGCAGCACTCAACCCAGCAGCGCTTCCTCAGCCTGGCTTTGACAATCCCAGGCTTCAGTTCAGCTTCCTGGATCCTGTCTCAAGTTTAAATGGACTGATCTAGGACTGGACCCACCAGCAGCATCATGCTCTCTCTCAGCAGAGCACAAAGGGTTAGCTCATTTATGACTCAAGTTAATTTTATAACTCTGTCTTTGCTATACGATGTTCTTGTCTTCCACCAAAGCCTATTAATGGTGTGACTCTGTGGAGAAGGGCTGGGGAGCGCTTATCCTCCGGTGTGAATTCACAACAGCTTCTGTTTCCCTCTGACGCACCAGCTTAAGTGTGGCTCCTTCCCTTTCGGGCCTCTGCTAATCCTCTGGCTTCACACTCACTCTGCTCCCGTCTCTACTCGTCTGCCTGGGAGCAGGGTCCCCATGACAGACACTGCCACCTCCCCGACTGCTCTCAGACACTCGACTCCCACCACGAGGACCCCAACCTAAACTTTGTTTAATTTTAACTGACGGTGCTCCCTGTGCTGCTGTGCCAGAGCCCCTCTGGAGCCGATGCTTTCAGAACAGCTGGATTGGAAAGAGGTGAGGTGGGAGGGAAGGGGAGGAAAGAGGAGATGAGAAAAATAAAACAAACACAATTGCTTTTTGTCTCTAAAACCCTCTTTTTAACCCAACGAGCGTCTCATCCAATGAAGCATGATGAGCATGAAGTGTTATATAAAGAAGATAATTATAAAGGGATTTAATGCTTGGCAGGCTTGTATCACAAGGTTTCTAGTGGAGGTAGCATGCTCACTTCAACAGCCTTGTGTCCGGGTTTGCTATTATGCGGGCAGCACGGCTGGGGCCAAGCAGAATCAGAAACAAGATTTGTTTTACGAAAAAAAAAAAAAGAGCACAGCCCCCTTCCCACCGAGGATGGCAGCTCCAGTCCCACCTCCTTCCACTTCTGTCCCATCCCTGATTAATGATGTTGTCTGCCTGATTTATGACCCACCCCAACAGATTAGAGTTTCCCTCTTCAACCTCCCCCCTCCCTTTTACCCCCCCCAGAAGGCACAGCCACACTCCGCTGGAAATATTAGAGAATTATTAAATAAACATTCATACGTCATGTCTCTTCCCATACTGAGCTCATCGTAGTCAACGCTCAGCGGCCGGGTCCTGTTTGCTTTGGGGCTGACACCAAACAGCTGGAGTGATTCATGGAGAGGCTGGCTACAATGCTCTGTGCCATATATCATGCTCGCAGCGCTCCCTGCCCCGGCGGAGATAAACTGATCAACCACAACGGGCTGGAATGAATTTATGACAACACAAAATTGAGGAAAACAAATGGGAGGTGACCCAGTGGGCCACTAACCCAGACTCTCTCGCTGGCCTGCAATCTAGTCTGGTGGCAGAAAGCAAAATTGAACATTGGCACTCTGAATTAAGATGCTGGCTTTTAACCCCGGGGAACCTCGGTTTCAAAATGGCACCAGACCCTCACGGGCGGCATCTCGTGAAGGCCGGGGGGAAAGAAGACTTTTTGCGGGGAAGGTGCTTTTTGCAGCTCTCTGTGCACAACGGTGCTTCAGCTGAGAGCACAACGTTGGCGGAGGAGTCGGGGAGGATGCTGGGGCAATTAGGGACCGGCTGCTCTCTCTGAGCAAAGCTGCATCTTGAGTTGAGGTAAGGGCACGTCGCACCAGCTGAGCTCTGCCTTCACAGCGGCTGGGGTCTTCAGCTGATGCGATGCTCCTTGAGCCTTCAGCACCCCAGGGTGTCTCCCAGACCCCTCACATTGGTGAGATGAGAAAAGCTCAGCAGGGCTGAGACACCCTGCAGTGCCGGGAAGGAAAGCTG
This sequence comes from Stercorarius parasiticus, assembly GCA_013396915.1. Taxonomy (NCBI): domain Eukaryota; kingdom Metazoa; phylum Chordata; class Aves; order Charadriiformes; family Stercorariidae; genus Stercorarius; species Stercorarius parasiticus. The sequence continues at coordinate 126,676 of VWZL01002865.1, forward strand.
GGACCAGTACCACCTCTCTCATTACCTGTGGCTGCCATCTGAAGTTCAATGCAACGCAGATGTGGTCAACAGTGAGAAACCTGCCCAAGCTACCAAGGACCCACCATGGCTGCAAAGGAGAGCTGGGACCAGCACCATGTCTCTCTCTAACCTGTGGCTGCCATCTGAAGTTCAACACAACGCAGATGAGGTCAACCTGCCCGAACTATTGATGACGTGTCATGGCACAAGGAGCGGAGCAACAAACACAGGCTTACCCCAAACCCCACGTAGTCGTTCGACACAGAAGAGACTCTTCCATGAAAACCTAAGTTTAGATTAAATTAACTTGCTCAAGCAAAGAGCTTCAGCTGCATGCCAAAAAGAGGACCGCTTGCTGTACTGTATTAACGGATTAAAAAAACAACCAAACAAAACCACACCGCTCTCCTTGCCTAGACTTATTTTTGGAAGAGGGGAGGGGGAAGGAACGTCATTCTTATGAGAGAAGGATCAATACGCGGATCGCTGCTAACTCTATTAGCCACTGCTCTAAACCAAGAGCACGGCTGACACAGGTGGTAAACCATGTGCTTCTGGACACTTTAAAAAATGCTAATCAGATGCTACACAGGGTTTAACATGCCAATCAATAATGCTCAGATTTAAAGGCAAAAATTAAAGTTACAAACAATGGAGTAAAGTGATGCTGCCAAAAACTTCCTGTAAGCGCCACCCAAAACAAGAAAAATGAAACCAATTTAGCTCCAGATTAAGAAACAGGAACTAGAGATGAATCAATTTAGCCTGTTGGGCTGGGTCGCCATATATCATGGCTCAGCAGTGGAGTGAGAAACAGACAGACAGTGTGAAACCCTTCCCCCTCCTTTTCTGTAGGCTTCTAGCTCTGATCCCTGTTATCAATTAATTTAACAGAACCCCTCTACACAGACAAGCACACAGAGCATTCAGACTCCTTAAATGGCAGGACAGAAACTATTTATCACACACGAATCTCAAAGGAAAGGAGGGGAAAAAAAAAAAGCAGCTAGGAATTCTCCACCTGCAACACCATCTTGATTTCTGAACCTTGGTGAAAATAAAAGCGGCTTAAATAAAAAGCTCTCCCTGCTACTCTAAAAAAAAAAAATCCACATTATTGGAAAGACTCACCAAGGTTTTTCCCATGATTTCTATTGGCTTTTGCTGACTTTTTGCACCTTTTGTGGCACTGAAGCGTTAGCGGGGCAAGGTTACAGCGGAGCAAGGTGTGCACGCATACATGTGCAGGCACACACACGCTCCCCCACTTCTCAACGGCATTAGCACAAGTGTTGTTTGGAAAGGATTCTGGGATCCTTCAAAAGGTGCTAGCTAAAGCCTCTTTGATCAGATTATTAAAGCTATGTCAATTTTATCACTTGAGCTCAAGTGTTCTGGAAAATGTCAAATCCTTTCAGCTCCTGCAGTTTAAAGATTTTCAATAGGAGTGGATCTGGGAGGGTGGAGGGCTGTCGGGCTGACAGGCAGGAGGCCCAAAGGGAAGCCAAGCAGCGGCTGAGACAGAGGTTGACAGATGAGGCCAGAAGGGATGAATCCTTGCCACCAAGACAGCACGCAACGGTTGGCTCGCTCTAAGGACAAAGCTGCTTCTGCACTGACCTGCGAGCTTCTAAACTCAGTGGTCCTTGGTCAAAGTCTGCTCACCGAGAAGCATCGAACAGCAGACAGCCCGCGTTTGGGACATGCCAATAAAAAGGCTTGTAAAAAGGAAAGTGCCAAGACAGCAAAGCAGTGTTAAAGTTTCCTCTGCAGCAGGGAGTTTCCCCAGTTAACCCCTAACTGTCAACATATCCTTTGCCAGGCTGCCTGGACTGTCAGAGATCCTGAAATGTGCCAAGGACACAACCTTTCAAGACAGGACCAGGGGCAGGAGGAGAACAAACTACATTTAAAAAAAGCTTTTTGTAAAGTCAACCTACCACCAGTTTTTTTCCCCATCCCAAATTATCAATGGACCTGCAAGTAAAAAACTCAGGAACTGAGACATTATCTCCATTAGCAACCACACAAAGGTGAAATCGAGATCTTAAGGGAAAAGAAATTAGCTCAGTGAGGCTTCTGCCAGGTTATGGGGGTGCTGGGATTCCCTTTTGCTGGAGAGCTGGAGGGTGGAACATGCAGGTACCACGGAGAAAACAGAATAGAGACCATGTGAAGGACTACCCTCAAAAACCAAGATGCAATGATAAGGTTACTTCTCCAGTAAAAGCAGGATCCCATGATACATTGGTAGCACAAATCTTGCAGGGGGAATAAAAAAAAAAATAGTCAAGCTGTACTTTGATAAGCCAATCGCTTTTGTCAGGTTAAAGTATTTTGAATCTTCACCGCCTGTCCAAAGTCCTAGCTCTAATATAGGCTGTTATGCACCACACAATACACTTGAAAATTCAACATAACCAGAATATGGTGGAAAGCATGGATATATCTATTTACATATTTTAAAAGAAGGCATTTTGCAGTGGAGAAGCCCTTTGAAAGCTGCGCTGAATTCCTTGTCACCGGGTACCTGCCCAGGCAGATATCTGGGGGAGAACCCCCCCCCACGCTCTCTGTGGACACAGCAGCAAAAAGTCAGGACACCAATAGCTCCAAATCCAGGCTTCATGTTGGAGCACAACTTCCCTTCTCAGTGGTAAAAGCTTCAAATATGCCTACCCTCAAACGACCACTGCTTCTAGGAACACCAGATGGGACACTACGATTCCTTAAAACAAGAAAAATGAAAGCTATCCACTTTACACTCACTTTTCAATGTCACTGTTCTTACAGGTCTTCTGCATGGTCTCCTGTTTACTGCTTTCACCATTACTCGTTGAGGGCATTTCTGTTGAGGGAAAAACAGGTAAATTAGTAAAAGGACATTTGATCATTGCAATGAAATGGTCTGAGCGAGTTACAGTTTCAGAAGCAGAGGACCCTGATGAGTCATCTTCATGTCAATTCTCGGAAAGAGAGAGAAGAGACCGATGCTACGTGTCCCTGTCTGGCAGGGAGGCCCTCTCTCTGTACAACACACTTCCATGATTTGGGGCTGGAGATACTGACCAACCCTTGCAGATGTTCCAGTTGTTCAAGCCAGGATTTAATTCAGAAAGTTTTGATGCAGCTGCTGTGCCAAAGTGTACTTCTAGAAAGGTGGATTTGGAACAAATGCACTCAGCCCAGACCCTGCTCTCAGCTTTTCCCTTTTTCTGAGAACCCTCCAACACAGACAAGGAGAAAAACATATGCCAGGTAACAAGAAGGACAGAATAGTCTGCTCATAGCTCTCCTCTACCAGCAGCACCATGGCTCCTCCCAGCACTGGAGGGGATGTGAGAAACCAGTCAGAGATGAGCCAGATGGTCCTAGGGCCAGCCCCTGGGCTGCAGATACAGCACCATGGTTTCAGAGAAAAGGTATGAAGAAAACAGCTCACAGCAAGTGCCATCAGGGCTGCTTCCTCATCACCTCTGTGGCTGTAGTTACTGAAGCTGAACATAACTACAAGAGAATACTCCTACATCACAGAAAATGAATGTGATTACCTATCCCACAGAAGAAAATGCCTGCGATAGATATCCTATGTTCTCCATTTAATCATCAGGCCCTTGGCAAAACTGGTTTTACCCACCCCCCCTCTCACTGGCAAGTAGTTACGTCTTGGAGGTACTTTCAAGGCTGGGAATCAAATGCCCAAAGCATTACAGTAACAGAACAGGGAACAAAATCATTGGGACAAGTCTCTTCAGGTCGCTGAGCTTCAGTTCTCTTCCTAAGGGAGCTGAAGCAGCACCGCCCAGCTCTGGAAATGGATTTGGCATCTACAGCTGGAAAGCGCCAGGTTTTATTATTCTCATATTTCCACTAGGTTGCTGCTTACATGTACAGTGCTGCTGGCATTAAATAAAAAAACCCGGCAGTCAAATGGGTTTAACACCCCCCCTCCCCCCTTAATGCTGTGAGCTTTCAAATAATGCATGCAAAGGTACAATTTCACATTTAGTTGTTTGCTCTGGAGTCTCAACTACAGGTCATGAAGTAGGACAGATGCCAGAGTTCCCGCTCTAAAGGTGAAAGCTATAGAGCTGCAGGCTTTTCTTGCTATAAAGAGGCCAGCAAGGACCACACCAACCCAACAGATCATGATACAAGTCTCTAGCATACCCTTTTAAAGAGGGAAGATTATAAGAAAGCAGTTGAAAAAACCCCAAGCAACAGGTGCCTGTGCAGTTTAAACCCCCAGCAGTTGAACACCACCATCACACATAGTCAAGCTCTGATGGCTCCCTCAGTGAAACGGCAGTTTGTCTTTTACTGATACGACAGCAAGTCAATCCAACCCCTATCTCTTATCGCCACACTGGTTAAGACTGCATTTTTGGGAACTCCCCTGGCTGACACTACAGTTAATTGTGCTGTGAAGTTTCAAAAAGACAGTGTGATTGTATGTGCATATGTAGCTGCTGGTACTGTGCATATATAACTGCTGTGCAAGAGCATTTGTAGCTACCATTTGCCTAATTACTGGCAATCAGAAGATATGGAATATCTATCTGCCCTCCTGCAACATAGAAACTAACAATTTACAAATTTAACACTCACCGTCACTGGCCCATTTAGAAAACTCCGGTGTTATTCGAGTACTGGGTGTGCCACCACTAAAAGAGAAAAGGGCAGAATGCTAAAGGTTGAATACGGAAAATTTTGCCGCTCAGGAAAAGCTATCTCTTCCACCCACCACTTCTGTCTCAATAATTCTATCCATCAGCCTAGGCTTCAAAACGCGAGCGGTTGGCCTGCTGCAGGAGGTGTTTTTGTGCTAGTCCCACCTTTCCACTAGTGTTCTTCCCAACCTGCACTTCTAGCTGCGACCTCTGCTGAATCACATGGGGGTTGTGATGCTGACTGAAGGATGGGATTCAAACAGCACCTGTGACCGAAGGCTCATTTTTGAATACACAATTTCAAAGATGAAAACCTTACTCGTGAACAGAAATCCTTTGCGTTGCAATAGCTTCTCCCTTGAAGAATAACTTTACACCTTCACAAGCCCCATCTTTTCCATCTTCCCAAGTGAAGAACAACAGCACTGAAGTACAGACAACTCCTAACCCTGTCCATTCTCTTGCAAACCAGTAACAGAGACTGTAAGAGAAAGGAACCTTCTGAGCAGGCTGCACACTTAACGCAGCAGGTGACTACTTAACACTTTAGCTCTATGAGCCAAGACAGCTGCACTCAAAAGGTAATGTAGGCTTATGCTTCAGGGCATCAGCTATTGTACTTGCATTTCTACAGAAACCTGCCGGAATGTCAAAGTGCTTTTTACAAGCAACATCATCTCTCTTGTTTTAGAGATAGGCAAACAAGTTCAGGAGATGTGCAAGCACCTTGCCCAAACAGCAAAACAATGTGTCAGGTGCAAGCCACATGAAGGAACTGGGTCTCCTGGCCTTAGGTCCTCAGTCTTCTCACCAGTAAGTGTCCACAGGCCACTGATAATGGATACTCCGATATCCTCCTGCTACAATACCACTTTCCTGGCTGTGAAGGAGCTTCAGTATCTTTGAGGCCCTGCCTATGGACTAGCACGGTTAGCAAAGTATTGAATAGACCAATGGTTTGGATCCAGTGTGGCAAATGCCACTTTTCTATGGAGTGGAACCTAATTTTGAACTAGTGTTTGTGACAGGCTAAGCAGTAAGAAAACTTCATTTCACTGCTCTATCAATCAATTCAACCTTGACCTCACAGGATCACTCAGAGAAAGAGATAGAGGGGTAATTTAAACCCTGTTTTATGCAGGGCAGAGGGCTTAGAAAGCAATCCCACCTCCCTGTTAAAACTCATTTTATTTGCCTGAAATGCTTCCCCAAGCGCCCTGAACGCTGGCTGCCTACGTTCTCCACATATTTACGTGGGCAGAGCACCCATCCTGCCCCAACCCCAGAGCCGAAGGCAGAAGGATTAGTTTGTGTACCCCACAACACATAATGGGATATAATGAAATCATACCCCGGGTGCCAGACTCGTAACGTGCCGAACAAGATGTGGGTGGCATCATGTTATACTACTACTAAGAGGCCGCATTTCAGGATGAAGCAAGGTGATGCATAAAGCCTTAGTATAGCACAGTTTCCCATCGCCAGAATTCACCTTCTGTCCAGCACCATTTAGGGAGAAGACAGCACTGTCTGGGCAGTGGGGTGGTTAAGGGAGGGAGAATGTGCAGGGAGAGGCTTTATGAGGCTGCATGGGTAGAGATGGAGACCCATCATCACACTATAGATCTTTGTAAGTCTCTCATTGCGACCCTTGTGCTCAAGTGAACAGGTGTCTTCCACAAATTGAGATTACCCAAAAGTAACGAAAGCAAATTAGAAAGGCACAGTACTTACTTTAAAACAGCACCTCGCAGCGCCTCCCTCTCTTTGGCTTCACCTGGCTCTTCCCCAGTGCAAGGGATAACGTCTGCCTCCGTGTACCTGAGCACAAGGCGTTAAGGAACGTACAGCCTTGCTGCAGACAGCGGAAAGACTTTTGAGATGGTTGGGACACTAACTGGGACACAGAACAAATTCAATCCAACTAGGAACACCTCAAAAGAAGAGGGGCTGGCATCCAGGAAGGCACTTGCTTTTAAATCCTGGATTAAAGTTTTGTTTTAGGTGTAAAGAAACAGAAAAGTCTTTTGACAGCAACATGACCCACAGCCTCTTAGAAAGGGAAAACAAATTCCTCAACCTAGCCTAACTTGCACAATTCCACTATTTCTGTTTGAGGTACAGAGATCTTTTATCAGCTAAGGTCTGGGGCTTCCCGCTTAAAGGCTGGTACAGATTTCAATAAAATCTAATTCTATAGCTATGCCTAATACCCTTGCAGGAATTCCTCCTTGATGGCTGTACAGCTGCTGCAGGGCAGAAGTCTGCCCACATCTCTCCCAGAGCTGTGTCTGAAGAGCCTGGTTCCCAGATGAAGTTCCCCAAAACTGCCCTTAATGATAATTATGTCCGTGAACTGTCTACAGGAAGGAAAAAAAAAATCCAGTCTCTCAGAGTGGCAAGTGAATAGTGCTTGAAATTTTACTGCACAAAACCCCTGAAAATGGAGGGGTGTCTAGTGGAAAATAAACTCAATTCCTACCCACAAAGCAGGAAAAGCTATCCACATGGAAGAAACCTGGATGGAGACAACAGATTGCTTATGAAACAGAATACAGGAACACTAACTTTGATCTCCTGCAATGTCTCCTACAGACTTCACCAACCATGTCTGAAGTAGTGCTGCATCAACAGAAGGATCTCAAAGGCAGCAACTGGGAATCCCTCCTAGTTCAAATAACATAGAATCTGGGGAAGGTGGTGCCATTTCCAGTATGTCTGGACACCTATTATTCACCGCTACTCAGGGCAGTGCTGTATGAAAGCTAGCTGAAGATGCAACTCCAGGTTCCCTCTCATTAAGAGCCTTTCAAAAACGATACTGTGGTTTCCCGTATTCAAGTGTGTCGTCCCCATCTACATCCAGGTCGGCGTCGCTGTCTGGATTCTCCTTGCCACTGCACATGATGAACCCAGAACCTGGAAGAAAATAAAAACATGTGGATGAATATTTGAATGGGAGACGAAGCGAAGGAGCTCTCCTAAGGATGGTGGGACAGTCTGCAGACTGTCCTTCACTCTTAACAGCCTCACAAAAAGTACCATCTCTAAAAGACTGTACAAGTCTGAAGACTGAACAGAAAACACTCACAGAAATAGATGCTGAACTTTATACGCTAAAATGCCTCTCAACACTGAAAACAAAACATTCTTGAACTTTTGCTCTCCACATGAGTTATGTGAAAGTTGAAGGCACTGGAAGCATCTCTCAAAGGCAGAAGAAAATTGAAGCAAAATAGAGAAGACTTATTTTTCACAGAAGTGGTCAACACAAAAACTACACTACTAGCAGGTAAGAGAAGGCCACAGGGACATTCTGAATTAGTCCTTACTTCAGGTAAAGAGGGCAGGCAGAGGCTAAAATACAATTAGAAATATCTTCTTTTTTTTTTTTTTTAAAATGCATTTAGTCATGGCTTAGATTTTTACCATATAAAATGTTTAAGAAAAGCAAGCCTCTTTCTAGGAAAAGATCATACTCCACAGTCATTAACAGCCCCTTACAAGCATTTCTTATGCGAGCAAATTGCAGTGCAAGCCAACAAGAGTCTTGCACCTCCACCAAGGGTGGATCAGGCATGAGCACAGTTCCAGTTCCAGCAGGAAGCGAGAGAAAACAGTTACACCCGAGACTGAACTGATTAACAAGTGCCACCTTCTAACAATACATACATTTATTCTGGTTCTCAAGTATTTTCATGACTATGTTATTGCTGATTGCAACCAGGCTTCTTTTAATTGAATCTGCACCTACAAAGATGAACTTTCGCATAGTAATTGCTGCCTAAGGTTTATTAATGGAAACTAAAGACGACATATATTTACTCTTTATGTGATCTAACACTGGGCACGCTCTCTCCCATGAGACCGGAAATAAAGCAAAGACCTCCTGAATCCTAGGGTGGTGCAAGATTCTCGTTTGTGTTCAATTCTGCAGCAGATCTAAGCTGTTTGGAGACATAAACTACATAGACAGAAAATGGCTTGCCCCTCACTGTCCAACCAGCAGACCTGGACACCCGGCTCACGGACACAGGGTACCTGCTAGAGCCTGAAGGACCCGGCACATCCAGGTGGCTGGTGACCGAAGTCTGTGGCTAGACCAGAGAGCACACCCACTGGCAAACACTGAAAGAGTAAGGTAGAGGTAGCCTTGGCTTTGCACAAATGCCCCCAAAGTGGTACATTTCTGCACTGTGAATGTGGTTCTAAGTGCAGAAGACAGGTTGAAATTGATGTAAAGCACTGAATGTAAGGCGCATGTCTGAACAATGAGGACATTCCCAAGCCTTAGGGTAGCCCATTTAGTGCTACAGGTGTCTGAATCTGTTCATCCTACTGGGCTCTCACCAGCACACTTAGAAAAGCTTGTGCCATCAGCAGCAAACTTGCACTTTCCCAGTCCAGAAGAGCAAACTATATTTCTAACATTTTGCGTGTTGCAGAGAGCAGGGCAAGGTGACGGTCTCATTTCCAAGGACACCATGCAGACACAGCTCTTTACTGTCACTCTCTAGGAACAGACGCTCTCGCTGATTCATTAAGTCCCCAATAAAATTTGTTTATATGGATTTGATATTTCTCTTCCCTGAATATAAAGAAGGTCCTTAACGACTGATAACCGTAGCATGACAATGATTTTAAGACTAACCTTTCCCTAGAAGCATAAACTACCTTTTACTTCAAAGTAATTGCCAGCCTTAATTTTCAGCAGAGGTGACAAAACTAGCATCGACAATGCAGCATCCACTGTCTGCGCCAGGTACTGCAGGAGATACCTCCATGCTTGTAGGACATCTTTGCAGTATCACTGGGGCAGCCCTCTGCCAGCAGACCCCGTATAAAGTGTTTCACGTACTGGCTGCACGCTGCCAGCCAACACATCACGAGCTGCCTCCTCTTACTGCAATGGCCCCATCTAGTAAATCCTGAATCCTTCAGCTCATCACAATGTTTGGGAGAAGATTTAGGGGAGTAAGAGAGACCTGTCAAAGAAGCCGGATAGTCTTTCAAAGCTGCCTTAGAAGTCACAGTGGGCGATGGGGTGGTAATTTACGGGCATGGCATTTAACCTGCTGTAACACCATCCCCTGCACCTGGCATTACTTTAGCCCATCATTTCTCAAAGGCCATAAACTTTGGACACAAAGGTCTTCATTTTTCTTGTAGCTGTGGGAAACACAAATCATGCAAAGCTGGAGCTGTGACTTGGCCAGTCCTGGAGGTGATCTGAACGTTAGCCAGACAGTGAATACTTGGAGACAGTGCCTTGGGGGAGGGCAGGAAAAGGTGTCCAAAAGACTGAAGGTATGTGGGACTGCTCCCCATGTCCTTCTCTCTGCAAGGATGCCAAGCACACAGCAAACATGCACCTTTCCATCAATTTTGTTTCCAAGTGACTCAAGCCAACTAGTGGTTTATGGTTAGAGCTTAAGAAAAGAAGACCTGCTTACTGCGATACAATTTACAAATATTAAGGCACCTTGACTTCAGAATCCTGGTGTCCTTGCTCTCAAAACCTTTGTACTTAAGAAAATCCTGTTTAAGTCTGTAAGGAAAATGCTCCACATACCTTTTGCTGGATCTGGCTCTATAATAAGAACCGCTGCATTGCCAACAGAATACTATCCCCCTACACAGGGAGGGTACAGAGGAAGGGTTTGGAAAGTACGTGTTATGGTGACAGATACACACTGGGATGATCCGATACAGCACTGTGGTCAGAGAGGAGGGCATAGCAGAGAAATTCGTAGGTTAAGATGAGGGGCAGGAAAAGGGCAAATTTTCTTTTCTGATTAAACAAGGACTCCCAGGCCAGGGCCTAAAAGAAGCTGCAATAAGGTGATCCAGCTCTCAGATCTTCACCAAATATGGCATTTGGGATTCTTTTTCAACATGACCAAGTTCAATCCATTGCAACACAGTAAAAAAACTGATTCAGAAACTGTATGCTAAACAAAGTAACCTCTGCGTACCCAGAAAGATTCTGAATATAAGCTGTGCTATCAGTTTTAGGACTTCAGAGGCTGCTTTAAAAAAAAAAGGAAAAATAAAATCCACAAAATGTGGTTCCGATGTGAATCAAAAGGTCCACAAATCCCAGTACTGCCACTGCAAGCAAGAGAACACCAAAGAATGGGATGCAAAGCTCGGTCCAGCATCAACTGCGGAGCAAAGGGCCTGCCACCAGCACCCTAATGCCCTGTCATCTGCAGCAGGATGGATTTTGAGGCCAGTTCCGGTGGGCTGGGGTTTGGTGCCACAATTTCGACCTGACCCTCCTTGTCTAACTTCCTGGGGTTGCTTCCATGCACAAAGCCAATGAAAACACCCACGCAGCTGTTCAAATATTTGACGTCTGAACTGCTTGACATTATTCATTCATCTCAGGCTCATTCAAACCAGATTTCTGGACAAGTGCTGTTATAAATGGATTAAGAGGACCACTAAATGCAAGGAAGGGCTGATAGGATCACACCTGCTTCTCACTAACTCAGCGCGAGTGTAAAGAGGGCTCACAACTTCCAGCTCCTGCCAGCGGTGTACGCTGCCATCCAGGAGCAAGGAAAATGTGAAATGGAGCACAGCGGGCGTCGAGCAGAATAAAATGCCTTTTGCAATGGCATTTTTTCAGACCTGCTAGAGGAGAACGTGAGCTTCCAGAAGAGCCCCATACTGCTACACTGGGATGATTTGCAATTCAATGGCATGCAGTGGGAATGGGGAAGGGTTCCTCCAGCACAGCTTGGCTTCTGAAGGTCGGGCAGTAATTCATGGCCATCAGCAGCGCTGCCTACAGTGGACCTCTAAAGCCAGTGCTGCTATCCAGAGGTCAATGCTCAGGACCAGAACTTTATCCCAACGTGAAATCCGACAACTCAATGTTAAGTTGTGAGTTTGACCTAGGAATTCACAAGAGACACGATCTGTTATACATGGAAGCAGCTGCGACTCCTACAAGGCGAGACGCCTGAGGAACATAATACCACATGTGAAAGCCACAAATATGGCTTTCAGATGAAAAAAAAAAAAAACAAACCAAAATGTAGACTCTCCTATATCTTTCCCTTGTTGGAGAATTATTTTTGCTCTTGCCACGTGTTTGGTAGCAGGCAACCTCTTGTCATATGCTGCCAGCCCTGATACAATTAGCCTACCAATACTAAAGCAGCACAATCCTCTGACAGTCTTAATCCCAGCTGCCTCCTTAAGGTCCAGACAAACAGGAGTGAGCGGGCAGGTCAGACGCCGGAGCCATTAAGCAGTGAAAAAACAAAGTTACAGCTCTGTCTCCAACCCCCATTGCTCTTGTAGCCAGGTGCTCTGACAAGCAATTCCAGCACTGGTATTGAGTGGCACCTCTATAAACCCTGTGACAGTTTGGGAGACAAACTCCCCCATCAATCAGAATGTACCTATCAAGATCACTTACCTACAGCGCCCGCCACCCTCCAGCACTGTGTACACAGCTTCGCTCGGGCTGGCCTCGGAGCAGCCCGCCTGAACACCAATTCAAGGCAGTTTCTGAAAAATCTAGGTACTTTACACACAAGCATCAGTGTTTCTGAAATAGGAAAGAGCTCCGAAAAGCAGAAAAGATTTGCATGCCTCTGTGCTGCCGCCCGGCTGCAGGTACTGGCAGGCTACAGGAATCAGCTGAGCTTGAAGGAGACTGGAAAACACTTCCCATTTTCTTCCATCTGCAGATTAATAATGGGGGGACATAAATCTCATCAGAAATCCTTTTCTTCCCCTTTCCTTAAGTTTTCAGAGCACTTTTCTTTCTCCTAAGCCATCCCCTATGCCTCAGCATCCTCTCTGACCTCTACGTTGCTCCTCAAATCTCCCTTCCTTTGTGCAATCCCCCGGTGACCGGTCATCCCAACATCTCCCAAGTGAACGGTGGCTCAAGCTAAGATCGAGAGTCATTAACGTGACAGATAAGCAGATTCACAGAACAGATAAAAGGGCCTCACATTCAAGTCCCTCCTTTTCTCCACGGCATTCAGTGGCAGATGGTCAAAGTGACAGCATATGCTGCTTCAGGTGCTGGCAGCACTGCTGGCTCCTGCGCAGGCACGAGCTCACACGGAGACTGGCAGCCTCGGGAGGAGAAAGGTAAGACAACCAGACCAGTGCGGACCCAAATGACCACAGCCAAATTTCATCAGCACAGCTAGGAAAACACAGACCTGCTATGCCCCACTTCTGCTCCTCAGCTCCTACCTAGACAGACAAGTCAGTTTTGGGGGCCAGCTGTTCTGTATATATTTAATTATCACTCCAAATAAGACCGAGGAACAAAACTAAGATGTTAGTACTATCATTTGCAGCACCATTATGAATGCGGCTACTAGACACTGCTCATGCAGGGGATCAAACTCATCTGTGTAACTGGTGCTTCTCCTGTTTGGCCCTCAAGGAAGGTGGAGGTATGTCAAATCTGTAGCAGAAATACTCCAGAAATCCAGAATTTTGTTTAAGTTCTGTAAGTGAGTCTAAATCCAAATCCATCTCAGGGGTGTGCAGCTCTACTGGAGCACATTTTGGCTGGGAAGAGGCATTCATTCTGCTCTCAGGTAGTTTACACATGTTCAGGAAAGAAGAACAAAAGCCTCCCGTAAATCTCCAGAACTGCAGCCTTTACTAATTACACTCCTTGCAGTAACCCCCCTCTGCACAACCTCCCTTTCCAGCACCTTCACTCTATTTTCTTAACGAAATGTCACTCGTTGGCTTCTTGGAGAGTAAAAACAATGAAGGCAATAAAAGTAGTTTATGCAGACACACAGCCAGGCCTCACACACACTTCCCAAGAATGGCTCTAAACTGGCTTTATTTCATCAGCTGCTGAAGTATCCCAAACTAGTGCTAAGAGGACAAGGTGGCACGGATGCTGTTTTATTTTAAAAGGCATTTGGGAAGAAAGAGAAAGCCATTAGAGATTCTTGAAAACAGGAGGAAGGCAGAGACGAGGCCATCCTGAACAGCAGTCTTTCTACAGATCTCTAACACTTCCCCAGCCGTATTTTTGGACAGTGAAATTGTTCCCGCTTTTTCCTAGCACAAACGGGGATACAATAGTTCCTCTGGTGACTTTCTCAGCCTATTGCAGGAAAAATGACATTCAGAGGCTGTGAAAAGCTGCTTGCAGGATGAGGGTTTCATTTCTCTGGAGCCAGATCCATTTCAAGCAAAACAGTGATTTACCTGGAAAGCTGACACCCAACTGTGTTGTTACAGCGTACACCTGAAATAGCAGATGCATCCATCTGATACCGACTATTAGCTCCCACAGAGGCACAAATGGGCTGCCAGAAACCTGACTGCTTACCAGCATCTCGAATGCTTACAGTGATCTTTGCTAACAGATCAGGGGAACAGCTGCCTTTAAAGAAAGGGCCATATAATTTTATGACCATTAACATCATTTCACAGCAGCGTGCTGAACAAAGGGCAGGCGAGCTCCGCTCTACAGGGTAAGAGCCAGCTGCTGCAAGGCTCAGGGAAGAGGCTTCCCAAGAAGATTCTTGGGAATTTCAGAGATTTCTTTTATACCTCTCTGTAACCCATCAGGTGCAGATCACAGCTGCGGAGGTGAAAACCCACTGGGCCCAAAGGTCTGATCTGGTGTGGCCCTTCACGTGTGGCTGCCTCCTAGAGCCTCACGCCGGTGTGATGCACCAAGGTGAGAACAGTCTCGCGTCTATCTCAAAGGCTGCTCTTCAAAACCCAGAGCTGAAGTACAAAAGCAGCAGCCATGGTCTTTGCAGCTATGGCTCGTTTTCCAGTCAGGGAAAGGTGGATCTGAAAGCTTTTTGTTCCCCTGGGGAGAGGGTGGAAACAAAACAAAAAAAGGAAGAGGGAGAATTAAAGTAATCTTGAATCACTAAGCAGATTCACATCACTGGATCAATAAGCACCACTGACAGGGATCACAGGAATGTCGCAACTTTGCCAATAATAAAGCAGCACAGCAGAGCTTGGAGGATGACTTTTCTAAGGCAGCCGAGCATGAAGCAGCAGGGCTGGCAAACAGCTGAAAGTGACACCCAGGCTTACAGGGGGGCCGCTGCCAGTGGTGGGGCTCGATGCAGTTTGCTTTAAATAATGATGAGCACGGAGATTGCATTCGTGGGAGAAAGGCAGCCAAGGACTGGAAAAACCAAGGGCTAAATTTCATGGGCCAAACCTGTATGTTCTTCCCCCCAAACTAATTCTTTTCTAGGCTGGAAAGAAGAAAGAAAAATCAGTGCTAATTTAATCAATTGATCAGGCTATTGATTGCAAAACTGGAGCTGCTAGTTAGCCATGTGCTGTAATGCCCTCAACTCTGAAACCACAAAACACACCATTGATTTCTTCACTTCCAGCTCCAAAACAAGAAATAAAGCCGGGCTTTCAGCGGGAAAGCAACTTCCTCATCCAGGGAGAAGATGCAAGCAAAGGAGAAGAGAGGCCAGGAAACAGGGACAGCCGCAACTTGCGAGGTTCAAACTGAAATTAGTTACAGATGCAGTCACGGTGTCTTGTGTAAACTCTATCGATTGGGTGGCTGACAGTCTTGGGAGCCTCCATACTAGGACAATCAATCCGGCTGCGGTGTCACCTGCCACTTTGCTGAACAGTTGACAATGCAATTATCCAGTGTGGAGGCAGGGAGTTGGCGTGTGTCAAACGCAGTTAGCCACTTTCCGGGCACTACTCGATAATGCGTTTCACCGCCGAGTGCAGGAGACAACATGCGGAGACAGGAGATGTTTAGAGCCATTGAGACCTGTGCCCCCTCTTCCTTTAGAAAAAAAAAATCTCACTACCCCTGACTTAACAACTGTATTCTAAAATGCTATTAAAATCATGTCAATCAACTATTGGGTTCTTAAGGCTAAAGTTTGACCTGAGTGTCCAAGAAGCAGGTTGCAGTTCTAGCAAAACTGCAGACACTTGGAAGAAAAAAAAAATAAAAATTATCAAATGACTGTCTTAAAGCCTGGGACTTTCAAAACCAGAGCAGACAGACCACTAGAAAAATGGATTGCAGAGAGCAGCTAAGCAAGTGCAGCAGATGGGACTGCAAGATCTTATGCTGCATGTCTGAGATCTAGGAAAATTGAAGTTTAAAGGGATGCCGTCAACTTGAAACCCAGTCAATTTCAAAAAATTGAGTAGTTTCAGGTGCTCTACCTGCTCCCTTACTCCCCCTGCCAATTTTCACAGTGTTACAACTGCATTTTCTGTTTTCTAATTAATTTTTTTCCTCCTTCCCCTGTTGCTGGGTGACAGACATCCCTTTTCCTCCTCCAAGTACGATACACAATACTGTCAGAGAGAATTCCCCTTCTTCCCACAGAAAATCTTTTCCTGGTTAGAGCGGCTGTCGGCATTACGTAAACCAAACAGCAAGGCTTAGTTGATTGTGCTCCTTTCAGCTAACGTGTTCTGGCAGTTTGAGCATAAAAACTAGGTCCTTACATTTTTGCATGTGTTCAAGTAAACAAAAACATACTATCAACAATCAGGACTTTTAACAGGTATAAGCACCGTCTTATTTTTTTTTTTCCAGTTAAAGTGATTTTTACTTTGCTGAGTCCCATTGATTACTTTGTGTTCCAAAATGAAGAAGATGCTGTTCCTTGAAGCGTTATAGGAACTTTAAACACACATGATGGGTCACGATGGCTGTCATATGTAAGGTAGGAATTCTGATTTTTTTTTCTTTTTAAGTCACGTACTATTCTCATCTGTTTTTGCTGCTCAGTAAAGTCAGCTCCCGATATTAATATACAGTACAATAACCAAGAGACATTTATTAGCCACAGAATCCCTTAAATTCTGTATGTGGACCCAAACTATGGAAAAGTAGTCAGGTACAGCCCACCTGATTATTGTATATAACACTATGTACACAGATCTGTTAGCATTTTTAGGTCAAGTATTACCTTACGGATAAGTACTTACTCTCAAAGGAGAGAGGTGCAAAAAGGAGCGGCTGGGACACTCCATCAGACCAGTACAAAGTACCGTCCTCCAGCAGCAGAGGGATTACCAGGATTACCACCATTTTACACAAGGGCTGAGGTAAGTCATACAAGTGCTCTGGGACTCAGCAGCCCTCTAAAGGGGGGATAAGGCACAGAATAAGCACTTGAGAAACATGAAATTTATAAGTCTCACGGCACGTGGACGCTTGCAGCAGGTAGAAGTGACCTGCAGAAGGTAGCAAACCAAACACAGGTTTGTTAATAGTCTAAATAGCTAATAACTAAAATAGCAAGACTGAGAGGCTGGGAAGGATACTCAGAGGTACAGATGCATTCACCTTAGAGACTAAGCAACGAGGGACGTTGACACTGCAAACGTGACAGAGAAAGGCACCGAACTGAGCTCTTGCTAAATGGGAAGAAGATTAAGAATTTCATTATGGCAAAGATTCCCTATATTCTTCCCACAGACTGCTCTTGCATCCAAGCTGAAGTTTGCTTTAGCCTGCCAGGGTAAAATTCTGACTCATCCACATAGAAATGCGGAAGACTGTTCTAGTTACGAGACCATTCTTCCAAAAGGCCTAAATATGCCAGCAGTATCTTCTATTTCTCACACAGTCTCTTAGGAGAAGTCACACTTTCACTGTTCAGCTCAAATTCTTTTGCCGAATTTCAGTAGATCAGTTTTTATCCTCTTACTAGGACTATCTTAAACGCTGTCTCAACCTCCTGGCATGGAAAAAGGGAAAGTCTCCTTGCCTCCTGAAGCTTTCCTGCATGCCTCATTATATTTTCTCTGGAAAAGAGGGCACAGCTGGCTAGAAGCTGAGATTCTAGAGCAAGACTTTTAAGCTCTGTCGCCAGCTTTGCTACTATCTTTATAACATTACAAAAGATGTTTCTCCATACTTCAGTTTCCACATATGTGTCAAACAGATTCTGCGGAGTTTTGTTGTAGAGTTTGATGTTCGTGAAATTGCACTGAGAAGCGCAACTGAGTTTTCCCTCCTCTATTTGGAGCTTTCTGCCAGGCAGTTACTGGACACAAGCAAAGTCCTCGTGTCCACAAACACCCACTGCTGGCTAAGGCAGGAGAATTGAAAAGCATCTACTTCGATTTTGAGGACAGGACCTCCCACCTGAGAGCATGCTTCTAATGCTGCATGTATTTAAGAGGAGGACAATCTGGAAGAGCGTACAGCTATTGCCCCAATGCTCTTTCTTGGACAACGAACCCATGCTGGACGAAGGCTGGCCTACAACATTTGCTGCTTAAACTGAAGCACATTTTGACTCTGCAGAGACAGAAAGCTGACAGTGGGACTGCAGCCATCAGCTGGAAACTTTCAGACATTTTAATATCGTCCCACTTTCCAGGCAGCTGCCCTAATTGTACATGACGTGAGATCCAATGCAAACGGACACCCAAGGATAACTGTAGTTTGTTACAGCTTATAAGGCTTTACCAAGCCCCTCTACACATACACTAAGTCGTGCTGTTCTTTTCCCTTGGTAAGACATTAACGAACAGACACAAGCCCTTTGCTAGCCTGGGAGGAGGGCAGCATGGAGAAATGAAGAGAAACTTCAGAGTTAAGTAATCCCTGTTTGTTTCTCCTTCTTCAAAAGCATTGCAATCTATCAGACAGATCCTTGTCATGTTGATCTTTCTTAGAAAGTATCCTTCCCTGAAAATGCCCCGATTACTATCTTAGCATTTTCAAAGTCTTTCTCTCTTCTGTGTTATTTTTTGATGCAACTGATCCGCTGAAGGAAAAGAAACCCAGAAGAGCAGTGGTGACAAGCCTGCTACTGTGCCCGGCGGAAGGCTTTTTGGTGGGAGAGCTGGAGGGGAGAAGAGGAGGATGAGGCGGGTGGAGAGAACTTAGCTAGAATTCTTCAATTCTTTCATATCTGAAGAGGATGGCAATCTCTGTTCTATCAGACCGCGTGGTTCGTGCTTTAAATGGTACTTGCTGCTAGCTTGCTTTCCCTGTCTCCGTCTCTCTCCCTTTGAAGCAGACTGGACAGCTTCCTCAAGCTGGCGTTATCACTCCCTCTAACCACTCTTGGCAGGCAATCTAATTCCCCCTGAAAAGGTCACCGCCATTTTAACTGCCTTTCAATCACATTAAGCACGCTGCCGCTCGTGCTCAGAGCACTGCGCCTGCAGCTCTCCTGACTGAGGTGCGATCGATAAACTGACATCCCGTCCGTGTCCGCGCCCCACGGATCTCCCCAACCNGCTCAGGCACCGGTCCAGGCACCTTTGAAGGTGCGTTACAAAGAACAAGCCTCCCTCAAGCTTCCCTCAATGCAATCATTACCGTTATCTCTCCCCCCCCCCCCCCCCNCGTCCCCTCTCCCAGATGAGCCGCCTTCCCAGAACGGCCGGGGAGAGACCAAGTGACAAAACCCTCTCCTCAAATCCGAAGCAGCAGAAGGGAGCCAGCTAACCTGGCATTTNTTTTTTTTCAGTTTCGAGTTATGTGTTCCACCCATCGATCCCTGTGTAAGACACTGTTTTAAGTCCTCTTGCCTTTTGACTGTGCTAAGCCGTTTAAGAGATGACAGCGGCTTCTATCAGTGCGAAGCTGATGCGATTCTTTTCAGATAAAGCACTTTTTTTTCCCCCCACTTCCCCCCCCTTCCCTTTCCCTTCTTTCAAGTAAGAGACATACACACAAAAAGAGACACTGAATCTTTCAAAGAAAAAAAAAACAACCCTTTTGAACTTCCCTCAGGAATTCTTTAAAGGGATAACCTTACAGTGTAAACAGTGAGGGTAACGTGCATCCATTCTGGAGAGGGAACAGAAGGATTGCTACAAATATGCTGAGCGTTAAAAAAAAAAAAAAGACCATCAGAGAGAGAGAGACTTGATGCTTTCTCTTGTGAAGCCTTGTTGGCTTCCTAAACACAGAAAGTCATTAGACAAAGATGGCATGAAATAATCCCCTGTAACAAAGAGCCTCAGAGAGGGATGATCCAGAGATGTGGGGATAGATGGTTACTGAACGTTCAGGTATTTGAAGAGAAATTTGAGTCTTGTGACACTGTTCTGAGATAGGGAAATATTTATTACATCTGCATAGCTTTTCATTTTGAAGCACAAGCCCGATTTACACAGCGCTTGCTATTTCATGTTGGTAACCTTCTGCACCCATCCCAAATCGAAGGAAGAACCCTCCTGCTACAAACCCCTACTTCAAGCATGACCTCTACTGAAACAAAGTGATTTCAAATCCTACATAATTGCCAATAATCTTCACTTACACCCTGATTTCCTCCAGTTTTGGATAAGCAAATTAAGCGATAGGAAATGAAGCTTTAAGAAGCCAGGAGGACAGCCAGAAGTACTGAATAATTCCTGACCTGAATGTGTTCACCAAACCCAATAGCTTAAGAGACAGCATACTGGTCCCAGCACTTCTCAGTTATGACATATTCCTACTTGCTGCCATCTCCTGTTCTTTCCACCTGCCACCTCTCAAGAATGCGAAAGCCGTGGCTAGCAGGAAGGTGTGCTTTGGCTCTGCCGCACTAGACCTGAATGGGGATTTGCAGCTGCAACACCAACACATAAGACAAAAATTTCCTCCTTCTAAGACAGTCTCAAAGGGGAGAGGAGCAAGTCTTTCCTGCAAGTGCATTGGAAGCAAGAAAGCTTCATCCTAGGAACAATAAAAGTGAGAGTTTCAGCCTGTGATTGCTCCCTAGTATTAGACCACCCTCCAGAAAACTTGAGCAGGGTTGTTCATTTCCCTGACCTTTCTGTTTTCAAGAAGAGTAAGCCCAGGATCTCTCAACCTTCCTCCACCTGAGAACCTGTCAGGATCTTTCATATAATTAGCAATGAGTTTTCCTCACCTCCAAAGTGATACAAACTTTGTCCATGAACCAAAAATGATAAAAAGAAGCAGCCAGGACCTGTATTAAGTTTGAGTCACTTCTGTAATGCCACCCAATGGTCTGACCAACTCATGCAATACATGCTGGCCACAGTGTCCTGCCCCTCCCTTCACCCAGCTGTGACATGTCCTCATAGCAACACACCATTAAAACCGAAATTAATGAGACACATGGACATCTATTTTCCCCTCCGGTTTTACTTAGTTCCCCATGTCATCTCTTTAGACACTGGTGACATCCCTGTAGCCTGGCAAAGGCTGTCTGGCATTATAAAAGGCCTTCGATTTCCACATCGCTGCTACTTCTTAGCAAAGGGAACAGAGCCAAACACAAAGCCTCGGGTGACAGGGGTTGAGGGCCTTGCCAATTCCAGACAAAGCAGTTTTAAGCATTGGAAAGCATCTCCAAAACGTTATGCTGTGCTTCAGGGCTGTAAATTAAGAATTCTGTCCCTAAAACAAGGCAAGAGCCAACACTGGCAGAGAAAGGAAAAAGACAGTCACCTTAAGGTTACCTGAGAGTGCACAAAGCAGGCCTGACTGATGGAGACCTCTGAATGCCAGCAGCTAAACACAACACAAGAACCACAAAAGGGAGCATGAAAAAAGTGTAACTTGCTTAAAGAGAAATACAGTCAGCCAGCTATGGGAGATCACTCCAGCTTTGCTTTGTTTCCCGAATTTTACAGAAACTTCTTGTGCAGAGTAGGCAGGTACCTGGCAGATATTACCTGGTCATCCCAAAATACTAGGTAGAAAGTTGGCGGCAAGAAGTTCCCCTGTTTAGGGAAGAGGATACCTCTCTAGAAGAGCATGGCAGCAGCTGAATCCAGCTGCCAGCAGAGGTGTGCTCCAGAGGAGGAAGGGCAGGGAGAAATGCATGCGATAGGGACCTACCAACTGCTCAGGTGGAGTCATTTCTTCAGCAATGGCTCTGCCACCAAAAGCTGCACAGAGAGGATGCTCCTCACTACGGGGAGGTTCCTGTGCTTGCAAGCTGATCTACAGACACCTTTCATCCAGCACCGCAAAGGGAAGGAGTCTAATCCAAATGCCTTCCCATCAGAGTTAATTACTGAGGGTTTTAGAACCGCATCTAGTTGCGCTCTACTCTTCTCCTGGTCTTCTGATCCTTTGCTGTATCTGTTCATGAGCTAAACACTCTTGAAGGTGTTACAAAGGTCTCAAAAAGGAAGAAAAGAAATGGACCCCATGCTTCCTGATGGAAGTAAGGCTATTTCTAAATATGAAACACAGAAGTAAGTATGGAACACAGAAGTACCCGTCCATGCGTGTGCAGCCGTCTAGCAGAGGTTACAGCCCTGACTGTTGCTATAATCTGTCTAACATCTGGTGGAGGAAAGCAGTTAATCTATGAAACACAAATGCACGCATTTGAGAGTTCATTAAAATACGGAACAAAATGCAACAAGGAGCAAGTACTTTGCACTTACACAGCCTAACTACATCAATTACATACATGTTGTTCACCTGAAGGCTCATTTAAAAGAGGGTCTCCACATGACTGAAGCAATATGAAAGGTTCAGATCACACCTCAGTGAGTTAACTCAAAAACAACCAGGATTGTTAATCAGGTGAAGACAGCACAATGTCCACATCAGAGGAAGTGGAAGATTGCTCTCTTCAAACTCAGGTGTTTGGGGGTGAAGGAAGATACTACACACACACAAAAAAGGGCAGAAATTAACTGAGTAGCTTTTTCTAATCAGGACTAGTAGTGACAACAACAGAGGCACACAGACATCCCATGCTTCCCCGCTACAGACTGCAGTAACTATGCTACATAAACATAGTCTAAGGCCCTGCATGTTCTCATCAGGCCTCCACCTGGAATCATGTAGACTCCACTCTCCATGCGGACACAAAAAAAGTTAAGACAGATAAGGCTACAGACACAGGAAGCGACAGTGTGAGCTTTACCAGGTAGCCTTTAAAACCCGAAGAAGCTGCTCCTTCACCTCTGTGCTCCTGATCATCCGCTCTGCTACAACCCAGCTAGAATTTAATTTCAGCAGAAGGTAAGAGCAGATCAGGAGTGCCAGCACACGGCTGGCTTTTAAGTCCAACTCCCTTACATAGTAGCCTTTCCCCTTGAGATCTTTTAAATTAAAATCCAAGCTGATATAGGAAGAGATCACATCCCATCCTCTTTATTGAACGGAGGGAGCCAGCATTCCTCCTCTCATTAGGCATGCGCTACATGGATTACTTGCGAGAGACTCTCCTTAGTGCCAGAGGTTCATGCCAACGAACAGTTTAGTAAATCCTCCTCTTCGAGGCCAAAGGGCTGAGTGTAAGAAAGGGGCCAGGTTTCTAGCTAAAATTACATTCACCAATAAAACTCACAAGAGGTCAAATTTTGCCATAACTCACTCTCTCCTCAGTAACTGATTTCCCCGTCACTGGGGAAGGAGCGAAAGAAGGAGGAAAAATAAAATGTGTTTGTCTGGGAGCCCTAAGGGCTTGCAGTGCTGGAGGTGCAGAGCAGGTTCCTGGATTCTCATTTATCAACCTTAAAAGGGATGGAGTGATAAATGCACAACCGGCCCTTTAATATTTTATGCAGGTGCTAAAGCGACTTAGCTGTCACCTTCAATACATCACCAGAGGCTGATACACCAGCTTTCGTCACTCCAGGCTGGGAATTTTTACAATTTCATTTCTATTTCCCTCTCTTCACATATTTCCACGTATTTCTTACTATGTGTAACATATAAAAAGCTATTTTCCCCAAATGATCTCCCCATTCCACCCATCCCCTCTTCAGCCACATTTCTTGAGTGAAAAATAACACCATGCTCTTGTTCGAGATTTGCACGAATTTTGACTCTCATCATTCAAGAGAGGCAGAAAGCTGAAATCACTTTACATTCTGGCAAAGGCTGAAGGTCCTGCCCTTTGTGAGAGGCAAATCTCTAGGTCCCTCCCTTTAAAGACAGAAAACGATCAGCTTCCACAGCAGAATGATTTGCAAGGGCCCCCAAAACACTGGCGCACCTCGAAATCCTCCCTCCAGGAGGGTAGTAGCCCGTATCCTCTTCTGCCCGCACCATTCGTACTCTTCAAAGCGGTTGCCGTTCTCGTTCTCGATGTCCACAGAGTCATCCTCAGTCATGCAGGAACCTTCTCTCTGCACAGGGTAAAGCAGGGGCAGAGCGTTGAAATGCATGAAATAGCTCTTTGGGGTTAATAACTCAGGGTGGGATGGAGAAGAAAAGCTGGACTGTTCCCAGGACAGCTAAGTACAGAGCACACAGCAGCAGCTACTCCCGCGCCCATTCCCAGTAATCTAAATCTAGAAGTAAATGGGTGCTGTCAGAACTTGACAACCTTAAGATCAAAACAAGTTGCAAGGTTCATCACTTTTATACAAGAAATTTAAGCTCTGGTTCCTACAACAATGCCGGCGTGCATTTCAACATGCATTCCCCTACCTTACATGCTCAATTCCCCTACCATGCAAATCACAGATTCCTCTGACCCCCAGCAGGAATGTTCTCCCAAAGCATATTTTTTGGGGCACACTGATCAAAAGATACCTATCTCTACACCGTGCACCTCTTGAGGCAACAAGATTAATTTGTTATCATCTCCATTGTGGGCTTTTCCCAAGAAACAAGCACAGAAAGCCCTATGACACAACCCCCTCCCTCCCCTAGGGCTTGTTCCTCCTCCTTCCTTGCTGTCTTTGGGATGAACAGCAAGACAACAGTTCTACTCAAATGCACTTCCTGGACTAAGATAGTCCTGCAACGTTTACAAATGCCAGTCTGGTACAAAAGAACACAACAAAAAAATAATTCTAATGTTGTCAAAGGCAGATATCAGAAAGAACTCTTCTTACTGTGCTACATAGGAAGCATGAAGTCCTATAAAAGGCTTCATAAACTTCAATAGCTCTGCCTTTACAGTCTACAACTTAGACTTCGGTAACAGTGAAAGGGTGCGTGAAGTAAAAAAGTTACTAATGCAAGATAAGAGAAAAATCCAGAAGAATCCATCTTCCAAGACAAAGAGAAGTGACTACAGATCTTAGGGAGACACAGTTAGCATTGCCTGCAAGCTCAGCAATGTTAGTTTTTGCCCCGTGTTAGGTCAACTGCAGACAAAGCTGGGAGTAGGGAGAAGGGAATGGCAGCTGGCGATCCTGCTGCGCCTCTACCTTTGCAAGGCATTGTTCCACATGCCTACTCATCTCCTCCTCGGATCCTGACAGAGGTCGGCTGCAGAGGGGACATACCTGCCCTTCGTCTTGCTTCCTCCGTTTCATTTTTCCAATCCGAGCTGCACGGAAAAAGCAGGGAAAGAAAAAAGGAAGACATGTCAAGTTTGTAGCTTCACTCTCTTCTCTATTTGCTCAGCTCCAAGCAATAAACCCTTGCCAGAAATGGTAAGATTTCACACCAGAAAACCCCGTTACAACTCCCTATTCTGATCTCCGTAAACAGTACAGAGACTGTTACTTAGCACTTTTCAGATTAAAATTGTAACCTGTGGCTGAGTACAGCCCGATTTCAGCAAGGCAGCTACTCGGCATTTAATAACCAGAAGAGGGAATATCTGCTGCACATCCCCAGGTAAGTTATTCAAGTGGTTAAATACTTTCTCTTGGAAGCCAGAAATCGTTTTCAAAGTTGAGTGATCAAGCCATTGAATCCTGTTCTGGATTTTGCCTTCTAAATCCGAGACCCACCCACTAACACATCTATTCCCCATACAGGAACTTGCTTAGACCATAGAAGGATAATGTAGCACCCAAAAAGCCTTGGATAAGGTATGTAACCATCACTTCCAGGACCACAGAGTCTCCTCTCCCTGAATAATTCCTTCGCAGAACACCACAAACAGGTCAGAGAAACATCTTAGTAGCACGTAACATTCATGGGGAGGAAAGATCTTTGCTGTGAAAAATGCAGCAACCTATGTTAGATAGTTTCTGGCGCGCTCTGTTATTTTTATTTCACTATTTTCGTGTGGAGGAAAACTGGGGCTACACTGCCTTCTTGAAGGCACGCTCTGGGAAACAAACATGTTGGGAATCACGATGATTAGAAAAAGCAGCCAAGGTAGCCTGTTGCTTAATCCAATCTCTGGTTAATTTGAGCCATGGTTTAATGTGATCAAAACATCTGGAACCAAATCATTTGCATTAAAAAGAACTTCTGTCCTTTATTATGATGGCTTTAGGCAGGTATTACTGAATAACTCAATCACTGGCTGCAGGGAAGTCGCTGTTTAATTAATAAGGAAGGTCAAAATTCTGAATGAGAGACAAGGAAAAGCCCAAGGAAAGCCCATGTGATAATGAGAGATGACACCACCAAAAAGCTGTGATAGCCAGAAATCGTTACTGACATCGTGAGCACTGTGGCATGCTCTGAAAGCCTTCATGCCCAAATACCATGGGATCAACAGCTCCCTGCAGCCAACAAGTAAGAGAAAGCTGCTGGAAAGCCAGGAAGAGAAGGACCAGGGTACAGGGAAGTTTCTGTCAATTGCTTTCTAAAGTTTAAAAGTCACTTGGTGATGTGGATGCATTAAAATTTAATGTGAACACACCAACACAGACCTGAAAGGACTCTTTCAGGCTTTCTTGTTGGCTTCCCTGGACTCAGGACTCTCTGGGTTAGGATATACTTTGCCACAGTCCAGAATTAGGAATATTCACCATCCCCTACACTCCGTGATGCTCCAGGATTAATAAGGCTTCAAATTATTCCCTGGGCATTGCTTTTCCTCACTGCACGAGGCAGATTTGTATGAGAACTCCCTCCCAAATGAATCTTCCCTCCTGGCATCATGAAAAGGCTTCTGCAAATGTGACATTCCTAGAATAAGAGATAGCAACTTCAAACCACAATGAGAGTGTTTTTGAGACCTGGCACTTTGAACAACAGAGACTGTCAAGTAAATGCACACCACTTTCATCAGTCATCTAAACTTCATTTGCTGAAGCTCCACAACGCTCTCCCTGTGTTGCTCCACACAGCTCCACAGCCCACCTGCCTCTCCACACGCTTCACGTACTTCAGTATTCTTAGTGGGATATTTTAATAGTTTTCCTTCTATTTTGTCTGCTTAAATCTCTTATTTTACCTATACTGTCAGCTTCTACTCCAGAAGGTAAACCGCTTGACTTCCAGGCAATGCAGAAGCAAACATCATGAAGTGTTATTGCTAATTCCATTGTGCTCACATGAATTATGCTCCACTTTTAAATAAAACACTGACCCCCAACAAGTCATCTGTGTTCTCTCCCCTTTCTGAACCCCAAACCACTATCCTTCCTCCCCCTTTAACATCATCCAGCCCTGTTACCAAAATAGTCAGAGTTAAGCCATGCTCTGTCTGGTTTGTACTTCAGTGCACAAGAGACTTCTGAAGTTCTGGTTTAGTGAATACCTATATCCTCCAGCATGGCTCTTTCGCGTAAGTTTAGGATGCTCTTTCCTTGCCTCACTAGCTCTGCGGAGCCAGCACAAAACAGGGGAGGAGGCTGGAATCAGACATGACTTGCGCATTCTCCAGCAAACACCTATCCAACCAGAGAAAAACACAGGAACAAAGCCTCCTCTATCTTGATTGCAGACACCTCTTTCTCTCACCTCATTCTGGTTTTAAACAGAGAAACATAGGGAAGGAGCAGTTTAATTATTCTGGTAGAACTCCCTGTGGCCAATCAATTCAGCTAAGCGAGCCTGCCTGGCAAGTTTAGTAGTTTTACTGCCATCCTCCAGTTCATGCACTGTAGCAGTGATAACAGAAAGACAACTTGTTTTAGGTCTTTGCACTGATAAATTCTTTGGGACTATTTTGCCAGAACAAGCACCTGTTGAAATGTTAGTGCAGAGCTGGGAACAGAACTTCACTCTGCTCCAGCTCCACGCGAGACTCCACAGATAGCCCCTATCTTGGCTCATTTAGCACCGCTGAGAAGCAGCCCTTTAAGTCCTAGTGCCACAAGTGAAAAAGCTACTGGAAGAAAGAGGTGTTGAAAACAAATCCCCCTGCCATTTTCATTCTGTGGTCATTAGCAGCGGCAGCGTTGTGCCCACGGAGGCCCAGGGTGCCCCTGGTGACAGCAGGGACCGAAAGGGAATGTCGCAGCCTGGAAAGCGCATCCCGAGCACTGTTGTCCCCACCCGACACGACACACAGCCTGGCTATCACTTCCAATCAGCGCAGAAGGGAAGGAGCGGCCCCAAAGGCAGGGGGCGATTGTGGCGCTGTCCCGAAGGGGAGCAGCTCAAAAGAACACGCAAGTGAGACCACGGGATTACTAATTAGTGTTGATAGATGCGATCATTTCTAATTAGCTCACTAATCCCTCTCCCCCTCGCCCCTGTCACAGGAACATGGGAGAGGGAGGAAAAGGAAAACAAAAAAAAAAAGAGCCATTCTCTCTCATAATTCGGGAAGATAAAAATGCAGCCAGCAGAAGACTGGATGCAAGAAGAGGACAGAGCTCAGGGCAGGAGGTTTTTGCACAAGGCTGACCCATTCTTATCTCTGACTGAACAAAAACTCCGTAGTTATTATTCCAGCCTTCTGCCAGGAGGTGGGGAGTTCACTAATTTTTATTAGCATTAATAATTATTATTAGGCCATCTGAGGGCTTTCAGCACCTTTGAGGCCTCACGTTTAACAGATGTACATTACCTTTCACACTGCTCCTGCTGCATGCATACGTTCTCCCTCAGGTTACGCTAAACCATCTGGCACCCAGGGAGCTTAAGTCACCACGGTGTATGAATGAGAGGAAGTAGCACACGGAGGTGAGCAGGAATTGGCACCCTCTGCAAGGGCCAGGAGCTCAGTTACAGTCTCTGACTTCACTTAGGAGCTGTGCTGGCTAAGGGAGCTGCTCTTCCCTTTCCTAATACAGGGTCTTTAGGGACTATGCAAGGTAAGAAGCTGCTTGCACTAGAGGAGGAGCCAAACTGCACTTGACAAAGCCTCTACTGCTGAGGGTAGACTGACCCCTGCCTTCCCACGGGTGCAGAGAGAAGAATCATACAATCATTTTGGTTGGAAGAGACCTTTAGAATCATTAAGTCCAACCGTTAACCAAAGGAGTCAGCCCACCTCTGTCCACAGACACCTCCACCCATAAGGCAGCAGAGACCGAGGATTTTTTCCCTCACAACAGGCTCTCCCCATCAAGGCTAAACCTCGTTAATGCCTAAAGATCATGTTATTCTCTAGCCCAGCAAAACTTCCTGAGAGAAAAGCTAATGGGTTTTAGTTTTCACTGGTACTCCCCTCCCCAGGCAAAAATTCACCTTCAGGACCAGGCACTAATTACCTCAGAAGTGCTCTTACATAGCATCTAGCAGTGGCCACTATACAAACCTCTACCACAGCATCAAAGGAGATGATTAAGTTACTAGCAATATCTCTTATGATTCCCTCCACCAGTTTGAGTGGTCCCTTGAGCCCCATGCAGACATCATTAGCAGCTCCTGCAATGGCAGGCCAATCAAATTAAGTGGAAACATTTTTGTCTCTTTTCCAGTGAAAATCATCTAGCTTTATTCCTCCCTCACCCAACAGCTACAAATGCACACAACATGCTGGTGGTGGTTTAACAACAAACTGCACGGTGACCACCTCCACGGAGGTCCGCCCAGAGAAGCAGGCTTATGGTTGCCATCAATACAGGAATCAGCTTCTCAGGCAGGTGCAAAAGGAGCTTTGTAAGGACCTATTTTACAACTCTACTGAGAATACCACCTTTGCCAATACCCCTAAATTTGAATCAAAGATATTCAAGAACAAAAATTAGCACCCGCTCTCTGCAAATCTATGAGAGGAGTCTTGAGGAGCAGTTATACTTTGTTAGACCTATCACAAAAAGCTTCTGTGGCTGATCAACTTATCCGAGAGCATCTGATCCAAGGAAACAAAGGCAGCAACAGCAGAGCACAAAAAGCCATCTCAAGAACAAGCTAAAGCAAGAAAACAGATGGTCAAGAATGAATCTGTTTCAGACCTTATGTACAATTTGCTGCTCATCTGCCAGAGAGAGAACATTAAGGGCCAAATTCGCAGAAGGGTCTCAGTGGGGCTTTCACATTTACATGGCCAAACTTCCACACAGCTGATTTTCAGCAGCCTTCAATCTGACACTGTTCTCTGAGGTTGGCACCTACTTAACCTACTGAACCCACGTTCTGATAGACTAACCCATAGCTTTGTGCCTCTAATTTTGAATGACTACCTAACCTGCTCCGCACTGCTAAATTCCATAAGCATCAATTTACAGGGTGGCTTAAAGTTTCCAGTTTGGCAACACTGGAAATAAGGCGAATGAAAGAAATGCCTTCTTTATCACACAGGTTCATCAGGAATCAGCACCTCATACTCCTGGGTTCACAAGGACACAACCTCTGCAAAGTGAGTTTAGCACAGGTGAGAGGTGCGGGATTAACTCACCGAGGCTGACAGGGAAGTTCAGATACAAACACTCAAACAAGAGTCTAACAGACAGAACATTAATCTCCCGCTCCAGAGCTTGCAAATGCGTTCACCTTACTTACAGTTCAATTTAAGTCAAAGGTTTGACTTACAGAATTAAAATTCTGGACCATCAGGTACCTGTGAACCATGTAACTACCAGGACCTAGTCATGTTGCAGCCAGGCCAACAGCAGCTCACAGAAGACATCTCCCTCTCTGCCTTCTCTTTCCTTAGCTCTTGTTGCACTTTCCCAAGTGACCACAATAGGATGGAACACATCGAGGAGATCTGACAGGACTCGGGCACAAAAAGCCCGGGCAGCTGAGATTTGAGTCAAGGGCAATGTGGGAGAAGAGCAAACACCATGGGGCCCCTTTCTATGGGAGGAGTTTCCAGAAATGATTCTGGAACTCAGCTGGTAAGAAGCTTGACAGAGATAGCAAGATAAACTGGTTACAACAATATTCAAAAGTACACTTAAAAGGTAATAAAGGAAATAGATTTTTCTTTCACAGGTAGACTGCATTTTCTACATCCTAAGTTTCTTCAGTGTGTCAATAAGAATATGAAACAAAAAGCCAGAGAACTTTGGGCAAGTCCTACATAACTTTTGTCAATGTAAACTAATGGCAATAAGGAAACCATTCTCACAGAGCAAGCTATAAAATTGTGTGATTGATTAGAAGCTCATTAAAACACAAGATATAGACAAATAAGCGTTTTGTTTTTTTTTTTCCACAAAGCACTCAAGTGTTCTCCATCTGGAGCAACGCTGCTTAAATAACTCTTTAACAATAACGTGGCGAAGCTTACGAATACCATAAAGTTATTTTAGTGCAAACAAATGCGGAGGAGGAAACAAGAAAGCAGGCTGAGTTCAGTGGTCACAAGTATAAAGTCACATGCATAGGAAGGAGCAGTATAACCTACCCAACTGCCTGGCAGGACGCTAATCTAACAGCACAGGACCGAACCAGGCATCACTACAGGTATGTCCTGGGAACAGAAGTAATCAGATTCGTAAAAAGCTAAGGTTGAGAGGAACTAGTTCTGATCTAGTTTGACCTTCTCTGTGACCCAAAGCAGAGCTAATATTAGCTAATCCAGCTAATATTTCTGCATCCAGCTCCCTAACATCTGGACATAGGACTGTTAGCGTGTATAACAGAATGGACAGGAAATACCAGTGTTATAAGGGCATTATATAAATTAACCAAATCCCCTCACCAGGAATATGGCTGTTCTGCTCACCATACCCCAAAAAGTGTGTACAGAAAGAATAAAAGGTTCAGCAAAAACAATGCAAATATGCTGTACAAAACTAGCAGCCTCCTTTAGATGATGAACCCAGGTTCACAAAATCATCCAAAAACAGGGCCCAAGAGGAGTTCCTAGATCGCAGTCTACACAGACTGTGCTGCAGCCCTACGTTGGGCTGAAGTCAAAAGCATAAAGCACTACTGAGCCAGTTCAGCAGAGCACGCTGTCATCAAGAGCTTTCATTCATGCTGAAGGACTCCACAACACCAAGAACCTCACAAGCCTGGCTCAGATTTTTTTTTTTTTAAATTTAAAATAAGGTAACTGCACATTGTTGGCCTGAAAAAAGGTGGAAGGTGGGAACTTCGCCCCAGCTATCCAAAAATGATAAAGGAACAGTTTGACATCACTGACTCCAGAGACCTCTGTCACACAAACCAAGTGACTGCAGAGCAATACCTGAGTGCATTTCAGCCATCTGAAGCCTCTGTGTCAGGAAAAGGGTCCACCTGCCAATGCTGGCAGCTCACTGCACTCATCTCGCAGTGCAGATGTGAGCACACCTGCCAGCAGTTACCTGTACCTGATGCAAGGCGACTCATCTCTTTGTTGTATGACTTAACAGACTTTCAAAAGTTCACAGGTTTTTTAGCCCTCAGGGTTGGTATTTAAAAATCTCCAAGCGAGCTCCAAATTCAGTTACGTATAACTTATTGGAGTTATTGGATCTGTAACTCAGTAACACTTTTATTTACTTAAGACTATGCTAAACATGTAGCACTTCAAATTCAAGCGAACTATTTTGGTATCAATACACTCTAAAGCCTTTTGCTGTTTTGTTAAGTTATCTCTATCTTCTAAACAAACCGCACCAACACAATGTCACTGGTGTTACCTCAAACTATCACAGCAGGAAGCTCAAAATTAACAAGCCTCCCAATAGCCCAAACAACCAAATTTTGACTAAATGGTACATATTAGACCAGATAGCAGCAATACAAAATCAGATGACAGAATATTGTTACTATTTAAATCATAAATTCTGACTTCTCTCAATTTTGTGAAAAGAGTTTCAACTTCTTCAGCTCAACCTAAATAAAAAAAGTATACTTTCAGCTTATTTTCTGATTTACAAAGACAGAGATGGGACTTTCTTGCTCTAAAATAAAGTGACCTCTGATTTGTTTTTCAAATACTAAGACACTTTTCACTAGAAATGCTTGTTTAGCTCTTGTTAGGAACACCCAGAAATACAAGAATAGAAGCAACGCACCAGCACCTGTGGGTTTGAGAGAAAAAAAAAAAAACAAACCACCAAAACATGACGTCAGATGAACGGACGCTCAAAACTGCTGGTTTAAAAAGTTTACTGCAAGATTCTGCCATGTGAGACGTGAAAGCACGGCAGCCCGGCCCCCTCATTTAAAATACAAGGTTCAGGGCCTGCAGATAACCTGGCTGGTGGGATGCCAGTGGGGAGAACCGCTTCCCACAGGGAGCCCGGGACCAACGCGGAGGGGTTTCACCCCAACACAGCCTGCAGCCCACCAGCCGCACGTCGAGGCGGGTCGCAGCTCCCGGCCCTGCGGTCGGAGGGGGTTTTG
>VWZL01002865.1:159677-239811 GCA_013396915.1 Stercorarius parasiticus
CCCGGGGCGGACCCCCCCCCAGCGGCCCGGGATGCGGGCGGATACGGCGCGGCCCGGCAGGCGCCGCCGATCAGCCCCCAGCGGCCGCCGCCATGTTGGCCCCGGTCATGTGACCCGCCCGCCGAGCGGGTGAAAGTTCACCAGGAAACCGGCGGCTAGAGGCGCGAGTGGAAGAAGTTCCCATGGCAACCGACAGGCGGCAGCAGGGCCCGGCGAGCCCTGGCCAATCAGAAATCAGGAGCCATTGAAACCCAAAGGCACGTGGCCAATCAGGGCCCAGGGGCAACTAGCACCCAGGGGCAGGCGGCCAATCAGGACCCAGGAGCAACTGGAAGCTGGGTTTCCTTGCCCAATAGGGATTGGGTGCCCTTTACACCAAACAGCGCTAGCCAATCAGGCGCCCTGGACCCAATGGTAACCCAGAGCTGCTGGCCAATCAGGAACCAGGAGTGACTGCTCCTCAACTTTTCTCTCACAATTAGGGACTGAGGGGCCTTTGCGGCCCGAGGGCACCAAGGGGTCACGAGACCCAGAGGTTCATGGCCAATGGGGGCCCAGAGGACCCACCTGGGTCCCCCCCAGCCCCACCATGGAGCCCCTGGGCCTGGGGAGAGGAGACCTGGCCTTCCCACCCATCCCATGGGAATGCTGGCACCTGGCTCCTCCTGGGTTTCCTGCCCTGCGGCAGTGGCGGGGGATGGCCCCGGTGGTCCCGACCAGCCTGAGGGCAGGATGGAGTTGTGGGGTAGAAAGCGGTAGAGTGCAGGCTCCTGTGCCCACAAATCCCGTTTGTTCCCCGCTCTGCTGACCGCCCCAAACTCTGTTTCTTGGGATCGAACTGACATTTTGGGGTCTTTGCTCTGGCAACTAACAACCTGCATCTCCTTCTTCAGAGGGAAAAAACAAAAAAACCCACCCCAATGCGTTTTGCTGCGTCAGAAGATGGTGGGCAGTTGGCAAGTCCAGGTGCTGGCTGGTTTTACTGCGTTGCACCTCCCAGCTCTGCCTGCCAGCTGAGGCGCAGCCGTGGTTTCATACATGTGCTTGCTTGCAAAATCAAAGCTGCTGATTGTTGGGTTTACCCTTTTAATTAATTAAGCTGGCTTTCAGGGGACACGCTCACCGCTGAGCTCAGGTGGAGAGAGGTGAGCTTCTCCTGGACAAAAGCTTTAGGTTTTCACTTACTCCACCTAGTATTCAGCCCCAAATGTTCTGTGGGCTCAACTGACCCACACAAGGTGGTCTCTCTCTGAGCCTGAAATGTTATCTTTGCAGTACGGTGAATGCTTTATAATTTGCTGTTGACTTTTTCCACTGGGGATTCGAGGAAGGGTGGTATCTAAATCCAACTAAAATGACTTTATTTTTAGTCGGAGTGCAGGAAAAGCCCCGGCTGACTGGACATGCTGTACCTCAGAGGAGCACCCACCACCGACCCATACCACAAGGTCCTGCGCTACACCAGCTGCCACCACCTTGGTCCGATCAGAGTCCACGTACCAGCTCCAGCAACCAGGCTTGGCAGAGGGAAGGCGAGGCGATTCCCCCTCCCGACGTGCCAGAGCCGCCCCACTGCCTCTGCTGCGGCTCCCTCAGCGTGGGGAGCAACGCAAGCAGCCCAAGCGCTGTGCAAGCCTGTATTCCTGTAGGATTCCTACTCAGAAATCTCCTTCTTCCCTAAATATCCCCACAGTAAGTAAGCGTGAAGACCAAGAAAACCAAGCCACCGGAATTCTGAAAACCTATACGCCAATAACTCACGTTCCTGCATGTTACTAATACACTGTATGTTCACGATTAGATCACAGGTAACACAAGGGACATTCATAATCCCAGCACACCTCTGCATATGGAAAGCTAAATTTTGCAGCCCTTAAAGTCATCACCATGAGAGTCTTCTGCTCTGCTTCCTAAGCGTTTCCCTTGGTAAGCCAGGAAGACTGAATTCTCACTCACGTTGTGGTTTTATTAAGGATACACTGAGGCTTTACACAACCCTGGCACCCACGCTGAGGCCCCTTTACGCTGCCAGAGCAGCGTAACGCAGCCAGCACAAGCGTAAATGAAAATCAGGCCCCAGAGGTCTTTCCTCCCTGCAGTGCAGACTTACAGCTCCCATTACGCATTTGCATTAAGGGCTGCAACCCTCCATAAAATACACTCACAAACTTAAAACACATTAGAGACTAGCTAGACTCAGCACATAGAATATTTGTCCTCAAGTATGACATAATATAAATTTATAGGAACGGAGGACAAGGGACCACCAATTTCACAGAGACTGAAGTCTGGAGGAGCGGAAAGGGAGGGGTATTCTCCGACAAAGGGGGGCCACAGCAAAAGTCTTTTCCATGCCCTTTTGAAAAGAACATGATTTATTTATTAGCCTTAATAAACAGGCAGGAAAGGGAGTGGGATTACCTGAATTGGGCATTTCTGTATCTTCTGCAGGGTTTTGCTTCTCTTACTTTGCACCAGGTCTCATCGTTCACACAAGGGTAAAGTGACTTGTGATGTGACACCGAGTTATAACTGAAGGCTACGTGGGAATATGTAGCAAACAATGGAGGACCTGGCCCATATTTGGTAATATAACCAATAAATAGGACAGAGGAGAGAATAATGGTCAACAAACATACAAATCTGCTGCTAATAGGACCTGTCTTCAGGAACATATACTTTAATTGAGGCTGCTCGGTTACAGCCCCAGCGCTGGTCATCAGCCTCTCCCTCTGCAGATCCAAATGCAGACCTGGCACACGCCAAGTGGTCGATGCAGGAAGACCTGACTGTCCTCCTGACCCTGGGCACAGGCTGTCGCTGCAGAGCACCACAGGACACAGGGTGACGGGCACAGCCATGGCCCACCCAGCCTGTCTGCGCAGTGGGTAGAGGCACACTTGGGTCTGTGTTGAAGACCACCATTAATTTATCTGCTGCCTTTCAGAGCTTACTTGAAGCCAGTGGCTGAACGCAGGCTTGCCGTCCAACAGATGCGTGTTGAGTCGGAGTCAAGTGTGCCAGCCTGCCCCCAAAATACAGACAGACTTACAACAAGCAAAGCTGTACTTGTGCTGCCGCCCCTTTCTCTTCTTTTCTTGCTCCACCTCTCTCAACTTTTACTCGTTGCGTCACAAGCCAAGACCTGCTGCTCCTCTGGGCAGAAGGTGTTTTATAAAACATGGAGGCATGGCTGTGGATGGTCCCAAACCATTTCTGTATTGGGTGGGAGTCATGAGTCAGTTTTCTGGGCAGCGGCACACCAGTGAAATGGAGAATTTTGGCCTGCTGCAGGCTGACATCATTCACTTTTTTACAGAAAAAACTCTTCTCTGAAAGTTTCCTGGTGGCACGGGGTAAGTAATGACAAACACAGCCATGGCAGTGACCGAGATGATGAATATAATGCAACAGAAACCTCTACAAAGATTTAAAGCAGTTTTGCACGGCTGCGGTTTGAAGTCAGAGCTGGAAGGACTCTGCAGACGAAAGCGCGCCTTCGTAGCCGTGTGAGGGACCCAGTGCTCGTGTCCCCATGCTGCGGGCGGGCGGGCTGGGGCAGTGGTGCACAGCCGAGAGCTGGTGCTCGCACACACAGAGAGCTGCGGGCAATGGGGCGAGCTGGCTCCCTGCCTAAGGCTGAGCCCAGCGACGGCATCTGCCTGCTTACCTGGTATCTGTCTGAGTGATGGATGTCGTCTGAGGAGTGGGGTGATGCTGTCGGAGAATCTCCTTCCCGCTTGATTGAGGCCGACAACAAAATTGACTGCAAGAGAAAAGAGAAATTCATGCTGTGAGCGTCGCTGAGCTTTCTGCCCCTTGCTACGCTGTCCTCAAAGCCACGGGGAGCGTCTGTGGGGCTGCACTGGGATGGACTGTCGGGCTGTGGGGACATGCCTCTGCGCTTCCTGTGGGACCCAGCTCCACGAGGGGACTGGGCTGCAGGGTCTGGCAAAGTGCAGATGCCTCCGGCAACAAAGGGACAGTCATTTTGTCCCCACGTCTGGTGGCTGGGAGCAGAATCAGTCCCTGCTGGAAATGCTGCAGCACATCATTGTGGTCCACAATCTGGACCACCCCAGAAATTCACATAAATGAGACAGGAAGGCGAGGGCGTGCTGACGTGGAGCAGTGCTAACGTGCACTTGTCTTCCCCTCTAAGTGCCACTAAATCTCTCAATAGCTTTGTAAACTGCACTAAAGCTCTCAGCACCTTTGCAGCGCAACTGCCTCTTCCTTCCATAATGATGCTATTTATTTTAATAAGTAGCACAGAAAAAAAAGGCCCTTTTAGAAGGTTAAAAAGATCAGTGATATTTGAGACCTAAGAAATCACCGATAAACTTCAAGTCAATAGTAGGTAAGTCTAAATTCTACACACAGTGAACTCTAGCGGGAAAATTACTGCGGGAGTTTGACAGCGTCTAAAAAAATGTACAAGGAGTTGCAAGTGAACTTTATTATTGGAAGAGTTTGAGGGAAAAATGCCATTTAAAATTCTAATTTAAAATATAAATTAGCTAAACTAGGCTAACTATAGCCCGATACATTGTGAAAAATGTACACTGGAAATGCAGCTCTCCAGATGTTTGTTTCTGAGAATCAGCTGGCAAGATTCGACAATAAATGACTGCTCAGAGATGTGTATGTTTGCGAAGGGAAGTGTAGATATCATCTGAATTGGACAGGTCAAGTGTGGTGACAACATTATTAAAAAGCATAATACCTTGGAGAAAGGCAAGTATTCCAGAAACATTTGCCTCTGGGCTGAAATGAAACGTGAAAAAAATGTGCATTTTTTGGAAAGATATGAGCAAGTGGAAAAATGACTCAGCATACAAATCGGTTCAGTCAGCAGGATGAGATCCCCTGGGCTCAAACAGCTCTCCCGGACAGAAAAGCACAAAGGGCACGGAGGGTGGTCAGGCTCGGGATGGAGGCAGGGGAGGAGGATTTGCGATGCTGTGTTCAACGCCATGGGCATGAGCTGCCAGCCTTGCTGTGAGGGCAAGAGCCGCATCCCTGTCTGTGCTGCAGGTCTTTGCCATGAAGCATGGCTCTGCCATGCAGAGACTTGACGTCCTGAAAGGGGTGCTCGGTTATCTCCCCAGGCACGGTCCATCCTGCCGATGCCGAAGGCTGTGCTGGCCACATCTCGGGGCTGGCACGCTCCTCAGCTCAGCCTGAAGGTGGTGCCAGGGGCTGGGAGGGCCAGTGGGAGCCCGCAGGGATGGGGACAGGCAGCGAGGACTGCTCCAGGAGACCAGCTTCCACTTCCCAGGAGAGAGATGGGCAGAGCAGGGGGGATCTCCTGCCTCACGTGTTGTCCAAACCCAACCATGATCGGTTTTGGTGAGCAGCTCATTTACTTCTGGAGAAACCCTCCGATAATCATGCAAAGCAGTGTGCAAACTAAGCTCCTGCTGTTGTTTAGTTTCTTTGTTTTCTAAACGGAGGGCCATTTCTGAAGAAGCAGGTTTACACGTGTCCTACAAAACAGAGGGATGGGGGCTCGAAGCCTTCAGGTGTGACTCCGAGTAAGCCCTGCTTGCAGCGGTGCTAATGCCCTTTCCCTCCTCTAATAAGCCAAGCACCCTGGAGCTGGCAGGGTTAAATCCGTTTTGTCTTCCAATGTATTCTAGAGAAGGGGAAAAAATACCCATCTCCCCATTCCTCAGCGACAGACAGACAAACCCTCCCCGCCTCCAGCTCCCCCCTCAGCTTCTGGTAGCTCTAATCCAATATTATTATGTGAAAAATGGTTGGGCTAGCTATGGAGACAGTAAATTAAACGTTATGTATTAGTTTTTAGCGTGTGGTCCTGGGAAGAACGCCGGCCCCATTTATTCCACAAACCTCCTGAGCACCATGGCGATGACCTCTGGAAAAACGCAGGGCTAAACTAATCCCAAAGATGTCAATCTCGAGGCCTCTTCTACATACACTTGCAGTTTAGATTAATAAACTGTCTATTTTTAAATTGTGTGCAAGCACTTCAATTCTAAATACCTCGCCGGCATGTTAAACACAGCGTTAGAGATGCCAAGTCACACTTCCCCTTCACTCTTAGGAAACTTGACTTCATTTGTTTTTCTCATTTCCCTGCGCTGTGCCACACTTTACCTTTCAGGCAGCCACGGGGGCCGGCAGGGATGCAGGCGCAGGGGCAAAGGGAATAGGAAAGGCACTCACCATCAGGGTGCCTTTCATTTTCGCATTAGGCTAGTCTCTCTGCCATCCCAATTTTGGCCTCTTTTATCCCAAATTGTCATGTTGAGGCTGTTTTCCAATGGCTAAGCAGCGAGGATGCCTGGCCACGGCATGCCAAGCTGAGGATTTGCAGCCCCCTGCACCCACACCGCTCACTGCCACCCAGGGAAGCAAGCAGGGAAGGGGCAGTGATACAATCCCCATCCTTCTCTCAACCAGCATCTGGGAGGATGACTGTGGAGGGAAAAAGCAGCTTTACATGTGTCCTCCCAGCCCTCGTGCATGCCCACGCTGCAGGGCAGACCCAAATTCTGGCTTCCCACCCCAAAAACTAGCTGCTGGGTGCTCTGTCTGCAGCCAGGCATGCCATACGGCCGTGCGGAGATGCTCCCTACCTTGGGGACCACCCACTTTGGCATGGTGGGGACCAGCCTTGATGCTGAGATGTCCCTTGTCCCCCTGGGGAAAGGCCACCAGCCAGCTCATCCCCAACTGGTTGCCAGTTCAGCCCAGCTCCCCTTCAGGGCTGGGCTTATCAGGGTGAGAGCACCCTCCTCCTTCCCCAGTCCCCCCTCCCCTGATGGCTACCAGCATCAGAGACAGAGCAAGGGCCTTGTGCGAGCAGCCGTGCAGCCTCATATTTCTCCCTCCCCTTTAAATCATCTCTCCATTGGGTAAAGGCACTCTCTGCGGAGGTTATAAACCCTGAGAGGATCAGCCTGAGCACTACACCTGGGGCAAGCTAAATAAAAAAAGGTCACCGGCGCTTTTTAAACATGGACAAAAAAGCAGTAAAATGTGTTTGGAAAAAAAAATCTGGCATTAAATCATGACTTTTTGCCTGGCTTGCCTCATTAAAAGTGGCCTTTTGGAAGGTAAAATTATCATTGTAAGTGATAAGATCTTTAAGAAAATAATTCACGGCTTCTTCACCCTTTAATATGATA
This sequence comes from Stercorarius parasiticus, assembly GCA_013396915.1. Taxonomy (NCBI): domain Eukaryota; kingdom Metazoa; phylum Chordata; class Aves; order Charadriiformes; family Stercorariidae; genus Stercorarius; species Stercorarius parasiticus. Next base: position 166,835 of record VWZL01002865.1, read on the forward strand.
GCCGCCACCGGCTAATTTTTTTCTTAATGGCAACGAGGCCATCAATCTTGTCCGAGCCCTACTCCCTCCTTCCTCCTGCCCCTCCTGCCATGGCTGGTCCCGCTCGGTGTTCCCTTCCTGCCCCTTGGAGCCCAGCTGTGCCGTGCCAAGGGGAAGCGACATGCCTGGATGTATGGCTGTACCCGTTGGTGTCAGTGGATTTGGGCTCTCCCTGGGAACGTGGCAACGCAGGAAGCAGAGGCCACGTAAGCCCTCCTCTTGCTGCGAGGTACACACCCTGGGAGCTCCCAGCACCCTCCATGGACTGTGTGGTTCTGCCCAGCTGGGCTGCAGCATCTGCAAACATTTCAGTGGTCTCGTTGCAATTAGGAACAACATATATTCACGTATATAAATATATAGGCAGGCTCAGCATGAAACAAATGTGCATCATGTGTGCCAGCTGCTGCAATCCCAGCCCATCGCTCTCCGGACCTGCTCCTCCCTGCTCGGTCGGAGGAGCCGTGGGCAGCTCGGAGGCGATACCGGCAAGGGCAGACATGCCAACGCACTGCCAGCTCCCGACCCACAGGCGCGGGGGGCTGCGGGCCCGGGGCGGCACCAGGGGATGGGACGGGTGTCAGGGTGCCGCCGCCGGCCCGAGGAGATGGATGGAAATTGCCGGCACGCACCGCCCCCAGCCCTAAGCGCTGCCGCTCTTTGGCCTCTTTGGCGGCTGGGGCAGATGTCAGCGCTGGGAGAGCCCAGCCGGTGCCGCTGACATTCTGCTGCCTCTCAAGGCCAGTCATTTGAGAGTATTAAAGTGCTGGACTCCTGCTTTCTGATAGCCCTGGAAAAACACAGGGAGTCTATTTTTCTTAAACAATCCATCACAGCTGCTGTCAGCAGAACAAATACCCTAACCCCGCTTTTTATGTATCTATATGGCATTTTTTTTTTATTTTTTTTTATTTTCGCACAAAGTGTTCCCTGCTTGACGCATTCAGCTTTAACTCTGCCGTCTAAATAGGTACTTATCACTTAACATGGAGGTGATGGCTTGACATGTTTTCTGTCTCCTGCCCTCCCCTCCACGGTAGGGAAGCCGTCAAAGTGTTGCTAATAGCTGTTATCACTTGGGAACTGTAACCCGAAAGCAATGAGTGATACCAGGCCTTGCTGTGATTTTCCCCCTTAACTCTGCTAGCCATTTTTTATGTTATTGCTGGAGGATCCCTGACACAAAGATGCTACTATTAGAGCTGAGTTTCCTAGAAGCTTTCGGAGGGTCCGCATTTGCTCCCAGGAAAGTTAGAGGTAAAATTATCTAGTGGCTTTTAGCTGGCAGAGATAAAGGTGGGATGGAGCTGAGGATGAAAGGCTTAAATGTGAGAAGGGTGTGAACGGCGAACAGAAATAATGGTATCAGCAGCTTCTGGCCTTTGCTGAAGGATTCCAGTGGTCTGCAAGCAGAATAAGCTTACAGAAATGTGAGCTACTGATTTATTTCTGTGCATGTTACGGCCGCACCTGGGATTGCAATCGAGCTCCGGGTCCTCTTGGGCGAGACACCAGCTATACAGTGGGGAAAGGGGCCCCTTCCAGCAGAGCTGCCCAGTGGGGATGGAGGGGGAAGGAGATCTGGCCAAGGGCTGCCAGGGTCTGCCAGCCTGTCTGGCTCCCCTCCGGGACCACATCCCTCTCCGCTCCTCCTGCCGAACGCAGCGGTTTCCCCCGGACTAATGGGAGGGCACAGCTGTTTGGCCCAAGGGGAGCGAGGGTCTTTGTTTGTTCATGGGGTAATTTGTTTTATGGAATAAAACCTGGCAGAGATTTTTTTTGGAGTGGCTCTGGTATTTATCACCCCGAACTGGCAGGGAGTGCGTTCAGCCGGCATTCATCCTTGGTAATTTCCCCTCGTTCGCCTATCTGTGGGCTGTTCTCGCGTCCCTGCCTTGGCCATAGCTTTGCCACGATGCTCAGATCTAGCTTTCTAATCTTTCCTTGTAAATCACAGCTGCAGAGGGAGGGGGCACAGATGTGGGGAGTGACTTCTCCCCCCCCCCNGAAGGAGTTAAAACCCTGGGGCCCTGACACCCTTCCCCTGTTCCTATCACCAGACATGATATGGAGAAGTTAAATGATTGCGCTAGAAATTTCATCTTGAGCGAGGCAGCTGGGAAGGGCTTAATACAGACATTCTGTCAAGGTTTAAGGCTCCAAATCTTGCTTGCTTCAAAGCTCTTTTTCCTTGGAGGGCTTTAGTGGTCAAATTTTCCTCTAGGTGCTGTAATTCTCTCTCAAACTGCTTGGTGAAGCTGTAAAATCACAGGGGTGGGTGGAGGAATCGAAGGGCTCTGGCACTGTGGCTCGGTTCCCAGCTCCGCTGGAGGTCTTGGAGCAGTGGCGCGCTGGCCACCTGCCTGCGGGCACCCTGCGGGGCACCGGGTGCGCACCTAAACAAACCAGCCACGAGCATCTGCTGGGTGCGGGAGATGGGTTTTGTTCCTGACCGCTCGCTTCAGTGTTTGTTTGCAGCAAGAGCCAGCACACGGGCTGGACTGTTAGTGGGAAAGGCAATTTGCAGCCATGTGTTAGGAAGCAGCAGTGGAAAAGGAATGCTGAATCCGCCACGAGAGCTGGGATGCTTCACAGAGCCCAGCCTCTTCCCCTTCAGTGGTCAGTACCAGCACTTCCAGAGAGGATATATGAAAGGTCAGCAGATGCTGTTAGGTCTGCAGCTAATATCCTGAAATTTAGGGGTTGAGATCTCTGGGTAGAGATGACATCCCACCTAGATGATAGCCCATGGAGGGAGAGACACAGGCCAGAGAGGCAGTGGCAAGGAAGTGCTCTCAGGTAGCCAGGAGGACCTGGGGACATTGACTCTCAGAGTTACTGCCGGCTGCTCAAGGAAGAGCAGGAACAGTTGGACTTAGACTGCTCATACACCTCACCAACATGGGTTCAGCTCAACGTGTGCTCCTCTCCTGCACAACCCCTTGCAAGAAGCAACCAAGGGTGGAGGGGAAAGGTAAGGGGAGAGCGTGAAACCCAGGAACGATGCCTGGGGGAACTGCATGCTGCTGACAGACTCCTGGGCAGCCACAAGACCGGACAGAGCCCATGGTGTTGTCCCTACACCTCTGCAAGACATCCCTGATGCCTGGCCTGCCTGAAACTTGGCTTCTGGGCATGCTGGGGACTGCTGCAGGGAAGCTGTGGGCTCACAGAGGTCTGGGGCATGGCTGGCTCAGACGCATCTTCAGAAAGTGCCCTCCTGAATGGCTCTGGTGTTGGGTTTCCTCATGGTGACCCAGGACAACAGTGAAAGGTTAATGAGCAACCTCCAGCCCACACCGGTGAACAGGACCATGGAGCCATGGTCTCTAGCTCATCAAGAGCAAGAACATCCTCCATCCCTTCCCATGGGCATGAAGCATTTGTTCCCACCAACATGGAAACTTTGCTTTGGTGAAGAATTTATTTTTCCACCCCTCCTCTTCCTCTTGGTGTCTCAGACATATCACTAGAGAAGTGTCCTATGGATGTCCAGGACTCTTCTTGAAGTCCAATGCCTGAGAAAGACCTTTCCTAGAGCAGGGCCACCAGGTGTGCCTTCTGTAAAGGAGATGGTCTTTCAGCACTTTTTTGCACATCTGCCTTCTGCAAAGAACAGGCATGAGGCAGCCCAGCAAGAGCAAGCTGTCACCTTGACCAGTGGGGCCTCAATGGGCTACCTGGCTCCCAGCAGCATGAAGATCAAGGGACAAAAGGCTATCACAAGTCATGGGATGTGCATCCAAGCTTGCAGTCAGGGACAGAAACGGCAGATGGGAGGAGACAGCACTGTTCCCCTTGCTGTCTGCAGGCCACAGGACTCCTGAAGTCACCAAGCAGCTATCTCAGGCCCTCCTCTCCATCCAGAGGCTGGCACTGCCCAGCTTGCTGTCACCAGTTTTCCGAAGCAAAGTGGCAGTCAGGGTTGGATAGAAATCTTATCCTGAGGCTCACTGTGCAGGTTTGTCATCTACTTGTCCAACTGGCTTGTCCACACTGGCATACCACCATCGATTGGGCTTCATCACTAAGAGAAAGCAAACGAGGATCCTGAGCGCTGCGGAGCTGTGTGGTGCTCAGCGCTGCCCTCTGAGCTGCCTTCGCAGAGAGGGAGCCCAGGCAGCGAGCAGATGTGTTGGCCAGAGTGCCCCAAGCTCGCAGCCCTCGCTTGGCCATCACTGCCTCCGTCGGCTCCAATAATAGAAGAACCTGATACAATAATCCTGCATTCATCACATCCCATGTTGAGTGATTGGATTTTCTTTGACATATTGCCATGAAAATTGACCCAGTGCAGTGAGTGACAGCTCTTCAGGGGCAGGAAAGCGGCAAGCGAGGAATATGCGTTTACATCTGGGCTTTTATTGCCAGGAGAGACATTTGCCAGGGCCACGGCAGGGAAGGGATGGGAGCAGAGCCAGGAGACAGAGCATGGGGGGAGTTAAATCTCCTGCCCCGAGCTGCACCCCAGGAAGATCCTTAAGCCAGCACAGGAGTGACAGCCGATGACAGTATATGCAAAGGCCCCAAATGAGTCCTAAAGTGGTCTTAAAGCCACCAGTGACCACAAAGGTAATGCCTTTGGTAACACCAGCCTGCACCCCACCCCAGTTCCCATGTCCCTGGGTGGAACCAGCCTGCCCCTGCCCGTGCTGCCAGGGGATGCTCCCGAGGGATGGGGAGGTGCAGCTCCTTTCTCTCACTACTGAGCTGCTGGAGTTGATGGCCCTGTTGTTGGCAACAGGAGAAGGACCGGCCAGGAAAACTCGCGGCAGTGCCCTCAGTCCCCATGACTCCTTCCACCGGTGCCCAGGATGGGAAGTGTGACACACGGCACAGGTCCCAGCTCTTCCCAGGCAGTGTTTGCCAGATCTCCAGTGATGCCTGGGTGCCTGGGCATGGGCTGCAAGCCCACCCGGCGGTCTGTCCTCCATCTCTCCGCCTGGGACCCCTGTTAAGGGTGGCCCAGAGGCCCAGCTTTGTCCCCATCAGAGTTTTCCTCAGAGGGACTTCACGTCCTGATGGGCTATTCCCACCCCATGTTGCAGATGCTCAGTGGGCACACAGGGAGAGAGCAGCCTTCATCTCCCCACCACCCTCCTCCTCAATCCCGTGCAGTTACAAAGGAGCCTTTAATACCAAGCTCAGGTGAAGGTGACAGTGTGTGCCTTCCCATGCCACACAGGACTTGTCTCCCAGCAAAAGCCACCTAGAAATAATGAATCCTCCTGGGCTGAGAGGCTTTCAAGCTCTCTGAGAAGGGAATGAAAGATTTCCTGACTTCACCCTCTCCCTCCCTGCTCTCCTGGCTTCTTGAAGTTAATGTTCTTAGCCCCAGACGTGACGGGCAAAGGGAAAAGATCCATGTGGTGACAGGGGACGATTGATCTCTTTTACATAGAACGATGCTCCAGTCCCAGTTTAATCCCCTCGCTCAAGGCAAATGGGATTCTTTGTCAATGGAAACTTCAAAAGCCCGGCCCTGCCACGAGATGGACCTTCTTTATCTGGTCTCTGTCAGTCACTCACTGCATTTCCCTCCAAACAGCTAATCTGTCTTCCTAGCCGTCCTTCTCCCTCGCAGGCGATGTGTTTGGGACCGTTGAGTTACCTACACTCAGACCTGATGAGGAGGGAAAGGGAAGCTTGTGCAACCCAGCTGCTTTCGCTTTGCGGGTGCCCTTTCCAGCTCCTTTGAGATGTCCCAAGGCAGCCTCACGCGCTGTGGATTATCACCTTGGGGATTGCTTTCTGCCCTGCTTGTTTTTCATGGGAGAAGTAGTCAGGTCCCCACTCTCCTCCCAGTCTCCCCTGGGACAGGGGACAGGAGAAGGCAATGCCAAAGGTGTGGAGTGCTATGGAATAAAACCATGATCTTTATTTTCCCCTGTAGGATTTGGGAAATTGTTGGGTTTATTTCAGAGGTATCCCTGCCTTCCAGGAACTTGGGCCAGCACAGTGGCTCCCCGACCCCTCACTTCATGGGGCAGACAAGGTGTTGATGTGCTTGGCAAGACACCTAGTCCCAAGGAGAAAGCTTAGACATGAAATTTCAGTCACCGTTTCTGACATCGTGTGCCAAAAATGACCCAAAGCTTCCAGCAAAAGAAAGGGAGAGCAGGACACGAAGTCGATTCTATTAGAACAGGGACCAACACATCTCCTGTGAGAGGTGCCCTGAGCTTCCCTGGAAGCCAGGAGCCTCCCTGGCTTGGACTGTGTCACCAGAAGTGCAGGAGAACCTGGACCACTTGCCTTTGTCCGCCTTGGGGCACAGTGTGGTTTTCAGAGGCCGTGCAATGCCCAGCTGCCCTGCAGTGCTCCCTGCCACCCACTTGCCTGCCCAAGCTCTGGTCCTTCCCACCGCCGTATCGTATGAAATCCAGCTAACAGTAATACTAATTAGTAAATGATGCCCTTTGCAGTGATGCTGTGATGCTCTGTGCATTTAGTATTTTTGCATTCTGAGCCAAGTGGATGGGAAGTGGGTCCTGGGGAGGGGGATGTGGCTGAGACAGGGTCTTTTAGTGATTTGGGCTCCTCCTCAGGTGTGCTTCGCTCCCCCTGAGGCAGTCCCACTCCCCTCTTCCAAAGCTGGCATATGGCTCTGGCTCTAGGAACTCCCGCACATGATTTCCCAAGCTGAGCTCAGTCTGCGTGTGATCAGCTCTCATTAGCTGTCATTAGCCACAATCTGGAGTCCCGGAGCCTGCTGGGTCCTTCGGCTCTAGCGTCCCTCGGCTGCATGGGGAATGAGAGAGCCCTGTGCGGGGACTCGGCCGCTCCAGCCCATGGGTGCAGGGCATCAGCATCCCCCAGTGCTGGCCTGGCCCCAAAGTGTGGCCACCTTCCTGGGGGACACTGAGTATCAGGACAGGGAGCAGGCTGGGAAGGCGAGAGGGTGTAAAGAGCACCCCTTGCGGGGGGGACAGTGTGCTGAGTTGTGCTGACTTACCTTGGGGGTGCCCACTGCCATGGCATCCTTCAGGATGGAGCTCTTGCTGCCAAGAGAGAAGAGAACGGGGTCAGAGTCACAAAACCGCTGTGGCGGGCAAGGGGGGAAGCGCTTTGAGGGATCTCGCGAGGTCAAATAGCACATGGCTCCCCTTCCCCAGACCAACGAGAGCATCCTCACCCTGGCCAGAGGGGCACGGAAAGGAGGGCAGCACCAACTAATTCTCCAGCTGGAATAAAATGGTCCTACGAGTGGAATTTCCAAACCCTGACACACGATGCCGAGTCAAATCCCGACTCTCCCCCTCCGTGAGGGCTTGGGCGGCTCCTCTCCCAGCCCTGGGGAAAAGCAGGGAGCAAGCCTCAGGGGTGGGGGGAAGAAAGCCAAGGAGAGGGGAGCCCTGTGCATGGTCAGGCACAATAAAAAAAAAAAAGAAGGGAAGGAAAAAGAAGGAGGTTAAATTGGCGTAAGAGCAAGGGAAAGAAGATCCCCTCAGCTCCAGCCGCGCCGTGGAGGCAGGAGCTCTGCCGGAGGCTGGAGTGATTTGTTAATTCAGCTTGTTCCCCATTTAGCAGGGAAGGAGGTCCCCGCCACGGTGCTCCTCCTTGCCTGCCCTCGCCAGCGGGAGATGCTATAGATTTAATAACACCTTCCCCCCTCCAGACAGGTTAAACTTGAAACAATTACATATCAAAGCCGACATGGCGGGGAGGCCTGCACTGTAATTTTTTGGTTATTAAAGTAATCTCTCTCATGTAAATTCTCCTGCTAACATGCTGCAAACAGCATTAGGAAATAAATTATTTCCCCATGATTCGATTTGTCAATGCAAAGCACCTGCAGCAGGCAAAAGGCTCTTGAAATATGTTGCCGAGCCCAGCGCCTGTGCTTGTAAGCGCACGGCCGGTGGGGCGGCTGGCTCCCAGCTCCCCATAGCCCCGGGGAGATGATGGATGGGTGGGTGGAGGGGGGAGGTTAGCGGGGGGAGGCAGAGGTTGGGGAAAGCGGGGGGTGGGAATGGAATTGTGTTTAATAACAAAATTTGTATGCAAGCCTGCATCCCAGGCTAAGGATGAGTGATCGGCAGCCAGAAAGTATTAAAAAGCCTCGCTAAACAGATGCTGACAATAGAACAAGACATATCAAATCAGATCTACTTCAGAAACATTAATATACACACGCACACAAGCTCGCCCGCGCGCGCGCGCCCGGCTCCGCACGCCCGCGCCCCTTTCTTCTCAATCACAGCAATATGGGAGACATCAATAAATTTTTATGAGACTTTTAGAAGATCAACACGGTACTAGATGTGACAAAAAAGCAATGTGCCTGTCATGTTCGCTTTGTCGGGGACACTTTAGCCCCAGATGCCGAGCTGCAGTGGCAGCGGGGAGAAATTGAATTTGGCTGGCTTTAATCTGCCTTGATTTGGCAGATGGCTGGATGTTATGAAATGAGCATGGATGGAGGAAGGTGTTTTCTCCCGGGGCTACGGACCCCTCCCCTCCCAGTGCCACCGCCCTCACCCCCCACCCCAAAATGGGGGGAAACATGCAGTTATCCATCGCCATCATGTCACCCCAAAGCCACAGTTCTGCTCCCGGAGCAAGTGGCTGCCGTTCCCGGGGACCACCGATCCATGGGCTGGGGCATTGCCTCCCTTGCAGCCCCCGTCCCTGAGGGGATGAGCTGTCGGATGCTTGCTGGGGGGTGCAGGATGCCCCCCATGCCCCAGGTCTGTCCCCGTCCTGCTTTTGGGAGGCGGATGGGGAGCAGAGTCAGACCCTGCTGCCCCAGGAGATGCAGCCCCTGGCACCACCTCCAGCCTGCGCCCGAACGCCGGCGATGGGAAGGATTGCCACCCCCTCCCCATCTCCAGTGCTACCTTGAATTTCTCAATCACCCAAAGTGTGAAACAACTTTTTTCCCTTTTATAATCCAAACACCAGGTTAAAAAAAAACAAACGACACAACTCATTTCCTCCCTTTTCTTGTTAAAGGTGTTTAAAATTATTCCTTTTCTAGGGAAAGAGGAAGAATCTCATTAATTCCTCCCAGAAATGGTGTTAGCGCCAGGAAACTGCAGTTTTCAGGACAAGAGTCTCTGGTCAGACGAAAGGCCAAGCCTTTGCCGTTGGGACTGATGGGGAAGGGGACTGATTTAGATAACTTGGCAGAGTTTATTTTTTTCTTAATTTGGAGGATTACTAAGAACCACCCCCTTCCTTGCAATTTAGCCCCACTTGATTGCTAATAAGGGTTTGCAATTTGTTTTTATTCATTTCCAGGGATGGGTCAGGAGTGGGCACAAGCCCTGGTCATAATTTAAGGGTGCTTTCCTCCATCCCACTAAACAACCCCCTGAATTACGGCGGCTGCAGCCCCCTGTGCCTCTTAAGGATGCCGGCAGTGGGCTGAGAATCGAAAGGCCGTCAGCAAAGAGAAACCTTCCCCTCCATAAACACCACAGACAAATTAAAAATGGTAAAAGGGAAATCAAGACCTTTAAAGTTCAAACACTTTTCGGTGCCTTTTAAAGTTTTTTCGCTCTAGGCCCTTGCAGAGAGCACAATCTTCGGAGACCTTGGGATTCTCTTTAATCACCCAGCCAGGCTGCAGTGGTCTGAAATGATTACACATTTACATAGTAATAACCCCAACACTCCCCACATTATTTCATGGCTAGCATATTTCCACTCGGCGAGTGATCCATGTGTTTTAAATTATAACCTGTACATAGGAAATTAGTTACTAAGTACGATATTCACGGGCTCGTCTGACACTTCTAATTAAGGTGATTTACACAGAATTATCCTACGAAATAAAAAAATGGTGTTTTGCTAGCTAATAAAATATAATTACTACCCGCTTTTGTAAGTTACAGTTAGTTTTAATCTATTTGGGGAATTGTTTATCTAGTTCATTACAGCAAAACAACTTCTTTCCCTTTTAGGCAACCCCCCCAAACTACCAAACATGACGAGAAACGCCCTGGAAAGACCCAGCGATGTGGGCAGCCTCCGTCTCTCACTCCTGATGGGTTTGCATTTCCAAGCAACACGCAGCTGCTTCCTCGATAGTTCCCTTTCTCGGGGCTGTGGCGCCGGTTCTGGCCGTGCATTGGTGCATTCTCACGTGTTCGGGTGCCCTGTGCCTCTGCGGGAATAAAATCAGGTCCCTGCTCTGGTGGAGGGCTCTGCCCAGCCCTACAGATGTGTCACCCATTAACCTTAATGGGGAGCTGCATGGGTAGGTCCCCACATGCCCTGGAGCGCTCACGGATCCATCACTCCTCTATATTAGAGCACATCAGCTTTAAGAGGAGCATTAGCTCTCAGCAAGGCCCTCCACAATGAAAGCAAGACTCGGGCTACACCACAGACACGCAGATGTCTTTTAATACTAGGCAGGGATTTGGTTAGGAGCATCCCCGGATGCAACTGGGAATCCCCTGGCATCTCCCTGAGCCAGACCTAAGGGGTTGTTCAGACCCAGCACTTCAGTCCTGATGTCCCAAAGGGCAGCTCAGCATGCTGAATATGTGCCCTCCTTACCCACAGTCTTGGGGTTTCTCTACTCCTGCCATGGTTGCTGTTACACATAATGAGCTTCACGTTTATTTATTTTTTTTTGTTATGGTCCTGCCTTTTGGAGTGTGCTTGACCTAGGAAAAAACCCAAAACAACATGCAGGGAATGGTGCCTTATCATCCCCATGAATGGAAGTTGCTGCTTCCCACACGGAAAACTCAGGCCATGAGCTGAAGGTTCAGTGATCTGATTGTGTTTTACCATGAGCAAGGTGGCACTTGCCCTTTTCCTTTATGCCTTTCCTCTTGCAAGCTGCTGTAGGAATCTCAGCTTTGCCTGAAGTCTCAGTGCACCAACAGCAGGGCCAGAAACAGCCCCGACACCGCGCTCCAGCCCACCACAGGCACCAGACCTCGCAGCCGCTTGGGCTCCCCAAACAGGTTCAAATGAGGTTTCTGAGAGCCCCCACCCAGGGCAAAGCAGGGCTTATGATGAACATCCATCAAGGAAGGGCTGAGCTCAGTACGTGGCACAACAGCCACCCCCCAGCAGCACTCCCCACAGGTAATTAATAATAACTGCAGGAGAAGAAGTTCCTTGAGCTCGGGCAGCTGCAGTTGTTTGTGCTCATCCCTTCACGGCATTGCAGCCAGAAGAGGTTTACAGAGGTGGGAAGAGGGCTGCCGCCATGCTGTCCTCCAGCTCTGCAACTCATCCGCAGAACAACTCTCAGCAGCCCTCTGGAGCCAGGGCACACGCAGCTCCTGCGTGAGATCCCACAAAGCCCAAAGGTTTCTACAAGCTGCGGCCAACTGGTGTATTTCTTTAAAAAAAAAAAAATAAAAAAAATAAAAATCTAGTGGAATCAATTTATTTCTAGCTGCAGGACTCGGGCTCAAACATGCAGCCTGGGGACGGGAGCCCCGGCAGCAGAGCAAGCTGCCTGCGGAGCTGTGCGGGCGGCAGCGCCAGCTGTAAATAAGCAGTTGCCGGGTAGAGAGAGAATTGGATTTTTGTGAATGCCAGTTTAAATGAGTGGAAGTGTCACTTGAAGCCTAAATAAGGAAATGGGTGTTTGATTTTCTTTTCTTTTCTTTTTTTTTTTTTAAACTACATAAGGCCAAATCCTTACCTAGCCGCAGGTGACAGCTCCCAGCGTGGATGGGCGCGATCAGGGGAAACATGCTGGGATTTTCAACCTGCTGTGGCTCCGCTAGGGGCACCTGCTCCAAGTGCTGCTGAGAAGATCTCCTGCATTTGATGGTGGGGATGAGAGAGATGGTGGGCTCTGGTGGGACCCCACCTGGAGTACTGCGTGCAGCTCTGGAGTCCTCAGCACAAGAAGGACATGGACCTGTTGGAATGGGTCCAGCGGAGGGCCACGAAGATGATCAGAGGGCTGGAGCACCTCTGCTATGAGGACAGGCTGAGAGAGCTGGGGTTGTTCAGCCTGGAGAAGAGAAGGCTCCGGGGAGACCTTATAGCCCCTTCCAATACATAAAGGGGCTGCAGGAAGGATGGGGAGGGACTCTTTATCAGGGAGTGGAGTGATAGGACGAGGGGTAACGGTTTTGAACTGAAAGAAGGTAGATTTAGATTAGACATTAGGAAGAAATTCTTTACTGTGAGGGTGGTGAGGCACTGGAACAGGATGCCCAGGGAAGCTGTGGATGCCCCATCCCTGGAAGTGTTCAAGGCCAGGCTGGATGAGGCTTTGAGCAGCCTGGTCTAGTGGGAGGTGTCCCTGCCCATGGCACGGGGAGTTGGAACTGGATGATCTTTAAGGTCCCTTCCAACCCGAACCATTCTGTGATTCTATGAAAAAAGCTGAGGGATAGTAAAAATGGCCAAAGATGCTGGAGTCAGGACTAGAAGCACTCTGCACCTACAGTCTCCTGGTCAATATTTGTGAGACCTCAGTGCCCAACAAGCTGTGACAAACCTGACCCCACCGGGCAGCCACCTGCCTCCCCCAAAGAAATGATGCTGCAACAAAAATGCAGCAGAATCGTAAACCACCGTGGCATGAACCTGACCACGCTCTGTGCCATTTGCACCCCTGGCTCTTTCACCCATGTTGGGGTTTCTCTTTATCAACCCCAGGTACCCCATGCCCCTGCTGGGAGCCCCTGTTCAGAGCAGGCGGCAGATTTCTGGGTGAGGATGTGGTGGTCCATGTGTGCAGGGCAAAGCAGGAGGCTGGCGTGGGAGGGTTGTGTCATTTCGCTCCCACTATTTGAAAAGGAGATGGCTGGAAAAATAAAGAGAAAAGTCGGAGGGAAAGGTCATGCGTTAGATTGATCTGGGGGGCTCTTTGCTACTGCGGCTATAATGACTGTTTAATTATTCCCAGCTCACGTGGCAGTTCAGAAGAGGCTCCGCAGAAGGCATGCATCGCTTCAGGGCAAATAACTGACCGAAGATTTATTTCTCACCCTTGGGTTTCCGTGCATCCCTTCCTAGGGCTCCCGCTGCGCTGGGAGTCAGCGGCAGAGGAAGGTTTTGCCCGCTGAGGTCCCAAACCCCAGCCTGAAAACCCACGCCCTGGAGTCCGAAGGCACTTCAAGGAACCTTCATAGCACTTTCAGGGCATCACATGAGCGAGGGGGTACGTGACCCACAAATTTTCTCCCCCACTGTGCTACCGTGGAAGCTCTGGCCCACGAGAAGTGCTCTCACCCACAGATTATGGGCAGCACCCAGCAGCTCTGCCTCCCTGGGGTCTGCCATGGGAGGAGAGGAATGGGGCACCTCCAAGCAGGAGAGGCAGCTGTATGGCTTGTGCTCTTTCCGCTGGAGAAGCTGTGCATGAGGGGTCCAGGCTGCTGTCATTGCCACCCTCTGAGTGCACGGGAGGAAGCTGGAGGGTCTCTCTTCCCTTTCTGTCCATTATTAATCTGCCACAGCGAGGGGCAGGGACACAAATCAGAGGGGGGATGAAAGAGGATAAATCCACGGTATCAGCAGCACCACATTTGCTAGATAATAAACAGACTGCTCTCCTCATAAATTTCCCTCCATTCCCCCACGGTTGCCCGCCAGTGACACTGGCGGGTGCAGAGCCGGGGTGCTCCTGGCCTTTTTGGTGTCCTGGCCGGTGGAGAGAAGCTCTGCTGGGGAAGCCTGGGACCCTCCACCCAGGCTGACATCCTTATCCCCCTGCATACGGGGGTGTAACGGGGGCTGCAGGATGGCAAAAGCCCCATGAGCTTTAGACTGTGCATGGGACACCTGAGCTGACTGCGACGAGCTGATCCATACCAGCATGTGAAGTGGGTGGGAGAAGACTTGGTATTTCCATTCTCCATCTCAGTCCCTCCAGGTGTGGCTTGTTCTCTCTCCCTGCCCTGGCACAACACCGTGTCCTCACTCCTCATTTCAGCAACAGCCAGCTCACCCACTTCTCCACACCCCACATGGGGACATCACCCTGTTAGGTGCCTCCTGGTGGCAGGTGGCCCTGCGCCCTGCTTGAGTATCACGGAGAAGCTGACCCTTCCAGGCACGTTTCTCTGGCAATGGAGTGTGTTTAATTTAAATCTGGCAGGAGTCACACTGCTGGAGAAAGCTTGAGGTGATGCCACTCCCCACACACCTGGAGATGTGTCCATGCCTGAATCTGGACACCCGTGACTTCAGAGCTGAGTTCCCATACTGAACACCTCTGCCGTGGGGTGGCATGGGATGCCATGGGGCAGGACCCGCTGCCTGGGGGGCTCAGGGCAGAGCAGGATGCAATCGGCCCCTCCTGTGCTCCAGCCCCTGGAGCAAAGCGGCAGCTCCCAAGCACCGGCCCTGCCCCAGCAGCCTGGTTTTGCTGGGGGGAGTTTGCTGGTTTTTGGCTGCGGGACAAACCCCGGATACTGCACATGCTGTGGGAAGTGGCCGTTCGGGTACCGGGTGCTTGGAACTGGGGTCGGGTCCCTCCACGGAGCAGCTGGGCATCGTGCAGAGGCTCCTGCGTGATGGGACTCGCACACGGGGAGAAGATGGGATAACATCACAGGTAACAAACTGCTCGGTTGAAAGACCTTGGGGGATTCCAGAGCCCTCTGGGAAAGCCCCCAGGAGCTCCAGGCTGGCGCACCACCTTCCCCACAGCCCGGGGAGAGGGGAGGTACCCGGTCCTGCCTCGCAAAGCACTGTCAGGCACTTAATAGTACCTGTCCCCACCATCTCCCTGGCCGGGATTTATGCCTTGAGGGGTCACCTCTGGCGAGACTCTAATAACACGACTTTATTAGCTTTCTTGTTCCTTCTTTAAGATACAGGAGCAAGGGGGGAGGACGGCAGCGGCACCGCAGGAAGGAGCGGGGGGCGTACGGATAGGAAGCGGCTGCCCTCGCGATTCCCCTTCTTGGTGACAAGGGGGAGAGGGAGAAAAATGATGCTCCTTCGAAATTTATCATGCACCCAATTACAATGTTAATTGGCAAGTCCCAGAAATCAATTAATTCGCAAATTTTTTTCAATTAAAAATTAAGATAAATCATAAAACGTTATTAAGCAAAGGCCAAACTCCGTGAACTTTTTTTTTTTGTAGGCATCTGGGTTTTTTTTTTTTTTAATTTAAATAAAAAAAAAGAGCTGTGTTGCCAAAGCCCGATGCCCTTGAGTGCCTTTGCTGAAGCGCAGGGGGCTGTCATCAGCAGGACTGGGCTGAAGACAGATAAAAAAATATCGACCAGTCGGACACACTGCTTCTGCTTTATTGATCAGGCGGGAATTTAACTTGCTGTGCATATCCACCGTGTCAGCAAGGGCCACGGGCGAAATTAAAAGTACTTGGCTTGGAGATGTCGCCTTGATACCGGGGGGTGGGGAGAGAGGGAGGGAGGGAGGGGGAAGAAGAGGGGGAGAAAGGGAAGAAAGGAAAAGGAGAAGGTGGAAAAAGAAGAGGGAAAAAGACGTAAGAAAAGACAGAAGTTGAGGAGCAGGAGGTTGCGATGCCTGCTTTTCCCCGGTTGCAATCTCACTTGTTGGCTGGAGCTCCTTGCCCTCTCTGGAGCGCCCGCAGGTGTCTACTGCATGCAAGGAAGGGAATCAGCATGTATTTCAATGGTGCTTTGGAAAAAAGCTCTTCTTACTCAAAACCGTCTCTAATCTCACTCATCCAGAGGCTGCGGGACCTGCAGTATTCGCTGCACGAGAAGTCTGGGGAAGTACCTGGCTGTCAAGTTAAAGTCCCCAGGCATAAATCGAGGAGACTTGAGGCGAGAGCCATGACCCTTATGTGACACCTGACAACACGGCTAATTCGGGTTTTACACACTCTATTTATCCTGCTGGGCCTGCCAGCACGGCCACTCGCCCTTCCCAGAGCAGCCACCTGTGCCGGCCCCGGGAAGGTCTCGTCCAAGGGCCCTTTGGGACAACCACAGTGCACAGCAGATCCCGCTGAAATGAAGCAAACCCTTGTCTGGGGCAGTGCGAGGAGCAGCCGTATTTAAACACAGGGTTCCCTGAGCAGGAGAGGGGTCAGAGCCACGTCTCATAACTTGCTCTGGGTCCTTATCCTGACCAGGAATAGCAGAGAAGGCCCCTGTCATTTGGGTGTGCAGGGACCACAGGAGTGGTGTGCTTCTCTCCTTGTCCATCAGCAGGAGTGTCCGATGCAGACTCTGGGGCGTTAGCACAGGATGACTTCAATAAGAAAGAACATGAAACACTGGTGAAGCAACCTGTGAAAGGATGTGAAATCCAGGATGCCTCTCCAGAGTCCAGTGACCCTGCCTGGAGTGACCAGACCATCTCCTAAGGTCCCACAGCCTCCATGGTTTAGCTATATTGCCAGATTCCTCCCTATTCCTTATCCCACTGGACCCGGAGGTACCTCTGTCCCCCCAGAAGAGCTACTGCTGTGCCTCTCTGCATAAAGAAATCTTGAGCTGAAGCCCCCCGCCAGCAGGGTGAGGATACTCAGTGCAGTGCCAGGAACTGAGGCAGCGCTTTCTGCTTCCACCCTGGCTGCCAAAGGAGGGGGGGTTAAGAACAGCGAGAAGAAAAGAGCACATGTGCAAACGAGGGAGAGGAAGCTTCAGAGGGATGCTGAAGGAAGATTTAAGCCTGGGCAGAGGTGCACTGAGAGTTGCTACAGGAGCTGGAGCACCACAGTCCCGTGGTTGGCTCTTTTCCTCTGACATGAATCAAAGCTGGCTCCAGGAGTCAGGCTAGATCCCCTGCCTGGGCATTTCACCTGCTTTGAAACAGGCTTTCCCACTGCATCTTGCTCTGCCCTGACACTATTTGGTTCCCTCTTTGCGACAGCGTCTTTGAGGTCACCAGAAAACAGCCCACAGCACTTTCCATTTGCACCAAGGTGAGAGACCCCAGTGCCTTCTGTGTTCTGGGAAATGCTTCGTAATCAGAGAATCAGAAGAGAAATTATTCCCAGACACGCCAGAAAGGTCATCAGGGGGAATCAGTAGCTCCTGCGATGCTGGGTGTGCAGGGATGTGTTCCCGAGAGCTGCTAGCCCGGGCTGGGAACAGCCAACAGGTGGGCACAGGCTTTAAAACACAAATATGCTCAGATTAAGCATTCAGTGCGGAGGAAAAAAAGGAAGAAAAGTAAAGAAGGGGAGAGTTTGCACAGCCATGGGGCACTGCGAGAGGAACATCATCCCCGGAGGCACCCGCCGAGCCCAGCCCCAGGATGCCACAGCACAGGCACAGGTAATATCACAACATGGTATGCGGATACTGCTGGCTACATCTGCTAAGCTTAGAAACCTCTTTAAATAGGGGAAAGAGCTGAGATAGTCCTGTCTGAGCTCGCACCGTCCTTCAGCTGCAAAAGTAGGAACAGAGTCGGCATCATCCAACTCACTGTTCCACCCTCTGGACCATTCCCCAGCTCTAATGATACACCTCATCCTTTTGGGGAGGTGAAACCACAGCTCTGAGGCATAGGTTTTGCTGCTGGTAATGCAGGGAAGGATCTGCTAGCTGTCACACCAAGGAAATGAAAATGCCCCCTGCCAAATAAATTTTTTTAAAAAGAGCCTGCGTTTTCAAGAACAGAGCATCTAAAAAGGCACATTTCCCAATCTTCGAGTGCTTGACTCAGCAACTGTAATACTAGTAATGTGACTTCCTAAGGTTTTTTAAATGGCCAATAAATGCTTCTTCCCCAAACTCCAGCCAGGGGCTCAGGAAGCGCCATGGACTCATCGGGGACCACCAGCTGACGTGCTCTCCACAGCTCCTACTGCCTCCTTTCCCTCTCTTTTGTCCTCAAACTCATCTTCCCTCCCACCCCAAACTCAAACCACACCCCAAACCTGCCCCTTCTCCGCCCAGCCTCCCCCATCGTCCCCTTGCAGCTGGTTGTCCTCTTTGGTCCCTGCCTGGGGAGCAGCAGGCAGGGTTTAAGGGTCCCCCTGCGCACCGCCACCTCCGCTCATAGTGTTCGCCTGCAGTGACATAGGCGGTGATGCACTCGTATGCCCATGGGGGTTTGTGTGTGTGCCCGTCCTGAGGGACACCCGTGCGTGCTACTCCCGAAGGCTGTGCCTGGGGTCCACAGGTGGCCCTGGGCCGGGGAGATGCATCTGCAGCCGAAGCACCAACCGAAGCTCGGAGCTGGGGCCACTGACAGCTCCGGAAAGAGTCTCCCGTTTCAGTGTGCTTTACTGCAAGCCTTTAATACGGGTGAGGTGTAAAACAGGTGAATATAAATCGAGCGGGGATAGGAGACCTGCGCCAGGCGCACAGATAAGCTTCATGCACACAAGGCAGGAATATTCATGTATTCTGCAGCGACCTGTCTGGCTGGGGCACAGGGCATTGAGGTACACAGAGGGTCGCTGTTATTATTTCTTATTTTTACCTTGGTGACACTTAGCTGCTCAGCTGGGGACCGGCACCTTTTGCTCCCCGAGCAGTACGCGCAGCACAAGGAGAGGACCCCTTCTGTGCAGCGCTGTGGGCTCTCTGCTGCTTTGTGCTCGTGCTCCACGAAGGTGAGCTGCTAGGTAATTTCTCTTTGGAGGAGGAATACCAACAGTCTTGGCCGGCAAGAGTTAAACCCCATAAAACCAAGGCTTGTAGTTTTGTTTTCTTTCAATTTATCCCCTTCACTTAAAGAGGGGGAGAAAAAAAAAGAAAGGAGGGGGAGAAAAAAGAAAGCCAGGTGACATATTCTAAGAGGGAGCACCGAAAACGTGTTAAGCACTTCAAAATCTCATATATTCAATCGGCCTCTGGCAAGACATCTGCCTAATGTTAGCGCTTAAATATCCTTTTCCATTTTACATGCATTCAAGTCTCATTTGAGCGAAATGAAACGGTATTATTAAAGGGAGATTTTGCACAAATGGCCTGAATTTGACATGTCAAGTTCAATGAGGCTGTTACATATGTAACACCGAGAAGGGCTCGGAGGCTGCCGGCTCTTGAAACAGCGCCAGTGGCTCAGAAATGAAATTTGCATTCAGAGAGCCTTGCCTCGGCACAGGGAGCTGCGCACGGGGCTCGGCCGGACCCACGCCGGGTGGCGGAGCCATGGGGCGAGCACGAGTAGGTCTCTGCCTGTGCTTTGGGGGACTGGACACACCAGGAAGGCAGCAGAGCTAGAAACTCAGGTCCCTCATTCCCACTCAAGTGCGCTTTCTGAAGGGAAAGCTTGACCCTGCACCAGGGTTGGGTCCTCCTGAGTGATGTTCATCACCGGTCCAACGGCCAGTGTCCATCCCCCGGGCACGCACAGCCCCTTGGCACGGGTGGGTACTGCCCTGTGCCTCAGCATGGCTCCCCCTGCCTTGGCGTGTGATGCTCCAGCTGGGTAGACCTTGAGATGTCCCTACCTGAGGTCAGGATGGTCACACCAGCACTGCCCGTGGGGAAGAAGGGCTGTCCCTGGGGGGTGGCAAGCCCCATCCCCGCCAGCTGAGCAAGGGGTGCATCGGTGTGGGCGGGATGCAACCCCACGCTCCTGGTGAGCTGGGACCATGTGTAGCACCATCCAGGTGGCTCCTACAGCTCCCTTGTACCTCATCCCCAAGAAGCTCCTGTGGTCACCTGGAGGAATCCCTTTTCCTCCTTCCCTTCCTCTGCCCTCCTCCGAGCAATGCCAAGCTCCCTGCTCTGGTGATGCCTGAAAGCCAACGTGAGTCCTCAACACCCGGCGGAGGCGATGGCAAGGGGCAGCCCCTCCACCTTGCTTCTCCACCAGCCTCTCTCCTCCTCTTGATCTCTCTCTACGGCAGCATCTTGGCTGGCTGACCCCATCACACAGCCCCAGGGCCATGCTGCCTCGGGGGAGATCCCATCCCGGCACACATGGAGCCCCGGTGCCGTGCCAGGAGCTGATGCGGCGCCCGCCAAGTCTCTGGTGCTGCAGGTTCGGCGGGCAGGAGGGGGATCCGCCTTCCTAACCCCGAGCGCTGGAAATTTATGATTTTGTTGCAAATCATTAAGGTTTATTAAAACTTAACAGCACAAGCCATGATTGGCTGCATCCTCTTTAAATTAAAAAAAAAAAAAGCCCCTTGGAAAGCAGCCCCCCCCGGTTTGCTTCTCCCCATCAGACTGATAAGTAACAGCTGCTCAGCCATTTCGGTAACGAGTCGGTATTGGCAGGGACCGGCCAGGGCTGCCGGTGCCCGTCACGTTTATAGGCCTACATTTTATTTTTATGTTTATTGGGTTATTTGAGATCATTATTAGTTTCTCTCTCCTCTTGTTGATGTGTTCTTGCTCCCGGCTCCTCCAGGCGGGAAAGGTGGGGGAATGGGAGACGGGGCCACCCACTGGACCACCGAGCCACCCCGCTGGAGCCGGGCAGCACGCAGGAATTCGACCCACTCGTGTCCCGCTGCCCACGATTGCTGGCCGTGATTGCTGCCTGCCCCGCCTGCTGCTGCCGGCTGGGCCCCGCATCGCTCCCCTGCGGGACTGGGAGAGACCCTCCCCGTGCAGAGCTGCCGTGTTACAGATTAGCCTCCATCGCCCGAATCCATCGACTAGATTGAACGTTATCTATCACGCTACGGAGGGAGTCGTTATTTAATAATTAATAAAGACCTCTGATTCTTCTTCGCCGTCTGCGTGGCCAAGCGGAGCGGGCCAGGGAAGCGAGGGCAAGCCAGGGAGAGCTGTCTCCTCTCTAACTGCTGCTGTTATTTAAAGGAATAATGCCATTCTTTTTCATTTGTCAGCTGGCCCACAATGGCCCTTGTCATGCTTTATGATTTAGGGTTTCCTTTCCTTTCCCATTAAACGCCACCTTCCCATCACCGCCTCGCGCCAGCCAGCCTCCGCTCCTGGCTTGCGGTTTCAGTTTCACTCTGATATTGGCCCAACTTCTTTGATGGGCTCCTCCGAGCACTAATTGCTTCTGTTCATTTAAACCTGTTCACTAATTTGCAGTGGCCCTTTATTAAGTTGGATGCGGCCCAAATTACACCATAAATTACGCTCGCAAGGGGACTGGGTGTCGCGGGGGATAAATGGGCTGCCTGTTCCCTGCTTTCCCCCCCACCCCCCCTTTTCCTTCTTCATCTTCCCGTGCAACGCGTGAGGGATGCGGGTCTCAGCCTGGGGCTGCGGGTGCCGAATTTGGGAGATCTCAGTCCGGACCCATTTGGGGAGGTCTCTCCTTTCTCGAGCTAGCGCTCCCTCCTTTTCCCTTCGTCTGCAACAGCTATCGCTCAGACGCAGAGGAGACCCAAGGCGGGCAGGGATGGATCTTGCATCCTCTGCACTATGTGCGGCCACGTGCCCCCCCCTGCCCTGGCACACACACACCCCCTACACTGACACACACCCTCTCCCTCCTCTCCTACCACCTGGTGACATAACTTTGCTTCTAGCCGGCTGTTTGATTCTTTTCCTCACCTTTTAATGACCGGGGAATTCATTAATAATTGAAATAAACACGCTTTTTTCCAAGGCTGCTGAGTTTTATTAAGGTAGGGGCAGGGATCTGCCAACCCTTGGCTGCAGCCATTTCCTAAATAACTGCTAGCAGTTAAAATGCAATTATTATTTTCTTTTTTTTTTTTTAAATAGGGAACTTTGCTGTGCTGGGGGAAGTAGATGGGAGCTGAAGGCAGCCGAGGGGCAGCATGAACCATTGCTGCTCCATCATGGGACGTGAGAGCTGCTCACCCGAACACACATCCCCAGGGAAAGGGGTGTCTGTGCCCTCTGGGAAGCGTTTCTGCCTGGCTTTACCATTGCGGTGAACTCCAGGGAAATGTTTCTGCCTCACTGGCTAGTGCTAAATCTCCCATATCTGGTAGCTGGGGGTACCACCATCTCCTCTGCCGTCTGCGGGTGCCCCAGCTGGCTAACCGGGGATGCTGGAGGACCCCAGGGAGCTGCTTACCTGATGTTCAGCTGGGTGAGCTTCTCCAACTCCTGCTCCATGTGCTCCTGCAACTCCCCGGGGCGAAGGAGGACCTGGCAGATGGGGCAGATCGGAGCCTGGCTGTCAAACAAAGTCGCTTTCTTTTTGCCTGCGGGGAGGAAAAGAGGGGAGAAAGCTTTAGCTCTGATCGGCTGCCATCAGCATCGCCCATGGTCTGACCTGGTCCCCATCCTAGCTGAGGTCTGAAACCGGGGGATTTCTCCCGATATAGCCCCATTTCTCTCACTGTCCCACGCTCCCTGGAGCAGGGACTGGCTATGTTCTGCAGCGGGACAGCAACTGGCCTGAGAGCAACCCGGCCCCAGCCGTGGGCCCTCCAGTCTTACAGGGAGAGCAGCAACAGCCACATTCCCTGGAAAAGTGTTCAAGGCCAGGCTGGATGAGGCTTTGAGCAACCTGGTGTAGTGGGAGGTGTCCCTGCCCATGGCAGGGGAGTTGGAACTGGATGATCTTTAAGGTCCCTTCCAACTCAACCCATTCTATGATTCTATGATTTTGGGAGTGACCCTGTGCAACCCCGGCTTCCCCAGTTTGCAGGGCAGGTGGTGTGACTTGGGGCAGACGGATGATGCAGCACTACCCACTGTTCCTATTAACTAGTAACAGTAAATTAGGAAGAGCCGTCTTCATCCTCATCAGCACTCCCAAAGTCAGGTGGGTCAGGATCACCCCCCCGAAAGGGCAGAGTGATTCTCCATGGTGGGGAGGCAGAGGAGACCCCACGGCGCTGGGCTGCAGATGGCAGGGAGCAGCTGGGATGCTGGGATGCTGGGATGCTCGGCATGGCTGAGCTCTCCCCATTCCAGCCTGGGATGGGGCTCCTTGCCCTCCCCGCACCACCAGCAGCTCTGGACCCCACAGCTGCCCTCACCCCACATCCTCTGGGGATGCATCATCCCTGGGTGAGATCTGGGGGTGCCTGCGGACCCCGATCCAGAGCTGGGCTGAGCTCCGGGGCTGCCCTGGAAGTGGGACGCTGCCTCACACCCCCCTCACCCCAAATCCTCCCTGCCACTTCCCTGCCCAGCCACATCTCCCTGGTTCACTCGCTGCTCCTGAGCCAATTTCCTCCAGCTTGGAAACTTTATTGCCCCCTCTGTAAGGAATATACAGCGTCTATTTAACATAAAATAAAACTCTAAAGCAAACAATGAAGTTTCAATAAAACGGAGAAGCCCGCGGGTCTCCAGGCCCCCCTCTCCCAGCTGTATTAGCAGCTCTGCTCATGAGAGGGCGTGCGGAGCCCGGCTCAGATGGCTCCGGTGGGGAGAAACATGCTTTATAGCCGCCTGTTGTCATCTAACGTGAACCCTCCTGCTGGATTATTTATTTATGTATTAGACACGGATCAAATTGGTTAAATCCGAGTGAGAGGCAGTAATGCACAATAAAGGAGCCGGCACTGGATACAAGGGGGCCGCGTGCACCGTGGCCTTCCAATCAGGAGCCAAAAGGTGCCATTTTATGGCTCCTAACGATGGCAGGGCCCAGTTAAATGAATCCCCATTAAAGGAATAGACCTTCTCAAGGTATAAAACATTGGTGTGAGCGGCTTTACTGGGTCCCTGCTGCTCACTGTATAACCGCCGGGCGCAGGCATTTAACAAGAGGAAGGGTCTGAAATAATTTTGAGAGTCACCTTGGCTCATCCTTGCCTCCCAGCAGGACGCAGTGTACGTGCCTGGAGGGACGTTGCCTGTCCTTTTCTTCATCATCCCTATAGGAGGCAGGAGAAACTGAGGCAAGAGGGACAAGGTGGAGCAGGCCAGTGTTATGGGGCATCCCCTGCCTCCTCAGCTTCTCCAGCCACTGGGAACTCTCCCATTTGCAGAGCCATGAGGACAACCCATCCAGTCTCTCCTCCAGATCTGAGCTGCTCCTGACGGCTCCTGGGCAGAGCCCCGGCAGATCCCAGCCACCTTGGCTCCTCATCCCCACCGCCCTTCTGCCGGGGAGGATACAACGTGCAGCCCCATCCAACTGGGACCACCTTCCTCTCTCCTCCTTCCCTTGTGCTTAAATAATGCCCAGAACCCAACCCAAACCCAAACAACCAGCTCCCGCTGACCCTTGCGGGAAAGGTCGGCATTTCAGTAATTCCACCTTCCTCTTGGAGTTTTTCCACTTTTGTGTAGCGGGGGCCCAAAATAGCCCGTGAGTGTCCCCGACCACCTGCTATTTATAACCCCAACTTCGCAGCAAAACAATGGAGCCGTCTGAGTCTCCCTCCCAAAATAAACAGGCAGCCTTTGAGCGGACGGGAAATCCTGCTGGATCCCCACTGTGGGGTGTGCAGATGGACGGGTAAACAGCCTGCCCTCCGCCCTACCGCGCCGCATCCCCGCTCCCAGCCCAGGCCACCACCGTGGGGCCCATGAGTCCCCCCCGCCTGCCACCCACAGCTTGGGCTGGTGGGGCAGGGATGCTCTGGGCAGCACCGGAGGGTGAACTGGAGGTTGAGCCTCCCCGGGTCTCTGCTCTCCAGGGAGCTCAGCGGTCTGTGTTTGTTGGTGGAGGTGGTGGAGTGTCCCGCACCGCAGCGCTGGGATGGGCAGCCTTGGACCAGGAGGTGCAGCCGTGGTCCCTCCTGGGGACCAGCTCTGTTGCATCAGGCTGGTGGCTTTTTTAATCTCCTGCACACCCAGGTCCTCTCTCCCTGCTTGGTTCTTCAGGGCTCTTCCATGGGGTGCATGTCCCTAAGCAGACGTGACTTTGGATTTCAATGGCCGGGGCAACCGTGAGGGACCTCAGGCGGTGGGAAGGAACCTTGCTGCCTTCCATGGCCACTCCCAACCCCAGCCCAGGCCAGCAGGAGAAATGAGCAGCACCTACCAGCTACAACAACAATACGGTGACGAATTTGTGCCTAGGAAGGACGTGACAGCTGTCACCCCGCATCCCGGTGACAGCTGGGGAAGATCCCCTTGCTCCAGCGAGTGCAGGAGGTGGGTGCTTGCACTGAAGCAAGGGCTTCCAGAGGGGCAGGAGAACAGGGACCTGGACACAAAGCCAAGTCCCTGACGTACAGATTGCAAAGCAGGAGACAGAAGGAGCCCCGGCTCCTGGCCCAAGGGGCTGACAAACGCGCTTTTGCGGGAGCAGGGCTAAGTGACAGTGACAGGCAGAAGGGAGGGATCATCTCCCGTGCCAGCAGGACACCTACGCAAGCCTCCCAGGTCTGCGAGACCTGCTGCATGCCTGCTGGGCCACAGAAGCTGCTGGTGGGATGCGTCTCCCCAAATCAGCAGCATCCGCATCCGCAGCGAGCCCCTGAGCCCGCCACATGCCCACGCGGTGGTGTGTCACCCCGGGCAGCAGCACCCAGCTCCCTGGCGTGGGATACTGTGTTGTGGGGAGGGAGAAGACAGGCATCGCGAGTCCCTGGGTTTTGTTGTGAATGCAAAGGTGGAGGGAGATATGTACATCCCACCTCTCCTGTCTGGACCAGGAACATCCTGGTACCCATGAAAAAGCAAAGGATGCTGCACTGTGTTTGCGGCTGGACCGTGCTGGGGTGTAGATGCTTACCCCGCTCAAGGGAGCAGAGGGCACTGATTTGCCCAGGACAAAACAATGGGTCCGTATCCCCAAGCAGGAAAATCGCTGCCCCGGCAGCGATTGCTCCCTGCTCTTCCCTCCCTGCCCTGTGCCAAACCCGCTCCTGGGAGACCCTGAATGGCTCTTTTCAGGCTTTTGTTTTTTGGCAGCTGTGTTTTTGTTTTCTTTGCCCCTCTCTCTCCCCTTCGCTCTCTGGTTACTCAGTAGGCTCAGCTCCAGTGTTTACCCTCCTTGGCTCTGCCGTGCTTCCCCCGCTGCTGACCCCCCGCTCGCCGGTGCCAGAGAGATGAAAAGGCAGAGCCTTGGTGCTCCCACTGTTTGCACGGTCTCCTGGGCTCTGCGGAAATGTTTAACTCCAAGTGTTGAAACCGAATATTTCCTGCTCTGAAAGCAGAGGGCTCGATGCGCAGACGCACCCCTGCGTGGAGGAATTTGTCCACGGGCTCCGTTGGAGGGCGTCTGCGCATGGATGCCATCCCAGGCGGGGACCGAACCGAACCCTCCTGACCCCACTGGGAATCGAGGGACAGATCCTGACCTCAGTTACACCAATACTGATCCAACATAATTCCCCTGAGTCCTCCGAGTCAGCCGTGATTCACCACAAAGTGACTGCTAATGGGACCTGAGCTTCGTGCTGGGAGCTGGGCTCAGGTATCGGGGACGCATGTGCGGCACCGAATAGGTGTGAAGGCGTGAAGCCACCCCAGCTCCCACCCTGTGTCTGTGTCCTGGGACGGAGGGCTGACAGCATCACGAGGTGTTTGCAGGCCAAGCCTGGGAAAGGGAGAGCCTTTTCCACAGAAGCAGAATGGGAAATGCTGTTTTGGAGGGTATTTAAGTGGGGAAAAAGGCACCCGGCTCGCCAACAGCCATGACAGCATGTGATGCATACGGTCCCTCGTGACTACGCAGCACGGAGTAGACGGTGCTCCCAAGTCATTCTGAATGAGCAAAGTTTACAAGGCGTAAGGGCTCACTCTCCCCAGGAGCTCAGCACGTTGCCAAACGAATGGAATAAATTGTTTATAATTCAATTGCTCAGATCTGCTGTTGCACAGCCAGATGCCTCCCAGGGACTGCCACCGCGGGTGGCGCGGGTGGTGGCAGTGGGTAGGGGACACTGATGGGAGCACATTCCCTGCTGGGAATGCGCTCGCTCTTTCCTAACAGCCCTTCTCTGGGCAGACCCCAGGGCATCTGGTGTGGTGCATCTTCTCCCCACGCTGTCATTCCTTGCGGCCATCTGAAACTTGTCCCCAGAAGGACCAGCTCTCCTCTCCCAACTCCTGATTTCTCCTACGTCAAACTGTTTTCCACTTGTCTAAGTACTGAACCCCCCCTCCTCCGAGATGCCTCCCTCCATCTCGCCCTCCTATTTCCTCTCTCTCCCTCTTAAACACTCCATCATTTAAACCCAATCAAAGCCAGTTGATCTGAAACTCTTCTGAATAGAAATGACCCCATGCTGGGGCCCTGCAGCCCCGCGCGCCGCTTCGGGGGCCGCGCTGAAACCAGGTGGGTGGTAATGGAAGTGCTGACACAGGCTCCTTGACAGCATCGCCACTGCCAGCGCTTGTAATAATCCCTCCCGGCTCTCCCGCAACTCGGTTTCCGCGGCGATTATTTTCCATTCGATGATGGGCTTGCTGTTATTTGTGTACTGATAGCAGATATCTCGTGTGACAAGCCTCCTTTCCTTCCAGCTCAAAAAACAATAATTCAAAGAAAGCCCCATATTAGCTTGGAAATAGCCAAACGCTCGCTCTTCTCCCGGCGAGCCCGTGCCGCAGCTGATGAGGCTCGCAGAGCCCTGACAGTAAGTGGCAGCCAAGGGGCTGCGCCGCAGCCGGGGGAGGATGACAACGGCGGGGCGAGGAAGGCGGAGACGGTTCATGTGTCAGTGCAGAGCACCCCGGAATAACAGCAGAGGCAAAAAGTATTTGGTAATAAAGTGAGGGAGCCTGAATAACGTTGTTCATCGCTCTCCCATCTCTGTGTTAGTTACTGGTATGCTCCCAGTGCCATCCCCATGGGGCTGCATCCTGCCTGCCCGGCGCCGCCTCGGATCCTGCTGGTTTTGGCTGGGGCCAAAAGGTACGTGGTCCCTAAAAACCTGCACAGGGGGTTGGCTCAAAGTCAGGGAATGTCCTGCTCCTTCCAGCAGGCCCTTCCCCTCCCTCAGGCTCCGGCCCGGCTGTGCGGGATGCAGACCTTGGCCATGCGGGACGCAGACCCCTGCTGTGTGGGATGTAGATCTCAGCTTGCTGCTCAGGACTGGGTGCCCTGCATACGTGCCCCCCTGCACTGTCTGTGCATAGGGCAGTGGAGAGCCAGGCGCCGGGGATGGTGATGAGGTGACTCCAGGTTCGGATGCTGCGTCTTGGTTCAGCATCTGGCCGTAACCGCATCCACAGCACTAACTCTGCAAACACCCCACAGAGCAGCGAGCGCATCCAGACCACCGAGGAATCACCCTGCGCCGCACAGACCTGCCCTTCCCTGGAGCACGTGTGTTTTGGAGGCCTATGCATGCAGGAAAGGAGCAGGGGTCTGGAAAAGTGATTTTTTCATGTAAGAAAAGGGCTTTTGAGGAGTCACCACTTCTCCACTCCTGCACCACAGCGCAAAGCTGCCGCAGGGCACTGGCAGAAGCTGGACTCAGACTGTGCTGGACACGACATGGGGCCACTCCTGCCATGAACCCAACAGAGACAGCGCAGGGGTGGCTGACAGCCGGTTCTATACAGCTGGGGTAAGAGAGGCACAGACAGATGAAGAGACCTCTACGACCTCATGACCAACCTAGAGTGCAGCAAAGAGCTGAACTCAGCCCCCTGCATCCCCACCAAGGGCCCGATCCCCAGCACTGCTCCCTGGTAGCGTGTCCGGGCTGCCAAGCAGCTTAGCAAATATACCTGCTTCTCCTGAGGCTAGAAACTACAGAGGGATCCGAGGCAGAAGATCTTGCTAAAATATTGATTTCCTTCCAAAGAAAAGAGTTGCTCTTGTAACTCTGCCTAAAGGCAAGCTGGATACTGGAGAGGACTGGTGTAAACTGGCACAGTGCTGCTGCCAAATGCCAGCTGGGGATCCACTCCTAGGTGATCCCATGGGTTGCGCAGTAAAAATGCGTGTTCAAGCAGCACCCTGGGCTCTTCAAAAGCTGTTACGTGTCCCGTTGGGTCTGGCACCACGTTTCTCGTGGGAGCTAGCAACCCAGGACCGAGGAAAGGAGAGGAGCCCCTCCAAGCATCCGACCCCATCGCTCGCGATCCTGGCCCCGACTCTCCATCTGCGGAGATCACGGCTGCCCGGCGCGGGGCAGAGGAAGATGGATTGAGCTGGGCAATAATTTAAGAAACTGAGTGAGTCTGTACATCCAATCACTTTACAAATCAGGGGAAAAGGAGAGAGGAGGAAAAGCGGGAGGGGGGGGGAGAAGTGAAAAGGCCGCGCAGGGAAATGCATCACAATTACTGTCTCGGCTCTAATGAGGAGCCTGTCATGAGGCTGTCATCCTGCGGAAAGCCACCTACTCAGAAAGATTCAATAAAAAAGTAGCAGAGAGATAAAAAAGAGATATATTTCAGCCCTTGCTAATATTCTTTTCATTTGTCCCAGCACAAAATAAGATACTGCACTTAACCGGCTCGGTTAAAATGAAAAGGGGGGGGCAGGCGGGAAGGGAGCAGCATTGATCAATACCACTAAAAGCCGGGAGACACGGTGATGGAGTGCAATTTTTTTGTCTGTGCTGAAGCATAGCAGAGGCCCGGGCGGGGTAATTTATGATTCGCACGCATGCCGGCTAACTAGAGGCTGACAAGACAATGAATCCTCGATGAGAGGGACGCGGGCCGCTGGGAGAGCTGGAAAGGGAGAGCGTGACAGGGACCTGGAAGGGAGAGGGGAAGAGGAGGGCTGGGACGGGCTGTGGCCCCGTCTCCCCACGGCACCGCTCCCGGGCTCAACACGTAGCAGAAACGCCTCCCCAGGCTTCACAAGAGAAAAATAGAGGAAGGCCAAGAGCAAGCCAAGGGGCTGCACTGCCTCCATCCCTGCCCTCCTCCTTCTTGGCTCCCGGCCGGGCAGGCTGCCTGTGCCGGCTTCCCCCGAGGAAGCTCATCGGTGCCTGGCCACAACCCGCATTGGGCTGGAGATGGACCAAGGTGGGACAGCGGGGATGGGGGACAGAGACACATGATCCCTTCTCCACTCCAGCTTCTCTGATGGGTATGAGTCTGGGCAAGTTCTTCCTGCTGCCACCCATCCTCTGCCCTGGCAGCGAAACTGGAGCCTCCTCCAACCCACTGTCTCATCTCCAAAGCACAGAAGTTCTGGGAAACAGCTCGGTCTCCCCGGCATTAGTGGGGTCCCCGGCTTCAGCAAACATGGCACGGCAGAAACGCTCCTGGCACATCCCACAGCTCTGTCCCTCCAGCCTGGGGGACCTCCTGGAGCACGATGCACCTCTTTCCCCCCTACATCCTTGAGCTGCCCTCCATCCCACGGATCTTGTCATGCCGTACAGCCAAGACCGGCCAGGCTGTGGACAAACCACCCGGAGCCAGTGGGACCCAGGGACCAGGCATGCAATCCTGCAAACGCTGTGGCCCACAGCCAGTCCTTCCACAGCAGGGCTTGTGAAATGAGGCACTGGAACCCAGCGTGCTCCCCAGCAGCCAGCCAGGCAGGCAGGAGACCCCATGGCTGGACCTAGTGCAGGGGATGGCTCTGCTTCCTCACCATCCCTCCTCCTCTTCCTCTGCCATCTGGCATGCTTGGAGTTGTGCACCCAGGGGTGGCAGCTGGGTGCACCGGCAGGCCTGGCCTCTGGCCCTGTTTGCTGTTGCAAGGGTCACTTTTTGTCCCTTGCTGAACCAGTTCCCCCAGGCCGAGGTTCCTGCTGGCATGGTGGGAGAGGGTGGAGAGGAAGAGCTGCGTAGCTGCATCGCCAACGCGTGCCTTGACTATCCATGCTCTGCATCGGTTCTTGGGATGGAAAGACCTGGAGCAAAATACCTTCTTTCGCTGCCAAAAAATAACGGCAGTGGGAACTAGAGAAGGTGGGAGTTTTACAGGAACATCCCCACGTCTGGCTGGGGGCCTGCAAGAGAGCTGGGGTCTGACGTCCCAGGCACATTTTGGGTCTGTGCCATGCCCTGATTGCTTCATCCACCCCAGAAACTGGGATGCAGTCGTGAGTGGGAGTGACAGCCCTGCACAAGAGCTGGGGGAGCGCTGGAGGGGCTTCTCCCTCCCAGCCTTATCCTGCTGCTGCACATCCCAGCTCCCTGCAAAACCCGCAGGACCACCCTGCACCAGGCTTCAGCTGCTCACACACCCCATCATCCTGCTCCTCTGGGTCCTCGATGAAGGATCTGGCAGCATCCCGAGAGACAGGATCAGCCTGGAAATGGGTCCCTGCCTTCACCGTTGGCAGGGAAACAAGAGCCTGGGGACCACCCCATTGCCAGCGGGTGGGGGGCTCGCTGTGGCTCCCCCCGCAGCCCAGCAAGGCACCACGAGAGGGGCTCCAGCCCCATCCTGTCCCCGCAGCAGACACTCACAGCCAGCCACACGTCTCCATGCCCTTGACTTGGAGGGCAGCCTGTTAAGTTGGTGATATACTGAGCCGTCTATAATTCGAAGGGGTGATGGGGTAGAGCCTTTCCCTGCCTCCCACCCACTCCCTCCCCCCACTTCCCAGCTCCTCTCCTCTCCTCCCTCGGGGGTGTGTGGGGCACATATCGAAAACACAGATATTGAACTGTCAAAACTATTTCCTACAAGAAAATAGATTCATCAGCTTGCAGCACGCAGGGTCATTGCCACATTTTCCCCTCGCGCCAGCACCTGCACATGCCGGCGCATACCCAATGCCTCTTCGCAGCACCGGCACTTTAGCTTGTAGCTCAGGGCCCTTAAGTGACTTTGAGAAATGGATAATCGATTATAATTCCACGGGCCTCTCTGCAGATTTATCCAGAGAATGTATAAAAGCCAGGGTTTGGGAGAAGCGGGTCCTTCTGGCCAACACGTCGATTGCCTGTGCTCTCTGTGCCCGGCTCGGAAAATCGCATCCCGAGCACGACTCTGTTTAATCCATCAGTACACAATCAATGCACTCTGTAATCAACTCTTGATCACTTAATTTTACACATGTTGGCTGAATCCCTTTGTTTAATCACTAGATCAGGCCGCCTTGTTGCACTGCCCCCTCCCTGCTTAACCCTCCCTGACCCTCGTTCCCCCCCCCCCTCCCCGCCAGCACCACCAAATGCAGCCTGGAGCCTTCATTTCACCTTGAGGAAGAGCTCCCGTGAATGTGAGATGGCAAAGGAAGGGCAGAAAGGAAAAGAGAAGGAGGGGAAAAAAATAACACCAGAGAGAAAGAAAATATTTTCCCTTCTGTGTCTTCCTAGAGCTCGTCCTGGCCATTTCCACCCACAGAACAGAAATCTCTGCTGGGATTTAATAGGGGGCTGGATGCTGGGATACGCACGCCAAAGGCCTGCAGCACCCCAGGGAGACATCGCGGTGTCACGGAGACGCACCGGCACACGATGGGCACCCATCACGCAGCTCCCCCGACTGCGTCTCACCTCTCCAGCATCCCCCCCACCCCATTATTATTTTGACTGTTTTAGCAGCCGAGGCCATTATGAGCATCGGTTCTTGATCTTTCCCTCCCAGAGGCATCCTTGGGAACGTTGCTCCCATCTCGCCCGGGTTCATCTTCCTTTTTATGGCAAGAGCACGACCCCCGGGTTGCGAATGCATGTAAACGCGGCTATTTGGCATTTTTAGCGTGATTTGTGTCGCTAGCCTGATGCCACCTCTCCCTTCACACGCGCTCCGCCAGCGTGCCAGGGTCAGCGTCCGGGGGATGCTCATAGGTGGAGATGGCTGACTGCCCGACATTGAAATGCGCTGGGATTTTGCATGCGTGCGCCTCATCCTGCTGTCGAATAACCCTTTCCAAGAAGAGTTTGCGGCATTTTAACTGTACGCTGAGAACCTGAAGGCTCAGAGATAGGGGAACCACGTACTTCCAATCCAAACATGGACCGTTTTGACCGGCCATATAGGTCATGCAGCACATTCCTCCTACCCGAGCAGCGCAGTGGTAATTCATAACCCGGTTAAATCTTCCTTTTTAAAGAGGCCTTGATGCCGCCTTTAATTTGGCACGTGGAGAAACCGCTGCTCGTGCTTGCAAGAATAAACGATGGGATATGCTTGAACAAGAGGGATCTGGAAGCGCAATTGCCAGGGGAGCGTGCAAATGTTAGCTTTGCACAGGAAACTCGCACAAAACTGCGTGTTGACACCAAGAGGCCAGTTGTAGGACAAAGCCAGCGCGGATGTTTAAAGAGAATTCCAGTTGCTATCCTATAGCAAATAGTCTTCAAAGAGCCCCTGGAGCTCTCGGCTTCTCAGCATGGAAAGAGGAGCTTGTACAAGATGAAACGCAAATAAATAGTTTACCATAGAAGAGATATCCAAGGCAAAGAGTGAGATGCAAGTTTTAGATCTCACATTAGCCAGCTGGGGTTTTATTGGTCCCCAAGTAAAAGCTGTAAATAAAATACAAACCCAACCTGCATATCGTCAAACTACATTTAAAAAAAAAACCAAAACAAAACCACAACTTAATTGCACTCAAGAGCACCGAGGGGCGAGCTGGTGCACGGTGCATCACAAGGCAGCCCCGCAGAGCTGTTAGTAAAGTGTAAATCCAAGAGCTGGACAAGTGGAGCCTTTTACCTTGGGATCCGCTGACAGGCACAGATCACTCCAGCTTTGCTAACGTAGCTCATTCCTGCCCCAGAAACTCTTGGTAAGGGGTTAGTACAAACAGAGAGCCCAGAAAGCTCTGTCCTCTGCTCACACTGACACGGGTGCCATGGGGGAACGGTGGGTGGTGGGTGGGATGCTGAGACCCCGTCTCCTTGTTTCCAGGCTCCCGCCTGGCCGTAGGGAGCAAAGGTGACGCTGCACTTCAGGGAGACACAGCCCAAGTGACAGCGGCTCCAGCCAGAATTAGCCAGCAGGGAATGGGTGAGCGACCAGAGCATCTCCTCCTCCTGTCCTGACTGCTGAGGGCTCCCAGGGGCTCCTGTGCCAGCCTCTGCAGTGCTCCTGGGGAGCTCCACAGCAAGGACAGGTCTTCCCTCCACATCAGGCTCTCATCCCTCCTGGGCAGAGCTTCGCTGCTCTTTCCATCCACTTTTCCTTCCCACTGTATTCATTCTTTAAGCCTTGATATATGCTGATACGTTGACAACATCAGAACTAGCCCACCTGCCTTCGCTCAAGGAACCGCTCTTCCCAGCAGATCCGTGCTTGGGATCTGGCCTGGGCTCCACCTGACCACAGTCTGCAGGGCTTTTTCCCCGGGATCTGCACTTGTTCAAGGCGGTCCAACTTCCACAGGAACAGGCAAAGCCAGACCAGGTCACTCTGTCCCCACAGTCCCTGGCCAGGAGATCAAAGTCTCACCCTGCTGGGGTCTGCCACCGAACCAGAAAAGTGACACCTTGCTTTGGCCAGGGGTGACGCTGGGCTGTACAGCAGTCGCTCTTCAGCCAGCCCCGTCTGCCCATCCCTACTCCTCTTCCTTGTCCCCCGGCACACCACGCACTGTTTGGGTTGGGGTCCTGCTGTGCAGGAGCAGGGCAGGATGAAACCTCGCAGGTACATCCAGGGGACCAGGCAGCGTCTCTCCCACCAGCACTGCTGGGGAGGGGGTTGCACCAGCCAAGCTGCTCCCACGCCCCATGGAGCTGACCCTTCCCATGGCCGGGCAAACCCCACAGGGATTTCTTTGCTGCCTCCAGACCCTTCTCACAGGCATGTCACAGGCAATGAGGGACAACGTCCTGCCCTGGAGAGCTCAGTGGAGCACGCAGGAGGGGAACCCAGGCAGAGACGGGACATTCCTGGGTTGGGAGAAGAAGATAACGGCAAAGCTGGGGAGGGTTTTACAAATTCTGGCCCAGCATCAGCAAACCCTCTAGGACAAGCAGGAAAGACCTCGCCACAAGCCACTGCAGAGGAGACTGAGCACAGGGCCAGAGGGGGGCCCCCCCCGCTGTCACCCACATGCCAACACAGGCGATGACAGTGTCACATCCCTTCCACCGTTTTCAGGTGGAGGGAGGGAAATAAGAAAAAAAAAAAAAAACAACAACCCAAAACAACCTGTCAAGGACTAATTAATATTTAATTTACTGCAAAATGTACTTATTATTCCCAAGTAATTGGCCGACTGCACAGCTGTGACCACTAATGAATAGAGGGGGGACAAGATGCAGGGACAGGAGGAGGGCGGGGGGAGCGCAGGGGTGGTGGTGTCTTTGATCAGATCCCGCTGCCTGCCTTTAATGTGCATAATAAGAAAACTTAAACAGCTTTGATTTTTTTTTTTTTAAGGATCTAAAAACGGCCGTGATGCCACTAATGGATTGCGTTTAGCTTATTGCACTGTAATCGCCCTATTATCGCTGCAACTTTAACGACGCGGGGGGGGTGGAAAAAGGACTTTGGGAGACGGCATTTGCAAATAGGTTGTTGAATAACACTGCTGCTAAGCGCAGAGAAAACAGACGAGTCCTGCTTATTGTGATTCCTTGCATAGATTGCCAATACCTGAGGCACTCCGCATCCCCGTCTCTATTGCTGCTTTTCGCTCCCTGATTGAACTATTGGCTCATTTAACTCTAAGGACGGGAAATATTTTTTTACTTGCTAATAGAAGTGCTGTGGCTCGGCTGTGGCCCAGCGTAGATTTTTAGATCAGGTTTTCTTGACGGCTTATTCTGCGGAGAGAGTTAATTTCACCCCAGCGCAGAGTGCTTAAGTGGGATTTAAGTGGCGCGCGAGCCTTTCGCTGACCCCTTCGCACAAGGTGCAATCTGCCCTGAGAGCCTCCCCTCCCTGGAGAGGGATGCTCAGCGCGAGGTGGGACACATCCTGATGCTTCAGCCTCTTCATCTCCTGCCCGGGATCTGGCGTTTCACACACAGCTCTCACCTGTACAGGCACGGCTTCTGGGGACAGGGACGCCCTTGCCCCCGTGCCCCGGGGTGCCTCGGCTGATGCACGAGAAAACGTGCCTTTGCCAGGTGGAGGGGATGCGGAGGAGCGTGGGAAAGGGATTGAAAGTCCTGGTTTCTCCCTCTTTTTGGGTTCTGATCTGCCCAAACCTGTGCTATTCCCTCCCACAATGGTGGCAGTTGCTGTAGCCATCACTTTTTCCCCGGGAGGCCAAGAAGACCATAGCTGCCTCCCCCTTGCCTGGAGTCTCACCCCTCCTCTCCTCCACCGCATTCCCCCAATTAAAGGCCTGGCGGTGGGTCCGAAGGCTCCTTCAGCTTTACGACGGCACTGAGACCTCGGGCCAAGTTCCCATCCCGCTTCCACGGGTGTAAATCCACAGCAACCTCATGGACTTCGATGGGGCGAAAGCCAGATCAGCACTTGGCACCTCCGTGCCTCTCGGCATCCAAGTCTGTCAAGCGGCGGGGCCGGGAGACGTGCCGTCACGGCCGCCCGCTGCTCCCGCCCCGTGGCCAGCTTTTCCCTCTGGCGAAAGCAAACAGTTCATCAGACACCGTCCCGGGGAGGCTGCGCTGTGGCAGGCGGCCATGGCACACAGCAGAGCGGGGCACAGCCCCGGCAGGGGAGAGGTGTGAATCATGAGAACGGAGAGGAGACGGAGCGCACGCTCCCTGCGAAGCCGCCGAGCAGCTGGAGGGAGATGAAAGAAGGGCATTGGGAAGGATCGGGGGGTTGGCAGGGCTACACCTGCGGCTCAGCGGAGCCGGCAGTGATGCCTCCGACCTGCCATGGGCCCCATGTGTCTCCATGCAGGGACCTCATGCTGCGAATGGTGGCCTGACACCTCTCCATCCCTCTGCGAGGGACCGGTGCTGGTGGCTTTCCTAGCCGGTGGGGACAGAGGCAGAGCAGGCTGGTGCGTGGAGCTTTTAGGGGGGTGGACCTGCTCTGCGCAGTCTGTCCTGCAGCTGTGCGGGGAAAAGGCAGGCTTGTGCTCCATAAATGCATCCCCATGGGTCATGCAGCCCCTCTGATGGAAACACGTGGGCATCTTGCTATTCACATGTGCCTAAAAAACCAGGTTGAGCCGGGCAAAAGGAAACGCACAGCTGGCAGCACACGCCTGCACGTGGGTTTTCCCATCCGGAATAAAAAATACCTGCATCCCCTGCAAGGGGAGCAGCCGTGTGGGACACAGCACTGGCAGAGCTGGGGGGGGCTGGCACCATCACCCCCAGCCTGGGCAGCACGGGCGGGAGCTGCTGACGGTGCAGCCATGGCCGAGATTAAAGTGTGGCTCTTGCTTCACCTTCCTTTTTGCTTGATTTATAAATCGCCCCCTTTGGATCTGCCTCAGCTTGGAGTTTGGCTTGGAAGGGTTCTTTGAAACGGGAAAAGAGTTTTTCTCTGAAATATCACATCGCTTATTAATTTTAATAAATGGATTTTTTTTTTTTTTTTTTAAAAAAAAGAACAATAATAACCTCCAGTGTGTTTGTCAGGCCCTGGCTGTGTAGGGAGCTGTGCAACCCTCCCTGGATGAGCAAGAGCAGGACCCTGGTGTCCCACTCCCTGGGGAGCTGTGGACCAGAGGATGGGCTGGAGGGGCTGCCGACCATCCCCATCACCCGTGGGTGACCACCATGGGCAGAACGTCTCCCCCCGGCAGTGCAGCTCCAGCTGACATCCAAAACGGCCATGTTTGGCTTGAAAGCAATTCCAGCTCTACTTTTTGACTATACGCTGTGCATTATTCCCCATAGTAAAACACTAAGGGCAGCAGAAAACTACACGCTAGCCCAATAAATAGTAACAGCCCCCCTTGGAGGCGTTAGAGGGGTGTGTGTCGGCACACAGCCAGCCGTGGCAGCACGAGGGAGCCGCAGAGCCAGAGGACACCGGGGGGGCTGCAGGGCGAGGAGCAGACCGGGTGCAGCAGGGTTTGGAGGGAACCCCCCTCTCCCTGCCTGCACGGCGCCTGTCGCACATCAGGCCTGCTCGTCTGGATCCTCTTGGAGGATGAGATGCCAACCGAGATGCCGGGACTGAGCCAAGAGCATCGGTGCCGCACCAGCCCGTGCCCGCTCTGCGAGCCGTGTCAAGGGCGCCGAGCCGCAGGCAGAGGTACCACCTCCCGTCCCAAAGCTCTTCATCCCCATCTCTGCCCCATGCCCAGCAGCTTTCCGTCTCTCTCTCGGGCTGCCCCACTCCATCCCTCTTGTGCTGGCTGGACCAAGAAGCAGCCACTGCTAGAAAACCCTCTCCAGAATCACATTTCTGCCTTGCTCCCAACCAGCAGATCTTGCAGAAGAAAAACTGCCACCAGACTTTATAGAGGAAGAGCAATTTTGGCTGGGCTCTTGGCAAGCTGAGCTGGTATTCGCCTTGTGCCGCTTGATTTTCCTTACTGGGTGCTGCCTCTCCGGCACGAGGAGGGAGGTGGCTGTCAACCCTCGGAGTTTTATTTTGGATTTTATTCAACCTGATCAGAGAGGCACTGTTTTTGTGGTCCCACCTCAAGGCAGCACTCAGCCGGCCCTCAGCATCTGCCAAAATAATTAACATGTATTTGATTAGTGCCTTGTGCGTGGGGAGGCTGATGCTTCGTAACCATGAGCGGCCGCTGGGAAGTGGGTCAGCACTATCCCTATTTCCCAAAAAAATGCTGCAAAGAAGGGAGTATGGTCTTGTGGCCGTGCCATGACACAGAGACTCGGCACCAGAGACCGCCTGTTTGATCTCACTCGTTTTCCCATGCTTCGAGCCCTCATTTCTAGAAAAATTTATCTTTCCCATATTTTTGCTCCCTTCTCTGTTCAGCCCCCAAGCTCAGTGGGACAGGGACGGTACACAGCGCTCTGCTGCCACGGGGCCCCATCCAAGCGCAGCCTCAAGGAAAACATAAATAACATTATAAATAATACAACAAAATACTAAAAGAATATAAATAATAAAAATAATATAAATAATGAAAAACTCGGTCTCTGGCTCCCAGTCCTCTCCTTGCCTGACCTGACTTCTGTCCTCCCTGCAGCGCCAGAGCCGACGCTCAGCAGCGGATTCCAGGTCAACCCGCCCAAAATACTCCCAATATCAGCATTGCAGCTTGGAGAGGGACACAAATCCAGCACAGGTGAAAAAAAAACAATCAACAAAACACCCCAAGGAATTTAAAAATCTGACCAGATAGGCACTATTGATGGAGAAATATAAACGCCGCTATTTCGTTGGCGGCTTCGCGAGCCCTAAACCTGAGCTGCAAAGTGGATTGTTGGGTTCGATTTGTCAAACTGGGAGGCTGGCAAGTTTGGGCAGCTTCACAGGCTGTGTTTTATGGAACCTTTCAGGAACCCTCAATAAAAAATGTATTAGATTAGTAATTTGAGTCCCAAATGACCAATTTGAAACGATTGCTTTCTTATGATTTTTCTGAAAGTGCCTGTTTCATGAGAAATTGCTTGAAAAATCAGACAGAGTTTTTAGAGACAATTGTAACAGCACACACGAGGGCTGGGCACGACAGCTTGGGAGAACATTCATTTAATTGAGAAAGGGAAAAAATTCCTACGTAATGCCTCCCCCGTCTTTCCACGGCTTCTGCATTACCATAATAAGGTCTAATTCTTAAATACTTCTCCAGAAAGGAAAGGGCCTTATTCATCCCCATATGCGGGTGGGAAGAAGGGAGGTGTGGAAGGGAGATATGACTCGCCGAGGTCGTGCATCACAAGCGGAGCTGGGATGGGAGCCCTGTGCTGGGTGCCCAGCAGGTCCCATTTCAGGCAGTTATGGCTCCTTCCCAGCAAACTGGTTTTCCTCCCCTTCTTGGCTCAAAGCCACCAGGGCGGGAGGTCTGCCACCGCAGCTGGGTGCGCCGGAGGGGCAAGGGGCAGCCGGGCTCTCGGCAGAGATTTATACTTCATGCTATGGAGATGTATAGTACATATAGTTCATGCAAAACTATGAGCTATGTTTTATTAATTTTATTGCTAAAAATGCTAATGAAAACTGCCATTTAAGTATGAGATTCGTCAGAAATGAAGTGTATGATGACCTCCCTTTCAACCTAAATTATCCTGCAACTCCACAGCCCTGTGACCGTGTTCTTCTCTGCCTTCTGGTCTCTAGACTTTAAGGACCCCGCTCACAGCACATACTCAAGATTTCTGCCCTGACCGCAGGGCTTGAAGCATGCCTTTCCTATTTTTTTAAAGGAAAACTGAGATTCTTATATCACCACTTGATTGCAGGGGTTGAAACTTTAAGGAGGAAAAAAAAAATAATCCTGAGAGTCTTATGATAAACTTGTGAAAATTGGCAATCCTGAAAATGAATCACCCTGGGATATCGCTACCTGGAAGG
This sequence comes from Stercorarius parasiticus, assembly GCA_013396915.1. Classification (NCBI taxonomy): domain Eukaryota; kingdom Metazoa; phylum Chordata; class Aves; order Charadriiformes; family Stercorariidae; genus Stercorarius; species Stercorarius parasiticus. The sequence continues at coordinate 206,720 of VWZL01002865.1, forward strand.
TATTAAGGAATTACAGTATACAGCCTAATTAAGATTATTAGTCAGGGCTGGTCTGGTTAGGAAAGATGCAGAATTTGGAGGAGAAACAGGAGAAGGAGGACTAACCTACCCTCCCTCCTCTTCTCTTTACCCTGTCCTGTAAATCCAGCCTTCGTACTCCCTACCCTCCTTAATCTCGTCCCCACCATGCTTCCGCCATGCCACCTATTTCCCTCTGTTTCCCACTCCTGTTTTGGAAGGAGACCTCACCCCTTTTCATAGGAAATGCAGAAAAAAGAGAGGAGTCGCTGGGCCCTTGGTGCCCGGCACCTCCAACCACCGGGCGTGCAAACCGCATCCCTTCTGCCTCATCCTCCGCACTCCATCCCAGGGGCTCCCCGGGATGGCAGCATCTCCCCAGGAGTCTGGTCCAGCATCTCCCCGGGAGTCTGGTCCAGCATCCCCCACCCATCACTGGGGGATGGCATCCCATTAGAGCGATGCCAGCTCTAACTGGGACATCCATGCATGACTCCAGACCAAAGCAAATTAACTCAAGTCCCAGAAATAGCAAACAGCTTTTGCAAATACAGAGCAAGTGTGTGTGGTTCGGTCAGAGGTTAACGCCCCGCCAGCAGGACTGGGGCCGTTTTAGGGTGCCTCCAGGGGTGAAGTGATGGAACAGCCCCTCCAGTACTTGTCATTCAGCTTATCAACTTGATTATTAACGAAAATGCAAAAAAACCCAGATCGCTGAAATATCTTTACTCTTATGCTCCTTAATTGCTCCTACTGAAGCGATATTTTTAAACAGACCATTTTTTTAAGACAGGAAAATACCAAGTCAGTAGGTTTTGCATAAATGGCAATTTGCAAAACTGCAAAGGTGACATTTTTGACATGAACATTTAACAAAAAATTAATATTTTGTCTCGTTAATAAATGGGTATTTGCAAGAGAGAATCCATTATAAAAAGGGAGCTAACGCAAGGTTCTTGAAGCCATTTCCATCAATTGCTATAAGATTTATATGTAAATATGTTAATGGTACTATTAATAATTTAATGGGGGCATGGCAAGCTGTGTTTACATAATAAATATGATTAAGTGTTTCCCTCGAATGAAGTTGCTGAACTGTCACGCTACCCCAGGTTATTATCAACATGGCTTTAAAATGTTAATCAGACAATCAGAAGGAAATAGTCCCCATCCCCGCCGGACCATCCCAGTTGTTTTAAACACAGCTCCCCCATCACTGCATCAGCCGCTCCCAAAAAACCTCCCACCATGGCTGCAGCGTTACCGGCGGAGGCGCAGAGATTTCCTAAAAGGCAGGGAGGACGTTTTATCTGATTTTATTTTTAACAAGGGTGGGCTAACACCGTCCACTTGAATGGAATCACTTCAGATTTACTTGAGTGTAATTGAGAAGAAAATCTGGTCTGAGATAATTAAGTCGCTGAATATGCTCATCGCTCCTTAAATCCACTGCGCACGGAGCAGGGAGAATTACCCGGTCTTTGGGCGGTGGGAACAGAGCAATTTCTGGGATGATGGGGGAGGCTGCAGACTCCTACTTCCTCGCTGGATTTTATCCATCTGGAGCTGCAGGATCCTCCCTTGCTCGAGCATCACTGTCTCTCTAAAGGCTTGCTGGGGTGATGCTTTATGGCAGCTCAGATGAAGCTGTTCTGAAGCTTTGGACCACGGAGGGGCCGTGGATGCTCCAGCAATGTCCCAGGCTAAGCCCCCCCCTCCCCCAGCCGCGCAGCCACCCCGGCTTGCCCGCTTCCAGCAAAAGCCTTTAGCCTGAGCAGGCAAGGGACAGAAAGGGTTAATTTAACCGCAGTGCAAGGCCAATCACGCTGAGGTGTCAAACTATAATTTTATATTAGGGCCTGTAATAGTTACTAGAGTTTTACTACAATAACTACATGTCCAAGCAGAGTTTAATGAGAAAATCTATAGTTTTGCTATGGTATTTTCTCTTAGTTTGCATAATTCCCTGAATGCAACCCAGTAAAGCTTTTGACCCGAGATAATAAAAAGGTGATAAAAATGGGCTGTAAAACCCAGAACATACATACATATATATATATTAAAGAGCCACTACAAAATCATGGGTAATTTCCACAAGATAAGACGACACAAAACCCCCTCTTCCGACGCAACTCATTCAGGGGAGAACAAAACTAAATGAAACTGATAAATTTAAATGACAAGCAAGCCCAGAACTGGGGGTCAGGGGCCCGATCCTGCCTGAGCTCAGCCTGGGTGCCTTCGGGACAGGATCTACCCTGAGGAGGGCGACGAGGATGCGTTGGGCGTGCGGGCACGGGCTGGTGCTGCATGTCACGGAGAGGGGACGGGAATTTTCCTGCGGATGGGAGCAGACCCAGGTCGGGTTGCTAACGCTCAGGGTTTAATTCCTACTCTATGAATTAGCAATAGGAACGGTCGGAAGCGCTGTACCGCTGTGCCGAGAGCTAGCCAGACAGACAGACGGACGACAAGATGTGGCAGGGTAGGCTTTTCTCCCTGCAAACAGGGGGGCAACTAATGGGTAGACATTTGGATGCTCAAATCATGCCTGCACCACTCCATGGGTTCATTTAAGGCAGATTACATCTGTCTTGTGCATTTCTGACTTATAAAGCACTGTCCAGTGTCCCGTGGATGACAGATTTCCCCGTGCTGATATCCCTTCCTCCCAGGTGGAAACGCTGGGGTGCAGCTAAAGGAAACCCCACGCAGGGAGGCAGTGGCAAAGCTGGAAGACCAGCTTTAAAACTCGGTCTTGGGTGTGGTAAGAAATATATATGGGGAAACTGCTGCTTGCTCAGAGCCCAGATGACAGGAGCACCAGCAGGAAGGTCCCAGCCCACGGCCACACGTGGCCGGGCAGGAGGGAGCCTGTTCAACACCACCGCCAGCTAAGCAGGGAGAAAATCCAGCAGCGCGGCTTGGGTAGGTGCTTGCAGCTCCCAGCAGGAATAGTGCTGAGTTTAGGAACGGCCCGTGGGCTGCAACCTGCCCGGGGAAACAGGGAAACCTGCCCGGTGTGGGTGGTGAGAGCTGGTGAACTGCATCAGCTCATCCCGCACAGCCCTCACGCTGAGCTATTCCTATCAGCCAGGTTATTCCTTACAAATACCAGGTGCAGATTTTCTTGTTGGCGGCAGTGAGCTCTCATGAGCCCCCATCACCCCCTCCAAACATCATCATCTCCCCGAAAGCCAGTGGGGAACCCTGTGCCTGGCCCAGCGAGATCTGCGTACCATTTATTTCCACCAAGACATTACAAAGGAAGATGCAGGTTTGGGACACGGGTCTCCAGGTTCCTGCTCCCCCATTTTGACCTTGGTTAAACCTCTCCTCCTGCTCCCCTTCTCTGCCTGGGTGCGATCACCGAGCCGGAGCCCAGCTGAGGGCGGGTTGGTGAAGGAGGGAGGAGGCTCCTTAGCTGAAAGGCACGCGAGAAGGACACATTAAATCATCACACACTCTCTCCGCATTTCCTCCTCCGCCCTGCGGCTGGTTACGAGGAAGTTTGGATTGTAAATACAGCAGTAACTTTCTCCATAAAAGTCAGCCTCTTCTCTCCGTCAGAGCCATCAAGGGATGGCACAACTCAGTGCTTGGGATCTAATAATAACAGCATCTTTCATTGCTACGGCGTCTCCCACCCCGAAGGCTACCGAAGGTCTTCACAAGCACGCTCCGCACATTCGGATCTCATCCTGAAACGCACCTGCTTGCAGGGACGAGCAGAAAAAGTTATTTACCGGAGGAATTCAGGGAAGGCAAGGCAGAGCGAGCTGTACTGCCACCCGTTTAGGACATAGCGGCGAACGTGAAATATGCCTTGGAAATTTTTATGTGCAATAGCAGTTTTGTTTTGGATTCCGCCTCACCCTGAAGACGGGACGTTTCATCCCTCCGTACCCCAAAGCGCCTGTCTCACACATGGAGCATGGCCGCAGCTCCCCTTCCCACCTCCTTTCCCCATCCAGAGGGTCTCGGTGCGAGGGAAGATGCTCGGGGAGAACACCGGGAGGGAAGCACGAGGTGGGTCGGACATGCCAGGCGCCGCCTGCCCCGACCGGTGGCCCCTGAGGTTCATCTCCATTGGGTCCGTCTCTCTGGCAAGCTCCTGGCTCTCTGTCACCCTGCCAGCTCCGGGCTGTCCCTCTCCCGTTCCCCCATCAATCACCCACAACGGGGATGATGTGTTAATGTTTTTCCTATAGACAGACACATTATGTTTCCACACTGCCTCTGCACACGCCGTGTTTACGCCCCTTCTCCCTCTGGGGAGTAAATCAAGCAAATTGATGCGAGCCATGATTAATTGTGTATCTCGGACCAATCTTTTACCGAGTCCCTCACACGGGCAGGTTGTTCCCCCCCCGTCCCTCCCCGACGAACAGGGGAGAGGAGACGGCGCTCCGCTCGCTCCCTCTCGCGCAGTTTGACGGATAGAGCCTGCCCGGGACGCGGTGAGATAAATTTGAAAGGCCTGCGCCGGGCTGTCAGCGTTAAAGATGATGAATGTGGGAGGTGAGGCGGGAGGGACCCGCCGAGCTCGGCGTAATGGATAGGGCTCCTCGGGAATGGATGCTCGCCCGGCGATTCTGCGTTAATCTCCGGGCTCCGCCGAGGTGCCGCCGACTGATAACAAGGAAATAGGAATGACAACAATTTTTAGCCGAGAGATTCTTCACAAAAATGCCAGCCTGCTGGAGGTCTGACAGGCCCTGATTGAATGGGAGCGGGGAGGGGGGAGCCTGCGAGCACCTCTTGACTAACATGCAAAAGATGGATCATTTCATTCCCCCGCCTGACCATCTACATTTATTATCATTTCCCTTAATTCTGCCTCGCTTAGATACCTGTCAGCACCGTTTCTCTTCTGAGGGCCGGCTGATGGGATCTGAGCGGGGCTGGAGCCCCTGTCCCTCCTCCGGTGCGGGAAGCAGGAGCATCCTCGCCACAGCCGGCAGCATCGCGGACATGGCTGCCCTGCCCTCGGCTCGCCTGGACGGACCGACAGATCGCCGGGACAGGCTTTGCTCCCCGAGGTGGGCTTGTGGCATGGCCCCGCTGCTGCTGCCCATGCCACCATACAGCACCTGCATTCCCGGGCTTTCCCTGCCCGGGGGCAGGAGCCACGGTGGGATCCCTGCTCTCTCCTCCTCTGCCGGCAGAGCGTTCTGTCTCCTCCAGCTGAGGCTCTTTCCAAGGTTGCTCTTGCACGCTGGGAGTGCTTTGCTGGGGCTCAGCCTTTGTTCACCCACGCTGGGCACCACGGGATGCCCCTGGCTGGAAAAGCCCCAGCTCCCCCCCGCCACATCGTGTTGAAGCCGATAACTTTTCCCAGGCTCAGCAAAACACCTCCCTGCACCACGCTGTGCTTGAGCAGCAGGAAACCAGAGCTGGAGGAAGCGGAGTGAGGTTTTGCCTGGCCAGAGGACAGCAGGGCGGGATGCTGGTGCTGCTGCAGAAGCTTCAAGCCTTAGAGGGGCTCTTTGCTCCTGCCAAGAGACATCCCACCTCACCTTTTTAAGCTTTCTGCCAGAGCCTGTCATGGCCACAGCATCATCACTGCTTGCTCCTGTGTGGTGCCGTTGTCTCTGCTGGGCACTGGTGACCCCCTGGCTGGCATCAGCGTGGGGACCAGAGGTGGCAGGCATGTCCCTACTCTGGGGTTGGGGATGCACCAGGAGAAGGGAGCAGGTTGAGACAGCAGCAGGATGGGGAGAGGCTGATGCTGTCCCCCAGCTTCGCCTGGGACAAATCTCTGGCTCTAGCGTGGTCCCTGAGATACCTCCTGGTTAGGCTGACAGTGTCTGTCCCACCAGCCATCATCCGCATCCCTGGCCACCCTGGGGACTGCCTCACAGGGTGCTCGCCCAGGTGAAACTCCTGGGAAGGGCTCCTTTGACCACTGAGAGATGCTGAGGTCCAAGAAGAGCTGGCTGGAGCATGGTGTGGAGAGGATGAGGCTGTGAGGTGCCACCCTGTCACGTCCCCAGCCCTCCTGGCCATGGGGAGAGGAGGAGGCTTGCTGCGCCCTGGCACTGCAGCAGCAGGTATTGATAGCATCCCCTCACCTGCTCTTTGCAGCCTAGAGGCCACCGCAGAGGGGCACAGCTGTGATGCCAAGGGAAGGGTGACAGCGTCTCTGGATCCAGCTGCACCGCAGCAGGAGGAGAAAGGAGGAGAAAGAGAATCCCTGGAGGGAGAGTTTCCAGAGCCTCAAAGGCTGCACAGAGGAACCTGGAGGTGACAGGCACAGACTGTGGCACTGACCAGAGAGAGGACAGCCCCAGGGAGCTAGGTGGGACCGGCACAGGAACAGGGGCACTGGAAGGCAGCTGCACAGCTAATATGCACCGGGTCTGCCTTGCAGAGGGCTGTGACGGAGGGCAGCCTCCCTGGCACAACATGCAGCACCCTGAGGTCTACCTCCCATGTGCCTGGGCTGTCCCCAGGTCACCCAAGCTCCCGCAGCAGGAGCTTGGCACTTCCAGGGTCCTTCATAGCCATGTCAGAGCGATCAGGCGGGGAAATCACCAAACACCTGGGCGCACTGGGCTGGGCAGCCACAGCACTGATTACTTCCTTGGGGTTAAGTGGGATGCAGACACCAGACCGTCCTCAAATCTCATCCCTTCTCGAGTGCTCCAGGGTTGACCCACACACTCTTCCCCTCCCCACAGCCTCCTCTTCCCCTCCTCGTGTCTCTGCCTCTGTAGACAGCGCTGGTTCCTTAATGACCCTGATCATACAACTATTTTCTGGCCACACATAAACGCTTTCATTCCCCCCCGCCTCCTCACCCCTGACTGCCATCGCCGTATTAAAAAGCAACCCGCTGCTGGGAATACATTAGTGACTTGCAGCAGATCCTTCTTTGCAAGGATAATTACAAAAAATAGAGAGACAATAACTATTAATATTTTATTGCAGTATTTAATGAGCTAAAGCAAATCGTCTTGCACTCCACTGGAACGACATGCTTTGTCATTCTTACGTTCCCTCCATCATTTTCCTCAGCTCCCCATCTGAGGAGCCCTCCCTGCTTTCAAGTCCTTCTCACTCAATGCAATTTATATTTCCTCTAAGCTGCTTTTCTCCAACTTAAAAAACGACCTTGCTGCTTTCCAGGGCTGGTGCACTCTCCCTGACGGCGGTTCAGCCTCCAGACCCATCCACTTGTACCGAACGAGTCCCGGGGAAAGAGCAAAACCCCTTTATCTTAGCAGAGAAAAGCTGTCCTTTCATCTCAGGTGTTTATTGTCTCCATTTCACATGCAAGGAAGCGGCTTCCAGAGGTTAAAGAAGGAGTTCTAAAAGCACTTCGGGACTCCGAGGGACTTGCCTCCTCGATTTTGAAAGCCCCATGTGTCACGGGTCACCCACCACTCGAGGGCGAGTCGGTGGCCAAGCAGGGGACAGAGACTCACCCTGGCTGCCGTCCCTGTGCCCCGGCCGTGCCCGAGGGCAGCAGCACCGCTGTGTGGCCTCAAAGCCAGGGCCGGCCGGGTCCTGCTCACCCTCAGGATGAGGAGCAGGGCCACTGCCGTCAACGGGCAGCTCCGTCTCCCCTTCAATCAGCCAAGCTCGTTTGGGAGACCCCAGCCCCACAGAGGGACGGCGGTGGAGTGCTGACCCCAGAGCATCGCTCCCACCCGGCAAACCTCCCACTTGGCTAATCTCTGCCCCTGCTGCCCGCCCATCGGGGATGCTGGGGATGTGTTTTTGGAAGGCTCTGCGAGGCTAATCACTCAGCGTGGCTCCGGTTTGGGCTACCCTCCCTGGGAACGGAGGATTTCAGGAGTGCTCTGTGGGGGACCCAGGATGCCAGGGCAGCCCCGGGCATCTGCACCTCTGTGCACCAGAGACATCCTCCTCTGCCGGGCACGGACCCACGGCTCGCACCCACCAGGTTTCCCTGGGGAAAACACTGAGATGACAATGTCTGCTTTTGTATTTCCCTAAATTTCTTCATTCCTGCCTTTTGATCCATTCTGATGCAGGGGAGGGGGGGGGAGGGAAATGCCATACAAATAGTTCTATAGGCTCTTATATATTAGTTCTAGATAGTATGATAGGTCTATATGATATATATAGTTGTCTCTCTATTTATAGTTCTATAGTTCCTATAGAGTTCCTCTCTCCGAGCCTACATAACCATTCGATAAGCTCCTGTATAGGAGCCCATATTGTAGTTCTGTAGGATCCTATACATAAGTCCCAGTGATCTGAATCTCCTATATATATAGGACCCTATATCGTAGTCCTGTAGGCTCCTATATATAAGTCCCAGTGATCTGAATCCAAATAAACTGTGCCCCCATCTTTGAAACTCTTCCTTGCGCTCAAACATCCCTCTGTCTCCGCTGCAAGTTCATTACTTTTGAACCCCCCCAACCCCGCCCCCCACCCCTCTGAGCTGCCCTGGCCTCCCAGGCAATCATCGTTTGTGTCCCAGCCACCTCCTGGATGCCCCCCTCTGCGGGTAACGCAACCTTGCAGGGGCAGGGCCCAAAAATACGGAGCACAGCACCTTCTCCAGGACGGTAATAACCCTGGAAAGAGCCTTAGCATAAAGCTCTGTCATCTTTAGATATTAGGAAGAATTACCTTACTGAAAGAGTGGTCAGGCACTGGAACAGCCTGCCCAGGGAGGTGGCTGAGTCACCATCCCTAGAGGTATTTAAGAAACGTGTAGATTTGGCACTTCAGGGCATGCTCTAGTGGTGGAGATTGTAGGGGTTTTCTTGTGTGTGTGTATGGTTGGACTCGGTGTTCTCAAAGGTCCTTTCCAACCATGAAGATTCTATGATTCTCAGTGTCACGTCATCCTGCCGCGCTGGCTGTGCACCGAGCAGCAGGTTTAACTCCCTGCAACAAGAAGATGCTCAAGGGAAAGGCACTGTTCAGGCGCAGGATCACAAATACATTATATATTTATTATTATATATTGGCATACCCCAACAGATGATGTTACCCTGCGCGTAAACGCCTTGTCGCACACAAGCCAAAGTCAATCAGGCTTCAAGAATGCAAGCTTAAAAAGTATCCAACCCAAACAGACCTGAAACGAGATGATTTCATTTTAAAACGACTTGGTAAGGTAAAATAAAAGTTGGAGTTGTTATTGGCGCAATGACCTTTACACACGAAAGTGTGAGTAACCGAATATCTTTCCCTGAAAAACACTAAAAATATCTTATGGATATACACACACACATGTGTATGCATATAAGTATATATGTAACATTCACTCAAAGCACTCGCAACGTGCTCAGAAGAAGGATAAAAAGGGAGCCAGAGCTGAGCAGCATCACTGCCCAAGAGGAGCAGAACACGAGAAGCGTCAGCATCGCTGGTAAAGCCACGGGGAGCGTTTCGACTGTCTCACTGGCTCAAAAACCGAGGCCAGGTGCTCAGCGGGGATCACTTTGCTGCTGATTTACATCAGCTGAGGGGCTGAGCCAAGCATTTCAAGCTGATGGGACCCTATTAACATGTGTTATATACGGGCTGGCCATTGCAGTCGATAGGCAACCAAATAGCAGGAGGGTTCAAACCTCACTCCCCGACCCTCCCTGGCAAGCGGCTGGGCTAATGGGACAGGGGATGCGGGGAGCAGCTTCCTCGTCCTCCAGAAATAAATAATCGCTCCTCCAGCCCCCGCCAGCGGAGCGGAGATTTAATGTGCTGACAGCCTGCATTTTTTACCTTTAGTCAATACAAGAAAGGCCCCAAGACTATGATTCCCAACATCTGGATTCCATCAATATGTGATCTGTCATGATGTATCGGCATCCCCCCCCCACCTCCAGATTGAGCAATGCGGCTGGTTTTATTAATACGTCAAATACATTATCCGTGTAATACACTTGTCTGCCTCTGCCCTCCCGCTGCTCCCGCACAGCAGATTTGAATGTATGATGAATCAGTTTGCATTACACGTCTGTACGTCATAATTTGTCAGGATTAATAGAACTGTGTGCGGTGGTGGGGATGGGGGTAGGGGGGGGATGGAGCGGGAGGGAGCGCGTCATGTGTGTTTAGCACGGAGATGTCTGTATCACTTATTTATCTCTGCTCAGGCCGCTAGGTTCCCGGAAAACAGCGAGCACAGTACGTCTGGGAATCGCTGAGCAACCCGGAGCGCTCTCGCAGGCGCAGCCCTGCCCACCGGCCACTCCGGCTGCCCAGCTGCGGGAAAAGAGGCGAGGGAGGGGTATTTTGGGGGCCTCTGACACATTAGGGTCTCCACAGCCCCGTGCAGAGGGTCGAGTCCCTGCACGCCGTGTCAAGCATCAACACCAGAGACACAAGGAAGGTGACACGGGGCTTATGGTCTCCTCCCGGCTCTGCCAGAGCATTGTTACATGACCTGAAGCATGACTCCTTGCCTCAGTTTCCCCATGGGTGGCATCTACCTCTGTCCTCACCGCTGACTCCCTGCGCGACTTGCGGAAAGTAATTTATTTTCACTTTGCAAATGGCTTTTGGTATCAGATGCTTATGGGGAAGAGGTGTTGGGAGCCAGGAGCCACGTGCAGGTGATGAGCATGTCCAGAGCCAGCCGGTACAAGCTACGCTTTCCCCAAACCCCAGCAAAACATCCACGAGAAATGGGTCAGGGCTCAGTGGGAGACACCGGTGCCGTCTCCCCTTTGCATACAGCGCATTTGTTTGTAGATCTGCAGCTGGACTTTGGTTTGCCCCTGTAAAACACCGATTTCAGCTATAAACTTTATTTACAGTATATTACACAGGATTTAGTGGGACCCATAAAGACCGGAGAACAGAACTAACCATGCCTTTGCTTCCCAGCGGCAACCCAGCGAGATGGGTGAAAGCAACCCACAACGGGCGTGCAGGCTCCTCCGCCGCCATCGTCCGGCCCATGCAGAGAATCTGCGTCCCTTGGGATCCCAGGGGCTGCCCACCCCAGAGTCTGACACCCTGCCCACAGCATTGTGAAGGAGGGTAGATTTAGATGGGGTATTAGGAAGAAATTCTTTACTGTGAGGGTGGTGAGACACTGGAACAGGTTGCCCAGGGAAGCTGTGGACGCTCCATCCCCGGAAGTGTTCAAGGTGAGGCTGGATGGGGCTTTGAGCAGCCTGGTCTAGTGGGAGGTGTCCCTGCCCATGGCAGGGGGAGTTGGAACTGGATGATCTTTAAGGTCCCTTCCAACCCAAACCATTCTATGATTCTATGATCGTATGATCTCTCGGCTCACTCCTAATGAGCTCGTACGTCCACCCAAGACAGCCCAGTGCCGCGCAGAGCTCCCATCTCGTGTCCTAGAAGCAAGACAGCCCTGTTAGCGCAGCTCTACGTTCCATCTCATTAGCCCTGCCTCTCACTAGGGCTAATTATCCCAGCCTTAGGTTGTCTCCGCCCAGTGTGGCACGGCCAAGAGGAGGAGGTGTGAAATCTCCTCACTGTCCTTGTGCTGGGTCCTCGTCCCAGCACTGATGGGACATTGCTGGGACCGCAGCTCCCAGTCGCGGATGGCTCCCAGTGAGCTGCGAAGCTGCCCATCTCCATGCACTGAAATCAGGGATTTTGGGATACAGAGCAGGGACCACCTGCCTTGGCATCTATAGGAGCTGGAGTTGGGTCAGATGGGAGAGGGTGGTGAGCAGATCTCAGCGCACCCCGCTGCCCCCTGCACTTCTGCAGCCCATTTCGGCTCCACTGCATGAATTAAAGGGTGGTAAGTGACCACTAAAGACCTGCACAGTCTAAATATAATGTCAGGTATCAGTGTTATGGACAATTATAAACTGTCTTGAATAAAGAATGGTGATACTTTACAGTACTGTCGTTGCTGTTACTTTGCTTGCAGCGAATTTCAGCAGAAATGTGGATTTAAAATACTCATCCCAGTGCTGACGGCAGCATGTCACCATGGTAAAACCGCTGCAAGTGGCTCACGACCCCCCTGCAGAATGTGTACCCCCCAGTAGAGCACCCCAAGTCCTGCCTCTGCCTTAGGGGGTTTGGTAACCTCTGGGGATGAGGCTTGCCCCCTCTGCCCCCAGTCATGGCCTGGCAAAGAGCCCTGGCTACCCAAAAAGAGCGATGCTGCCCCGCCATTGCAGGAGGCTCTGCAGGACACCTCTCGGCTGGCCCCACCAACCTGCTGAAAGGGTTTTGCTTGGGCAAGAAATGGACTTCTCAACCAAAGCAAACAGGGGCTTTTTAATCAGAAAACTGAAAAAAACCCACCATGATTTCCTCCTTTTGCTTCTCCAGAAGGGCCAGGGGAAGTCCTGGCTGAGCAATCCCTCCTGCCTCCAAAACCCAGACCCTGCTGCAAGCCCCGAACCCACCCACCTCCTCTGACGGTTTCTCTGGGGGGGTCATCTCAACCTGCTCTTCTGCGTGGAAGCACAAGCCATGTCCCCAAGGGTCCCCAGGGGTCCCCAAGGCTTCCTTTGCTGGGGCCACCACGCAGCCCGTCCACGCCAGGGCTGGTGCCACCCTCCCTCCGCTCTGCTCCAGGGGATGTCATGGGTCCATCCCCTCCCCATGCTCACTGCGTGGCCGAGCCCCGGCCCCCTCCTCCCGGTGCTGCTTCCCCAGCGCGGCTGGAGGACGTGACGTCAGGGTCCCTTAATGGGCAGCAGTCACCTCGCTTTAATAACAGCTCCCAGAAACAATTGTACATTTACAACCCAGCGAGCGAGCTTGGCACGCTGAGCCCACTCCCCTTCCAAGGCTTAATTTGATTTTGACATATTGGCTCGAGATTAAAGGGCTCTCATAAAAAAGAAAGAAAGAAAAAAAAAAAACCCAACCGAAAAAAAACCCCAAACACACACACGCATCCAGCCCCCCCACCGCCCCCTTTTCAGGGCTCAAGCAAAAGTGCTAACATTGTAATATTTTAAGTAGAGAAAATCCAAGTGTGCTTTACCCCCTGCTGGCTCTTATGCTGGGCTTATAAAAATTAAGTGGAAACCTACACAGCTGTAGGCTATAAATCCTTTGTCGCTAACACAGCCAGGCCTGGTACCTGCCTCCAAAAGGAAAAAAAAAAAAAAAAAAAAAAGAAAAAAAATGCAAACCCAAAAAAGGAGNAGAAGTGAGCGGCTGGAAGAGATGCGCAGGGCTGGCCAGGCTGGGCAGGCTCAGGGGTGGCCGTCGGGGACCTGGGGACGTCCGCAGGGCCACGGGGATGGACCCACGGGGCGGCGGGGAGGAGGAGGAGCGGGGAAGGGGGGGATAGTGCCGGAGCACCGGGGAGAGTGCGCAAAGCGGTAAGAGCCCTCTCGGCTGAAGATCAATTAGCATCAATTACTGACTTCATTTAATTGTCGTAGAAGATGAATTTGTCATTTTTAGTCTGGAATTAACGGGAGACCTTCAACTTTCCCTTGGCAGCCCCAGCAGGTCACTGCGTATTTTTTTTTCCCCTTCTTTTTGCACAGGGGAGAAATGTGGCAGCGGGGAGGAGAGGCGAGAAGTGCCGATGCCACCCGGGTACCCCTTCGTATCCGNCTCCATCCATCCCCATCCGTCCCCCTCCACTGCCATGTGCCCTGGCCATGCCCAGCAGCGCTCCCACCACCACCTTTCTGATTTTTCTTTTTTTTTTTTTTTTCTTTTTTTTTGGAACCTTCCACTTTTTCTCCCCTTTCCCGTTTTCTGTCAGAAATTAATTTTGCAGCCGAAGGCTGCGAAGTGTTTACATTTTCCCCAGCAAACAGGCGACAGTAAACAATGAACGCTCACAGATGAAATTGAATTTATAACTGCATTATGGGGCCAGATAACGCCCTAAAATAATACAACGATAAGGAAATTCGATTTGATTGCCGCCGCGAATCAGCTTGGGCCCATCTGCAGCCGGGGCCTCCCGTAATAATTTTAAATTGGGTTTGTAAACCTTATTTGTCCTTAAATATTTCTGTCATTTTTCATTGCCGGAGACAGATCCTCGGGCGTGAGGCGGGGGATTGTCCCCGCCGGAGCGGCGCTGGTGTGCGGGCGGAGGGCCGGTGTGGGTGCCCGGCGTGCCGAGCGGGCGCCGGGGCCGGCAGTGACAGCCGCTCGTCCTATCCATCACCGTGTCGACAGCCAGGGAGGAATCTCGGGGAGAAATTGAGTTTGCCTCACAGGGGACAATTGAACAAATTAATAGACCATTAGCCAAGCGGTGACCTGAGAAATGAGGGTGCTGAGGCTCTCCCCAGGTTTGGGGTGGGGGGGGGGAAGGAAGGGGAGAGGAGATGGAAATCCCGTGGTTGTCCCCAAGGGGATGGTCCCAGCGCCCCGGGCTGGGATGGGAGATGCGGCTGGGTGGCCATGCCGGGCGTCCGTCACAGCTCACTTGCAGCCGGCACTGGCTCATCCGAAAACGGCTGTGCCAGCGTGCGGAGAGCATGGTGGGAGGCATGTGGGGCTCTGGTGGGTGGGAGATGGCAAGAGAGGCTGCAAGGATGATCTGTGGTAATACAGCGGGACAGTCAGGCAGCCGTAAAGGGAAAGGTAGGGAGAGGGGAAATAAAAACATCCCAGTCTCGTTTCTGAGAAATCTCCTGCAGGAAGCCACCGCGCAGAGGTGCTGCAGCGTGCACAGGATGCTCCCAGGTCCCCAGGGCAATCCCTAGTCCTGGTGGGTGACAGGCTTGTGGTCACCACGGGGCAGGACACCAGGCATCTGCATCCCTGCCTGTCTCAGCTCTCTTCACGCGATGAAGGATGCTTAACCGGGAAAGGGCTGGGCAACCCCTGCATCCCGGCCACCAGCCGGGGCTGCGGGACCTTGCTGGGGGACAGTCCCCAGGAGGACACGGTCCTTCTGCCTCCAGATGCAGCCAGGTGCCTGGCGCAACATCTCTCCTCTGCAACCTCCCCCGAGCTTGCCTGTATCATCATCACCATTCATTATCCAAATGACTATATTTATTAAGTCCCCTGCCAAGGCATTACAGAGTGGCCTGTAACAGAGATTAAAAGCAGAATAAAACACCAATGTGATCTTTTTTCAAGTAAACAAAACGATAAACAGCCCCAGAACTGGCTACCAGAAACACACAAGCCGTGGGAAGGACGTCGAATTCATCGCTGCCACAACACCAACATACTTGTGCCCACAAATGCCTGCTCTGGGAGGTGGGGGTCAGCCCCACACACGTGTTTCTGCTTGCCCAGCTGCTCCCTGCACTGAAGACCCGGTTGGTGGGGGACCACTTCCACACCCCCTGCCCCGGGCAGCTGCCCTGCACCACCCCACCTTAGCCGGGATGCTGAGCCCCACGGGAACGTCCTGCTCTTCCTCTGTCCCTCCCGACAGGGAGGGCTCAGGGATGCTCCTCTGCTGGTACTAACAGCCTGCTGCAAAGGCGTGCATGAGCCAGGCTAGGCTGGTGACTGCCCCCAAGCGTGCCAGCCCACCGGCCACCCATGACACCAAGGCACTGAATCCGGGGCAGCAGACAGATGGACCACCACGTGGCATTTGCCCACGGCTGGGGCAGCAGTGGGATGCAGCAAGGGACCAAAGCTTCTCGCCCTTGCCCACTCGGGTCTGCAGAGCATCAGCCCCCGCAGCACGGGGCTGCTCGGTTCTTATTTTCAAAGGTATTATTTTAAGTCTGGGGAACGAGGGGCTTTACGAGGAGGCTCCGGGTTTCCTTTGTCTCTACTGGAGATAATCAGGTGCAGATAGGATGTATATTCTGTAAAAACATACACTCACTTCCACTCACCGGTTACCTTTTTTTCTGAGAGCTGTAAGGGTTTCAATTACCGGATTCTGGGATTTAGTGCCCAGGGCTTTTTGGTGTGCGTTAGATTTATTAGAAGGTTTAGTACCAGCGGAGGATTCACGCATTTACTCCCAGGAGCCCAGCTTCCGTTCACAGACCCTAAATCAAGAGCTGAGATGGGCTATTGTCACTTACGACATTAGCATGGTTAACGTACGCGGGGATGATTAATAGTGATATACATGCAGCCTCCCCCTCCTCCCCAGCGCCGCGTCTCTGCCACCTCTGCCCAAGCCGGGGGCTGCCCCTTCACAGGGAGAGCCATCCCGCACCCCTCCCCGGGAGCACCAGCTGCTCAGCACCACCCCAGCACTGAGCATTACTACTTTACACCGTATTTTATCATTATTATTATTATCTTTAAGATGAAGTGTTTCAGGCACTCGGGGGGCGCAGGGCTTTCTGCCGAGGCAGGGCTACGGGGACGCCCAGCAGGCGCTGGCTGGGAGAAGGGGAAGATGTGCAGGGCAAGAAGGATGCTGGAAGGATGCAGGTCAGCAAAACCTGCAGAAAAAAAAATTGTTATTCTAAGAGTAAACCCAACCTTCCCCAGCAGGAGCTACCTACCCACCCCTCGCCAGCTCCTTCTTCCCAAAGGACGCCTCAGGTCAAATCTGCTGCTGGAGGGAAGAGAAGAGGAAGGTGCCCTTAGTAAGCAGGGAACGGCCGAATGAGGCAGCCCCTTCCATCCGAGCAGGTCTCCCCTGAAAAATCCCATGGGATTTTCCCATCCGTCTGCCCAGCTCGCCTCACATCTGCAGCACCAGGAGCAGATCCACATGCTACAAGTCCTCTGTATCGTCCCAGGAGAGTGGTGACAAGGCTAAAACTCATCACACGAGTGGTCTCCCAGCCCCTCGGGGATGCGACAGCATCTGCGCCGCGGGCTCTGCACCTCGCAGCGGCGGGTACACGAAGCTCAAGGCAAGCCCTCGGCCTTGCTGCCCGCCAGGAGGGACATGACCACGCTCCTAATGAACAAGATCCTGACAGCTTTTGTCCTTTTTCCAATACTGTGTTA
This sequence comes from Stercorarius parasiticus, assembly GCA_013396915.1. Taxonomy (NCBI): domain Eukaryota; kingdom Metazoa; phylum Chordata; class Aves; order Charadriiformes; family Stercorariidae; genus Stercorarius; species Stercorarius parasiticus. The sequence continues at coordinate 223,532 of VWZL01002865.1, forward strand.
CTTACATTCCTTCTTTTTTAATTAAAGCAGCCCCAGCTGATTTTACAAGCTTGCCGCTGCTTCTCTCCCAGTCTCTGTGTCTCTCATATGCTTGAGTGCTAGTATTAATTATTAGAGCCAATTTACTGTTTATACTCTGATGTTTTAACTAATTACCACTAATGGCAGACACCAGTGGGCAATCAACTTCATTTAGTTCCCAGTGCAAACCACTCATTACCATCTGAGAGAGGGAAAGAGAGTATGCGGGAGGGATAAATAAAGCCGGAGCTACATAGGTGGGTGCCTGGGACTGGTGGTGAGCTGCGGGATCTGGGGATGCTCCCGCTTCCCAGTGCAGCCCCTTTGGCAGGGCTCTGGGGTAGGATTTAAAGCTCCAGCGTGTGTGGATGTGCAGCAGGGGAAAGTCCCTGTGCGTGACCACTCTGCAGGGGCTGTTAAGATTGCTGGTCCTAAGCCCTGCCTTGTCACCAGAGAAAGGCTCTAAGCCTGAGACAGGTACAGGTGAGCAGCATCTTCCTTTCCTTGTGTGGCAAACAGCTCCTTTTCCCTGCTGGGTTTCATCCTTGGATTCATCTCAGGGGAGGTGCAGCCCCTGCTCATGTTCTTGGCTTGGCGTGATGATAGGTTCCCTGAGTCCCAGGCATCTCTGGTGTCAATCCTGCCATCAGCGGTACAGTGGGTGAGATGAAGGCAAGATGAGTGGGGGCTGAAAAGCTCCTGAGCCAGGTTTCCTCCTGTCCGGAGCTGAGCTTTAAGCCGGGGCTAATAAAGCTTGGTCATGGAGCTAATTTAGCTGTTTCTGCGTGTAGTGATATTATTGACACTAATCCTTCCTTAACACAAATGCATCCCTCGGCCTAGCTTGTGTCTCTGTCGACTTGTTCCCTCTGGAGACCCAGGAAAGCCACCAAGGCACGTATTTATCCCCCTGCACCCCAGAGCCAGCGCAGGAGCCCACAGTGTTAAAAGCATACAACTGATAATGATACAGCTCTCCTGGCTGTGCTCTCTCTCCTCCATTTTGGACCAAGAACCAAACACACTGTGCAGAGAGGGGCCTACAAGGAGGGATGATGGAGCAAGATGACCCCACCAGAGCTGGGCTGGCCCTGTGGCTCCAGCAGACACCTCTGGTGGGTGTAGCCCAGAGCAGAGCATGAGGCACTAAGCTCCCAGGTGTTCTCAGAGGTGGCTGAGAAACACCTCTAGAAAAAGTGATGTCCAGATTCATTTGCCTCCTACGGCAAGACCTGTTAATCCTGACCTGGGACAAACCTCCAGCCAACTGCGTTTGTGGTGCTGGGGATCTGGATTCCTCCAGCTTTCAAGTGTGAACCTTTCCAGGGGACAGACAGAGCTCTAATGACCTGCCAGCTCATTACCAGTAGTGGGAGTCCTGCCCTAACAAAAGAGACCGCAGTCTTTTCAGAGCTTTCGTTCCACCAACGTGATTTTTAGTGCAGTGATGCCATAACAGCTCAACTGGGAATCCCAAAACAGGGTCACGAGCCCAGCTGCGGGGATGGGGCTGGGTACCACCTCTCCAAAGGGATCTCCAGTCTTTCTTGTCTCCCTTTCCCCCCATTCTTTCATTCCCTGATTTGCTCTGTTGAAATCCTGCTTTTGAAAGCGAGACGGGGGTTGGAGACCTGCTCTGCAGTGGTGGGGACGTGGTCGCCTGTCTTGCGGAGGTGGTGGTGGTGGTGGGGTTATAACTATGCACACATCTGAAATGTAATTGCTGTCAGCTCTCTCCATTCTTGCAGCACGAGGCCTTTAATCTCTCCCACCAGACCCATCGGCCCTGATATTGCAGCTCCAGAAAGGCTGGTTTTATGTACTTTAACCCTGCGACCTTTACAAATCCCATCATTCCAATCAATACGTCTCATTAGCGTTAGGTAAATGTATGGGATGGATGGGGAGCTGTGCTGGGAGGAGCCCGCAGAGGGTGGGGTGGAAAGTCCTCCTTCCTGCCTGCTCTCGGGGAGCAGCACAGCCCCACCATGCTCCCGGAGCTGCTGGGGACATCCTTGCGCCCAAATATCCTTCCCCCCAGACACACACCTTGGTCCAGCTAGAGAAGGGGGCCAGCAAATGCAGAGCATGAAACAAAGTCCCTGCGAAGCCAACTGCGGAGTCAAGAGCCCAAGCTGTTAACTGGACCAAGCTGCTGAAGTAATTTTTTTTTTTTTTTCTTCCCCCTCCCTCCTTGGGAAGCAGACATATGTTTTACAGCTTTCCCCTATGTCGACTAAATGAAAACATACGGGGCCTGTGGCAGGTGATGGGAAAACAATGTGGGGTGTGTGCGGGGCTGCCTGCCATCCCTGCCTGTCGGGCAGGGGAGCTGCCAAAGGTGGCGGTTATTGCGGATGGCAGGACAAAGCCAAGGAGTGGGATGAAGAAAGAAAATCTCTGGTGCTTCCTGTGAAAACAAAGGGCTTAACCCTTAATCTGGGGAGAAGCGTGAGTTTACACCAGGTGAGGACCTCACCAGCGCAGGGATGCTGGATGCACCGGGTGGGGCCAACCCATGGGTTGACACAGCATCGGTCAATCAAGGATGCTTGAAAAAAGGATGGGGCCAATCCTGCCCTTGGGAAGGCTGGAGATGGGCTAGTGTTGCAATCCAGTTATTGCTGGGGAGGTGGCTGCCTTCCCCCTGGATCAGTGCCTCAGCCAGCAGGGCTGTAAATGCTATTACTGCCCATAAAACTACCCAGCTCTCCTCCGAATCCTGCTCAAATGCTTGACTCGGGCGACCCACCGGCAGCAGCAGATCCCACAGGAGCAGGCGTCGTAGGGGCTGCTGTTACCACAGCAGAGCCGGGGTGGGGGCAGCCGGCTGCTATGGGCAGCATGCCCCACCATGTGTGCCTCCTCACTCCCCATGCTGCTACCAAGGTGAGGGGTGGCTTCCCCAGGGGACCACAGCACAAGTGGCCTCCAAACCTCATCACTGCTGACTTATCTGTGCCATGTGCCTCACAGCTCTGCACCGAGCCAGCTCTGTGTCCCAGAGCTTGGATTGAACTATCCTAAATTCATCCCTGGCAAATCCAGCTACTCAAAAGGCAAGAAGATGAGTTTGAGGGCTTTTCCTCCCAGCGGGGCAGGCTGGGGTGGCAGGAGGAGGTGAGGGTGCCTTGTCACCCTCCCCAGGCAGGGAGCGCTTTTTAAATGGCATCTTAAAAAGATCTGGGTTTGGTTTCTGAGCTCTGCTATCCCCATCTGCAGAGCCAGCACGTTACTGCAACAGCACTCAGCTCAGCCCGGCCGCTTCGGGCTCACCCCAGCAGTAAAAGCCGCCTGATGAATATACAGCACCAAATATATTCATATACATACGCCTATTTCTGCAAAAGCCTACAAAAGCGAGGGTTTAAAACCCAGGGGCGAGCTCCGCTTTTTCACATTAGTGGGGTTTAATGAAGGTGTTTCCATGAGGTTTAAACTGAGAGCTGGGCCAAATCCACCTCTCACCGGAGGGTGGAATGGCCAAATTGGTCTCGGTGACAGAGGGGATAAGAAGGAGCTGGGTAGGCGACATTCCAACGTACGCAGGGCGGTTTGGAGACCCAGTCCGTGTGTTCCCCTCCTCCCTGAGGCACTGATGCCCGCTCTCCCCATCTCCCCGCTGCTCTGTTTGTCAAGGCTCTTCGGCAAGACCTCGGACTTGTTGACAAGCACTAAACTCCGCAGTGGCATGAAAACCATTTAAGCACTAAGCCCCCCTCGGCTTTAGCGAGATGACTGTGCGGCGTGGGATCTCAGCGCAGCCCCTGGCAGGAGGCAGAGGGAAGGAGAAATGAATAAATCCTCCAGCGGGGACGATTTCACTCAACCTGTCACTGCTGCTCCTGGAATTAAACGGGCGAGTCCTGAGGTGCCTCTCCGGAGTGGTGGGATGCTCGGCACCGTGCCAGCACCCCTGCCCACCGGCTCCTGGGACACCAAGCTGGGAGCGGCCAGGAAACCTGGCTCTGGTCCATGATAGGAAAAAAAACAGCCTGTAGCTTCAGAGTTGTTCTCTCCAGCAGAGCAACTGTCAGGCTTGATAAAGCCCCTGCTGTGCTAGCCCCCAGCTCTGCAGGGCACCAAGGTACATCACCTTGGCTAAGAGCCCCCAGTGGCAGGGCACCCATATACAAGGTGCTCATGGGGTCCTTCGAGCTTGTTTTTTTTTTTTTTTTGACACCAACAGTGTGGACCCAACAGCAAAGCCTCCCAGGCAGCTGCAGACCCTCAGCAAGCCTTTCGGAGCAGCGTTGTCCCTCCTCGGCACCATGGTTCCTGCCTGGCCATCCCCGCCTGGCAGCAGGACAACCTGCACAGTGACAGCAAAGGGGAACGGGGAAAGAGGGTGGAAAGCTAACACATTCCCCCAGCCACACGGTTATCGTCGGAGGACAGAGCGGTGGCCTTGCTGCAGGACCCTGTTTAACCTTCTCGGGCTTGTCCGCTGGAGGAAAGCTTAGCAGGAGGAGAGAGATTGTAGATAGAGAGAGATTTGGTGGGTCCAGAGATGCAGGGGACTGCAGCAGCCTTAGATTTTATCTGCGTCTCATCAGGGCCAGACGACCTTGGAATCCCAATCAACAGTTGTTAATAAAACCCAGGGGAGAAGCAGGAGGGGTTAAGGGCAGAGCATGCCCCAGGGCTCGGGGGGAGCTGAGGGCACTCCATGCTGCCACTGTCTAGTCTAATACTGCCCAGGGCATTTACCGGCTCCCTTTTCCTTACCCATTGGAAAAGTTGCTTTTACACAGTAATGGGAACAGAGGGAATTCCCAAAGGCCTGGAAACCCCCTCCAGATCCCTGTCTGCTCTGTTGGCTCCTGTGTGCCTGTCTTGTTCCTGTGCTGCACCCCACAAAGGGCTGAGGCTGAGCCCATCCCTGGGGGAAGTGGGAAGAAGATGAAGGCAGCTGCAGAGGTGGGAGCAAGATGCTTCCCAGTTCTTCCTTTCACTCCTGGCCCCTCTTGGCAATATCCAGCCCTCTGGGCTGCTCTTCTCTGTGTGCCCCTTACCCCTGCCATGTGGTCTGGATCTGCCAGACCCATTCCTTCACCGCATTTCTGCTGCCAATCATGCTATCAGGAGCATCTCTTCCTTGTAAGGAGCTGGGGAAGGAAAAGGGGCAGCCCCAAGGCTGGGAAGGGAAGGGAGAGCTGGTTCTGGTCATCACTGGAGAGAGCAAGCAGGTGCCCGAAGTGCTGGGACATCATCCCAGAGCCGCCACTGCCTCCCTGCTGCACCCTGGCTCCTCCTCACCTCCAGTCATGCAGAAATCTGGCCCTTACTCAGCCCAGCATTTCAGTCCCAGCCATTACAATGACAAGGGTGATAAGAGATTCTTATCACAGTGCTCAGAATCGATTTGAAGCTGAGCCCCTTCCCCTCACTCCTCCTCCTCCTCCTCAGGGCTGCTGGAGCAGCGGTCGGTCGGTCAGCGCTGCAGGACTCAGCAGCAGGGCTTGCTGGAGAGCAAAGACGACAGTTCAGGGTTCAGATCCCTCCAGAGATATGTCCCTCCAGCCTAGCAGCTTCAGGCATATCCTCACTGCAGACAGAGCTCGGGATGGGATCCAGGGACGCCTGGGCTCCTTCCTGCCACCCATCTGCTGGGAGACTCACTCTCTGTGCCAAGGCTGCAGGAGGGAAAATGCAGCTCTGCATCCCTGGAGGGCACTGTGAGCCTCCATCCAGGGGGACCTGGGCAAAGGGCTGTGGCCTCCCAGCTGAGGCAAGAGCTTGTTCTCCTTGTGCCCAGGGGAAGAAAGGAGAAAGTCCCATTGACCCCACAATCAAGATGGGGAGCAGCCTGCAGTCTTGCATCCCAAGCCTGGGGCTCGCTGCACTCTGCACCTGCATCCAAGAAGTTGTCACTTCCTACAGCTCAGCGTGGCTCCGGTCCCCTTCCCCACCAATTCTGCCCTCCCACACATGGCTGACGGGGACAAATCCTGCCCTCCCACGCGTGGCTGATGGGGACAGTGCTCTGGAAGGAGACACTTTCCGCCGGCAGAGCCGGGGGCTCCCAGGCTGGAGTAGGCGTCTGTGAGCCCTGGTCACATCACAACAGCCAGCATCCCCCCTGTGTCACTGCAAGCTGCTGTCCCCTCTCCTGCAGGAGGCTATCTGTGTCTCTGATGAAGAAGGAGAAACTGCACATAAGTTTCAGTGAGGTTAGAGCTGATTTAGCACAGCTGCCCAGTCCCTCAATCTCTCCCCACAGCCACCACCTCCACCATTTAAAAAAACCTCAGTTCCTGCCACCATCAGCCTCAAAACTTGTCCAGGTCCCTGCTTGGAGCAGTTCGCAAAGACCCACACCAGCCCAGGCTTCCACCTTTCAGTTTCCCCCTTCCCAGCTCCGGGATGGCCAGCGGGATGCTGTGTGCCCGGGAGGGAAGGCAGAGGACCTGGCACCACAGCTGCCTGCACCGAGGCTGCCCAGGCAGTTGGCACTGCAGCTCCCCAACCCTTGGAGGTGCCTTGGCTCAAATGCACCCGCTCTTCGCAGCACATCTGCAAAGGCAGAGCAGGACCTCACCCACCTCAGTGGGGAAACTGAGGCACGGGGGGGTTGTGGCCTCGCATGGCCGCTCAGCAGAGCTGCTGGGAGGACCGAGACATCTTGGGCTGGAGCTGCCTGAGAAGCCTCGGCCCCTCTGGAAACCTTGAAGTCCCAGCAGCTCTAGCCATGCAGATGTTGCAAGTCCTCCTTTTCCTTCCAGAACTGTCCCTGGGAAGAGCAGAAGCACAAGGCAGTGGCAGGGGAAGCATCCGAACAATCGGGGCTTGTGCGGAGACGAAGAAAGGCCCTTCTTGTTGGCGGGTGCAGTTGGGGTGAGCCCGGGGGCATCGCAGGATGGCACCCCAGGTACCCCAGCTGTGCCGCCTCTCCAGCCCAACAGAGAGGGGGCTGTTGTGGGCCCAGCCCCAGCACAGGGTGTCACCGCCTGCCTTGGTGAGCGGGGATGCTCTCTCTTTGTGCCTGCTGGTTTCTGCTCGGCTGACCCGCTTTGCTCCCTCCGCCGGCGCCATCCATCAGCTCTGGCAGCCCCGTCAATTCCAGGGCTCCGCAATGCCATTCCCCAGGGGGGAAAAAACACGTTGTTTTTTTTTTTTAAGGCAAGCTGCTAGGCTCCCTCCCTCCACTCCTCGGGGACATCTAATGCTTGACACAGCCCAGCGACAGGGGCAAAGCATGTGCCTAGGCTTTTCATTCAGCCCAGCCCCAGCCTCCGAGCAGCTGCCAGGCGCCCAAAGGGCTGCGGTACCTGGGCAGATGTGCAGTGTCCCCAGGACAGATGTGCTCCAGCTCCCAGCCTGCCCCCGGGGGCTCTTGCTATTGCAGGTACCAGGCAGGCGGTGGCAGCCTGACCCGCAGGTCTGGCGGGCAGGTCCGGAGGGCGAGCGGCCATGCCAAGCTGGCAGGAGCTGGGGGAAATCAGCCTGGCAATGGCCCGGCCCTTTGCAAGGCGCCTTATCGGGGCTGGCTGCAGCAGCAGCAGCTCGGGGAAGGTGTTATTGCTTATGTCCCACGTCTTGCATGCCAGCCTGGCAGGCGGCGGTGGGGATGAGCCAGGGATGCCAGGGCCGCGGCCAGCTGGGTCCATCTCAGAAGGATGATGCTGCTGCTGGGATGAGGATGGAGCAGGGTGCATTCACACCTCCATCCCCAAAAGCCCTTCTCTGGGAGACGGTGGGTGAAACATCCAGCAATACCCCATGCCTGAGTGCTTACCACCAGTGTGCAGTGCTGGAGACTACCTATAGCTGAGCTGTAGGAAAAAGGATCCTGTGAGCAGCCTTCATCTCCTCCTCCATGCCACGGCCAAGCTTGGCCAGGGTCAGCTCCACAGCGCTGGTCCCAGCTCTCCCCAGCCCCAACCCACTGTCCCGAGGTCCAGATGTGGGGGCAAGGACTCAACCATTTTCAGGGGTTTCTGCCTCTACTCCGGCAATCCCACCTCGGCAGCAGAAACATCTGCCTCACCTCTTCAATCAATACTCAGCTCTTAATAGTCCTGACAATTCGCAAGAAAACAGGGGCATTAAATGTTAATTATATCTATTTGGATTAAAAAAATTTTATTACTCGAGTTAATTATAGCTGGAGTCGTAAAAAGGTGCAGAGCAAGAGGCGCTGCTGCTCCATGGGGCGAGTGGGGGCCGAGCACCCCCGGGTGTCCCGAGCCGTCGGCTGGGCGAGGATGGAGGGTTGTACCCACCATGAGCACGGCCGCCTGCCCGGCACACGGCCAGAGCCTGTCCCTCGGGAAGGGGCTGCCATGGGAAGGGGTTGCATGGGTGCCATGCTGGCGGGGCCGGGGCAGGGCTGGTGGCGGGGGTCTCGGGGCGCGCGGCAGGTACTCGTGTAGCTGTTGCGCTGGCGGGACCTGGCCTGCCCCAGCCTGTGGGCTTCTAATTTACTGCTTTCCTTTTACCGTAAAACTGAAAGGGGAAGGTGCACCCTTTAATCACTGCCTCCGGGGCCCCGCCTGAAACCACACAGAGACCGAACGAAGGCTAGGAGTTAATGCTCCTTCCGACACCTTTTTATGATTCATGGGCCTGACCTTGAGCCATAAACCGCTCAACCTCCCTGCCACACTGGCAGTATTTACAGCCTGCAGGGGCCACTGCACGCAGCCACCGATGCAGATCCGCAGCCAGGGCCGCGCGCGCCGGCACAGGTAGGCAGCCGGGGATGCAACAGGTACGCAGCCGGAGATGCGCAGGTTGGGATGGCTGCACGGACGGGGATGCCCAGGCTGGTGGGCAGCCATGGACGGATCCTAACGCAGCACACGGAGGTGGAGATGCACGCAGTGCACTCATGAATCCACGTCGACGCACACTTGTACGTGCACACAGCGGCATGCACAGGTAAATGTGCTACGATGCCCTCACCGGGGAGCACCTACAGATGGACCTAACAAGCCCGTTTGCTTGCCGGGAGGTGTGTGCCCACAGGCCCACTGGCTGGGCATTTGTCCCCCAGCACCAAACCACAGAGGGAAGCTTCCTGCTTACTGCAGGAGGGACATGGCCTCACGGGGAAGGGACCAGGCTGAGCTGGCACATCCCAGCCCACCCCAGCATCCTGCAGTGCAGGTCCCGGTCCCGGCAGGAGCAAAGGCTGCTGACACACAAACCGCCTCGGTGGCACTGTGGAAGCAGGTCCTGGCATCAGGGTCCATCCCACCAGCTAGGCAGCCCCAGGTCCTGCTCCACAGGCGAGACCCATGAAAGCCTACGTTGGTCCAAACTGGTAACAGGGTGAGGTCTGATGGTTAAAGCAAAGGGTGTCCCCCTGGGTAGGCTCAGACCAACCAGCTCTTTGCTTTATGCCTCAGTTTCCCCACCACAGCAGCAAGAAAAATAATCCTGACCTATCGTGTTTGCACGGAGTCGGGAGGCCGAGATTGTTAATGTTTGCGAAGTGGGTTTGGCTCCTCTGATAGAGTAAGCCAGAAATGTGAAGGTCATTATTATTAGCAGGATTAAAGCAATTTAACCCAGCAGTGAGGGGGTACAACTGAACGTAGCAGCTGTACCAGGCTCAGCAACAAACTGCACACACGAAACCTCAAAATAGTGACGGATACTATGATTATGGCTCATTTTAGAAACACTGGGCAGAACTAGAGTGTTGCCAGAGTGTCCTCTAACGCTTCTACCCAAAAAAATCCCCCTGAAGGCAGTCGGGACTGAGGTATGCTGTTCCTGGGGACATCCAGAGCCTGTATGAGCTGTCACTGGCCACTCAGCACATGCACAAGTCTCCCGGCTCAGGCCCGCATGCATCACTTGCCTGCCTGGTCCTTGACAGGACCAGGACCTTCTCCTCTGCCCCCAACGGGGGACCACGGCATCGGGCAACTTATCCGGAACAAAAATCTCCCTCTTTTTTTTTTTGAGTTTACAGTTGTCGAATTTTTTTCTTTCCTCCTTACAAAACAAAAGAGGGAAAAAACATCCTTATCTCGGAAAGCAGAGTTCAGGAAAAAGCTACTGGTCTTTTGGACTCAGTGAGTCCCCATTGGTAGCCTTGCTTGTCACAGAGAATTTATCAGCCAAACACAACGCTGGAATAATGCGCCATATAACTAGTGCATAAACAAACTTCAGCATGATAAATGCCCTCCTTTGAAGCCATAAAGTTATTAGCTAGTGGCTGTTAGCTACTGCTTAGCATGGGACACCCTCCTTCCGTTAACCTCTGGATGCCCCATCCATGCTCAGAAGCCCCAGGAGATCTCCCAAGGGCACCTCCAGGCAGCAGGAAAGCATGGAAGGACCTGGTGGGCAGGGACGCTCCTTTGTACCCGCTGCAAGGAAAAGAGTGAAGGCTGCAGGAGGGAAATGCTTGTTGGGAAGGGGGCTCTGAAGGCTGGCACCCCGTCCCTATCCTGCTTGACACCTTCAGCAGCTCCTCTCTCTCCCTCTGCCCTCCAAGAGGCAAACGCAGAGGGGAGCTGGGCCAGGGTGATACAGCACCCACAGCTCAGACCCCTCTGGGCTGTATCCATTTCAGAGGTGGGCTCCAATGGGGCTGGAGGAGGGCAGTTGCCCCTCCAGTGCCCAGGTCACTTCCTTTAGACGAAGTGCTGCTGCGGACTCTGAAGCAAAAGCCCCAAATTTTTCCGGTGGCAGCCAGGCAGCCAGCTCCAGTGAGGTGTTTAGAGTTCCCTCTGCTGCCTGCAGCGCACGGCTGCCTGCAGCTCCTGATGAGCACAGCCTCACCGGAGGCTGGGAGATGCTGGAGAGGAACAGCCGTGTCCCAGGGCCATGCCCCAGGGCCAGCATCACCGGCCATGAGCCACTCAGCTGGAAATGGCTACCCAGCATCAGCAGAGCCAGCAGCCAGCAGTGCCAGGGCCCCTGCCAGCACCAGACCTGGGAGCACCCTCCACTGCGCAGGGTCAGGCTGTGACACCCACCAAGGTCCTCTGGTCCCCCAGGCCACCTCCTGCCCCCGTCCCATGCTCGGGTACTGGACCGAGGCAGGGAGCTGGGTGTGCTGGGGGTGGCAGCAGGTCTCCTGTGCTCAGCCCGAGGCACGGACTGGGTTACACAGCAGCGTGGCAGCTTCTCGACCATGCAGCCCGGAGCCCCAAAGCTGCTGTGGGAGATGCTGGGGGCTGGGGGCTAAGTCCCATCCCTCTCCCAGTAAAACCACCCCAGCAAGGAGGCAGGAGATGTCTCAGCAGGGCCAGCTGAGGGGCAGCGGGACTCGGGACTGCCTTAGCGCCTGTTCCTCATTAGAAGCCCAGTGTTGAAGAAACTTGTAATTAGAGCCCTGAGTATTAATTAATCTCCATGACCCTCCTCTCATTCTCCTTCCCCTGCTCCCACAGCTCAGGAGGTCAGTCTGGATTATTAAAATGTGCAAGTAGAAGCTGGCAAGCTCACTGAGCAGGTCGGCAGACCCTGGGCCGTGTCCCCATGTTCAGAGCTGCCGAAGGTGCCCTGTCCCTCCCTGCCAGCATGGTGTCCCTTCCCTGCCTCCTCTCTCATGGCTGGGCTTGGTCGGGGACACGTCCCAATCGCTTGGACACAGTCAGCACCTTGGGGACAGCACTTAAGCGGGCTGAAACACCCCCAAATGAGCAGAGCTGCTTTTATGCTAACTCTGCCTGCACAGTTCCTTGCAGCGTGGCTGAAAGCAGACCCGAGCATCCTGGGGGCTGGCTTGAGCCTTGCTGGAGACAACCTACCCTTGGAGGCAGCCCACCCAGCACAAAGCCACCACCAAAAGGTCTTTGGACATCCCATTTTTGCTCATCCAGATCTTCCTTGGGTCTTTAAAAGCCTCAGCACTAAGAAGGCAGCCCTGGGGCATGGAGAGGACATGTGAACCTTTCGTGCAGCATGGCTCCTCCATCCCAGGGCTGTCCATGCAGACTCAGCCGCTTGGGGCATGGATACGACTTCTGGGAAGGCCACGCTCCCTGGTAGCACACTGCCCAGGCACAACCTGAGGACCAATGTGCTACAGAGAGCTGCCATGGAGCAAGAAAACAAGATATGAAATAAATCCAAACTTTTCTGACTCCCTGGTAACCACCAACTGCTTCCCTCATCTGATTTTTTCCCCTTTTCTGCTGCAGCAATAAAAAGGGGAAAATCAACAACCAAATGATCTTGTTTATGGCAACTAAATAAGCTGCATGTGCTTAATCCGTTAGAGTTTAATGAATTTACGACTTGCTTTGGAATTTGACAAGGGCTGTAAAAGAGTAATTAACATTTATCAGTGTGTTTTTTACACATACCCCACCCTCCTCCCGTCTCCCTTCCCTCCTCCTGCCGCCTGTCGTGAAGCAGCACTGGGTATCGGGGGGAATATAAAAGTGATCAATTAATTCTTAATAATCTCAGGGAAAGATTGTAGAGTCGCAGTATGAACTCAGGGAGTGTCAATAAACGTGCCAAAGGTTGGTCCCCCCCCTTGCTGGCGCTGCTGCAGAGGAATGTGGGCGGCCGGGGAGGGGACGGGGCTGCGGGGGCGGCACTTTGGTGGAGGAGCCCTGCACCCCTTTCCATCCCACTCCACCAGCCTCCAAAGCAGCTTTCTGTCACCCGCACGGTGGCTTCTGGGTGGTGGCAAGTGGGGTCCCCATCTAACGCAGCAGCGGTGGTGATTTGGAACCGCAACCACAGCCACTACCTGTGCCAGCTGATGGCTCTGTCCTTACAGACCCAAACCTCTCGAGTGTGACCCCAAATCCTCACCACCACGACTGCAGGGCAGACGAAGATCAGCTCAGATGGAGATTGCTGCCAGTGGGCATTGGCACCTGCGCCGCCCCCGCTGTCACCCCGCTGTCACTCGGCACAGGCGGCTGCCGCTGTTTGAGCTCTATTAGACAGGAGGGGATGCCGGTGCTGACCCCTGAGACAAGCGAGGGGGGCTCACACCTCGCTTCTGCCCGGCCCTCCCAGCCGCCCGGCTGCTGTGGAGCAGGGCTGGAAGCAGAGATGGAATTTGGGGGCTGCAAGGGGACAAGCCCAGGCTCCCTTGCCACCAGTTGCAGGGCAGGCTGAATGTCACCTAAGGATCCTGGGGGATTTCTGTGCTGGGAGCCCAGCGTGCCCTGCCCTGGGCCACCTTCCTTGGCAGCCCTGGGGAGCAAAGCTAGAAGGAGCCACAGCCAGAACCTTCCCAGTAGGTAGGACATGTCCCCTGCCACTGTGACCGCAGCATCCTGCCCCCAGCAGTGGTCTTTGCAGGCGTGTGTGTGCAGGGAAGCCTGCACGCCTGGGTATCCATGGGGGAAGAGAGGGGTCAGCACTCCTGGGGGGCAGCAGGCTCCGTGGAGGAGACAGAGAAGCATCTGGGCTTGGCTGTGGGGCAGAGGGTCCCGGAGACCCACAAACAAAAGCTCAGGATGATAAATCCCCAGAGGTTTGAGACTGTCCGGGCATCTGCTCTGGACAGAAACAAATTCTCCCTGTCGAACATAATGGCCCAGAAATAAGCAATGAGGCAGGGATGGAGAGGGCTGGACCCGGCAGGTCTGGAAAATCTCCGCCCAGCCCCATGCTGAGCACCGGTGGGGGTGGGAGGTGGGGGCAGCGATACCCTCCCAGCAGGCTGGGACCCCCGCGCCAGGCACGCACCCGGCAGCTCGATGGGGCAGAGTTAGGATCTCTTGCTGGGTGGGAGTTATTCAAGCCAGCCCTAGCAGGATGAGAAGGGGAAAGTAACGGTATGAACTTGCCTTCATTTTACCTGAACTATGGTGTGAGGCCAGCTGGCTGGCACGGGCTGCGGGGCCAGGCAGGGAGCAGAGCCCAATGGGCAGCAAGGCTGAGCCCCCACGCAGGGCAAGGGGGGGAGGGGGGCAGCTATGGCGGAGGCACTTTGCATGGATCAGAGAGAACCAGCTACCCGCAGCCTCCAAGCGAGGGTCTCCAACCTTGGCCAGGCTTGTGGTGCCAGGGGCTGCAAGAAAGTCTACCCATCCTGCGCACGTGCATCCCAGGGAGAGAGAAATGAAGGCACTGGGAGGGTTTTCAGGCCACCAGAACTGGTCCCACCACACCAACATCTGCTCCACTCACTAGGCAGCAGGTCCGGGTCTCCATCGCATGGGTGGCCCAAGCAACATCCGCTCAGGGACCACTGGCCAGTGCCAGCTGCCTCATGCTCAGAGCACGGCACTCTGTGTTGCCATCCAGGCTCCACCACAGACGCCCCGCGTGACCGCATGATCCCTCCTGTGCTGCGGAGGAGAGGATGCTCCGGGGCAGTGAGGGGGCAGAGAGGGGGCTGCACTCCCCCCTGCCTGCGCTGGCTCAGCCTCTCCCGTGTCAGCCTGTCTAAACAGCACCTCCTCCCACAGAGACCTCGCGCTGGGGGTCGGCAGCTCAGCATCTCTGGGATTTGTCACAGTATCGCCGGAGTTATCAAAAAGCAGGTTGGTCCAGGCATCCCAAAGGGTTGGGTCAACCAGACCCAACATCATCCAACTGCCAGGATGCAGGGGACACGGATGGGACTCAGGTGTCATGGGCTGGTCCTCCCTGGCCACCGGCACCCTGCTGCACACCAGACACACGGCTTCCCCTCCGGGCAAGGCTGGAACCTCCCTGCCTCACCCCGGCGTGTGAAGCAGCACTCGTTAGTGAAGGAGCACGGCCCTGATGGGGCGATGCTTGGCCAACGCTCGCTGCTTTGTGACGGCACTAATGGATCGGAGACAGCCCCGTCATGCCCTCGCCTTGCTCCGCTCGGGCGCTGCCGACGGTCGTAACAAAGAGCATTTATCCAGCTGCATTCCCAGTTTCTGCCTCTTTCCATTTCCCTTTTCTGTCACTCAGGTGTGACAATTTTAATGCCCATACATAATAGGGTGGATGGTAAGCACAGCAGTACGTGCAGCCCTATGTTGGCTCTTCTCCGACTGCGGGAGACCCGGGGTCACACTTCAGATGGCAGAAGGGTTAGAAGGAGTTAACAGGAGACTCCCAGGTCCCCTAAGCATCTTGCCCAGGGTCTTAAGCCCATACGCAGTGGTGCTAAAGATGATTTTAAGCCACGATTATAAGAAATCTATTGATCTTTTGGACTCTATAATGACAGATTAACCATTTTAATAAAACACCTATTAATCATGCATTAACCCTTCTCAGCTATTTGTACATTGAATACCAAATTGACAAGGGCATTGGGATTTCTAGGAGGCTTTTTGGAAGGGGAGGGAGGGGAGGTTTCTTTAGATAACAACAACAACAACAAGAAAATAATGCAAACTTACAGAGGGGGAGAGTTAAAATCATACGATGAGTGGTAGTTGCAGACGCCTGGGGCCCTCTTTGGTTGTGGCTTCTATCTGGCAATCAATTGACAAGAAATTGAGATTATGAAACATTGCGCCTGTGATCAAAGGAGGCGGGCATCCTTCCCCCATCCGAGGCCAAATCTCCACTCCCCCACGGGAACCAACGACAGCGAACATCAGTGATGTGGCCTTGGGCAGGTGCTGGACAATGCCGACACAATTTTTAGTGTGAACACATCCACCAGCCCCACGGGTCTCTATGGCAAACTCTGAGCAAGGATGCAACATCCTAAAGGTGCCTCCTACCCAAACATCTCGATGCCCGTGACATTTTTTTTTGGAGAGACTTGCCTCTGAGAGCGAGTCATCCCGAGAGGCAGAGGAAAAAGAAGGGGAAATGAAGAAAGCAAACACCCCGCCAGCTCAGGACAGCTGGGACTGGGCACAGGCTGCTCGCTCCCTCTCCCTGCCCACCCCTGAAACCCACAGCATCGGTGTGGGATGGTCCGGCTTGTGGACCCGGACAGGCACAGCCCTGGGGCCTCTTGTGTAACCGCTGGGGAGGGGGCAGGCGCCGCTTCCTCCTGCCCTGGCCGTTGCAGCCTCAGAAACCACCAAGTCCCCGGTGCGTTAGGAACTGCCTGGAGGCCGGAGCTTCCTGCAGGTGCCCCGCGCTCATGAATCACACCTTGTCAGGGCTCGGGGCGCCCAACGGCTGGGCGACCGCTGAGATGCTTGGGGACCCCTGCCCCAGGGATGCACCCACCTCCCCACCACACCATCCCGGCCAGGCGAGGGTTAAGCGGGCATTAATCACACCGTTTGAGAGCCATTTCAAAGCCTCTTCCAAATATTATAAAAAATGTCTTTAATCATCTAATAGCGCAAACTCCGCTCATGATGGATGGAGAGAAGTCGCCTCTCTCCTCCTGATCCTAACAGATGAGGCTGAAGAGCTGCTGCTCTGGGGGT
>VWZL01002866.1:203-153570 GCA_013396915.1 Stercorarius parasiticus
GAGTTTAGAAAGCAAGGGGGTCCTTTCCAAACCTCGTGACTCAATGGGAGGGTCTCCCTGACAGCTTGTCTGACCCCGGCCTCTATGTAGTAAATAATCAAGTGTACCCTGGCATCGAATCTCATAAAACACTGTCGCATTCACTACTAACTTTGTTAAATCACTGTTTTATCTTAATAAACATTTCATTACTTCTCTCTTACAAGTGAAGTTAATCACTCCGCCCGCGACAATGCCCCACTCCCCTTCCAAGACACCATCACTAAGTCACAGGTCTGTGGAACCCTGCTTCTATCCATTTTTTAGAGAAGACCATTATTTCAGGTACCTGAATTACTTCTGAATGTTGTGTTAAACATTACTGAGTTGTCTATATGAAGAAACTGACCCTCATCTCTTCATCTGTCTTTGAGGAGGAACAAAGTTGGAGTGAATTATCCTTCTGCTTTTGGCAGACTTTGGTCCTTCCAAAAACACTGGCCCGAGGCCTTATGTCATGGAGACCTACTCTCCCAGTACAATCTCCCCTTTATTTTCTCTCCCACTTAACTTCATGGTTTATTCAGTGGATGTATCAGCCATCTTGTGTCACACAGCAGTTCCCTCTTCCCAGCTGAGCTCCCAGGATGGCCTGCATTTGACTTAAAGACCACTTATCTCATTACATATCTTCTTCCTTTATCACTGGGAAGTTTCATTACTGGACCAAGGATCCAGACAAAGGAAAAATGATAGCTAAGAAAGATGATAGGTTCCAGCACACCATGAAGGATCTTTCCATCATCCAGTGTTCAGTCTCCTCAGACAATTCAACAGCTCTCACAACCCCACTGTTCCTGTCAGACCCTGCAACCTAATTTGTACCCATATATCATCACCATGCACATTAATCTTGCATTAACTCCCCAGATATCCTTTTTTGCCTCAAAGTCTTTCCAGTAACCCTTACAACTCATCTCACAGAGATCTAACCCAGTGCCTCAAAGGTTCTCCAGCAACTTCAGCAATACACCAGCCACCGGCTCGGCTAGTTCTTTGTCCAAAA
This sequence comes from Stercorarius parasiticus, assembly GCA_013396915.1. Lineage (NCBI taxonomy): Eukaryota > Metazoa > Chordata > Aves > Charadriiformes > Stercorariidae > Stercorarius > Stercorarius parasiticus. The sequence goes on from VWZL01002866.1 coordinate 1,249, forward strand.
TGTCCCTGTATCCCTCCCAATTATTATTGCTATTAATATTTCCAAGTCTTTTATTTTTCAAACATTTTGGACTAGGATATGTGAGCCATAAACTGGAATCGAGCAGTATATGAAGATATTCTGCATATATACAAAGCTACTATTTACATAATTTGTATAACATTTGGAACAACCTGGTGACGAGGTTAATAATCCTGGGGAGCGCAAAAGTTTCTTGGATAAAGGTTGTGTTTGGGTTGTGAAAAGGCTGCTGATCCCTTCTTAATGGCACATCCGAGGACTTGATGGTATGTGTAGGTGTAGGGAACGCTTCAGGCTTATATTGCTTCATCGCAGGCCTGCTAAGGCAGCAAAGGGTTTGCAGAAAAAGGTGTCTGGAAGTGCTGTGTGGTCTGCGTGGAGGCACTGCCATCTCGTGGTGCGTGGTGTGTGCTGGGCACGCTGCTGGCCCGTCTGTGTGTGTGCAGTCCAAAAAGCCAGGCAATGCACCGAAACATTGCCCCCTACTCACAGCCAGTACGAACCTGATGTATGCCCTCTCCCAACGAGATTTGCATGATTACCAAAGGACAGCTGTAATAGATCATTAAGTTATATCAGCTAGGAAAAGCTGTTTTCTCTTCCTCTAATCCCCTGGCATCTTTTACACAGTTTAACTCTTCAAGTATTATTTTTAAATCCCTTTCAAACTACATGACAACCTGAAAAGGTTAAGAACAACTGTTTCAGTTGTTTTTCTTGGTGTTGCAGCAAAGACAGGTTGTTAAGGTAGCTGAAATTTCTCGTCAAGAGTAGACTTTTAACTCTTACAGTGTCAGCATATTTTTTCAGACAGCTTGATTGTGTGGACTCCATATTGAAAGAAATTCTTCCAGCAGGCAGCTTTATCTACTTTTCCAATTCTGAGCTTCCCCAAGATTGCCTTATCCACCTAGAGTTGGATTTTCAGAGCAATGCAGTTAGATAGCAGAAGCTATTGGGAGAAAAACAGGCCTGGACACCATGAAGGATTGCGGCGCATCTCAAACTAAGGGAAGAAAAAGTTAATCAATTTAAATAAATGCATTGTATGACAGAGAATGATCTTCAGGAAAAATTCAATGCTGAGATAAGAAATACCCAATGCGATACTCTTGCTGTAAAATAAAGGTGGTGTTCAGCGCACAGGTTAGGTTATGACAGCAAAATTTAGGTATCTGTATATTGCAGCCTATATAAGCCAGTGGAAGTATTAGCAATACCGTTAGTGAAATCCGTGAGACACTCAACTCTCATTAAAGAAAGCACCTACATTTGGCCAACGGTATAGCTGCCTAGACATCACTGGCTATTGGTCTGGAGGTGGTTTCTGCTGCATAATCATAGCTATCAAATGCTATTTGAGGTGTCTTGGGGCATTCAAGACATCCGCGCTGTCCTGGAGATATGATCCAGACTTTTGGACATTTAAACTTTTCTGGAAAAGCAGCTGGAGGCCAGGCAGGACACCACACAGCTCCTGAAATCACACTAGCTACTTGCATTTAAGCATCCAGTCCCTGCTCTTGGTGTCTATTATGTGTAATGAAAGCTTGGGCACCTAGTCTATGTGTACATGCCTTCTTATTCCTTCAGTCCTACTCCATGAGATAAACTCCACCCTGTATCTAAAGTGTATTAAAGGAGGGTCATAGGTTGATTTCTTTGTATTCAGGCTATCTATGTGATTGCATCACAAGCAAGTTATGACTTTTTTGTCATCTACTAAATTGCTGTGCAAAAATGACTCCTCTCCATCAAACTCAATCTCAAGTCAAGTTGGGTGAGTGGGCAAAGTTTATTGAATCCACACCCAAGATTAAAATCTGACTTTAGAGGAGTCAAGCCCAACTAAGGGGCAAGTGACTAGATCCTGAAATGCAGAAATGGGTCCAACTTTTTTGGAAATTCAGTGGTTACTCATTGCTCAATGACTGGAATATGCTACGGGAACTACCAGATACAGTTTGATGCCTTTGCCTCACTAGACAGAAGTTGTCAGAAATAGTCCTTTGGTAAAGTCACAGACCGAACCTATAAGTCTTGATAACGTAGGGTTAAAAAGTGATTTAAAATAAATTTAAACTTGAGATAGGGAGAAATTTTAAAAAATCAAATAAAAAACCAATTTTTTGAGTATCTGAGTGAGAATTTTTCAATTTCAGAAAATATAGCAGGATTCGAGGCAGTACTCTCCTCTGTGTGTTTACAGACGTAGTAAATGAGGTTTTCCCAATGTCATGTTCTTGGAGCAAATGTGCTGTAGTGTGGTATTGTTTCTTCAAAATTGTGGATACTTATCATAGGACTTTTAGAGTGGTCTGAAAAACTTTTGGAGGTGCCTTTTCTTTCTCTGCCTCTTAGCTATAAAAGGAGCCTAAAATAAATCTCTTAGACTAGATGTAACCTTTAGAAAAAAGGCCTTTTCCAGATTCCCTGTTCCACATCTGTTAATCTCCCTGTGTAGTAAGATAGTGACTGATGCTACCCTTCTGCACATGGTGGAAAGGGGAGACACGTCCTGTGCCGCGTCATCTAGCACTCAAAGAAAGGGCTGAGGCTGCCTCAGGTCACCTAGTAAATCTGTGTAAATGGATTACCGTAAGGTATTTACAATGGTTTGAAATATAGCAAAAAATGAAAATCCATATATATCTGCACTGTCCTCCTCAACTCCCAACCTGCCCATGGGCCTAAGACACCCTTTCAGCCCAGGCCCTGCCTCAGCAATGCTGTAGGATGCTGATCTCCATCTTAGCAACAATCCTGCCCCACCAAGCAGGGGATCATCCCACGGATCTGGGATGGATCCATAGGCTGAGGTCCTGGCCTGTCCTTGGACCTGTCTTGGACCTACCTTGCCACCATGAACTTGCCTGATGATCTGGACACTTGGTTGAACCTGGTCTCCACCTACAGACTTTCCTTGCTTCCTCACAGGTCTGTGACTAGTCCTGCTGCTCAAGTGATGCCCTGTGTCTCCCAGCCCTCATCCCTTGGGATTAGCTGGCCCTGGCTGTCCCCTGACACATTTCTAACCTCAGTTTCAATATATATACATCCACTTTCCCATCACGTTGACTGAAAAGTCCAACAGCATCCTGGCCTGTATCAGGAATAGAGTGGCCAGCAGGACTAGGGAAGTGATTGTCCCACTGTATTCAGCACTGGTAAGGCTGCACCTTGAGTGCTGTGTTGAGTTTTGGGCCCCTGAGTACACGAAAGACATTGAGGTGCTGGAGCATGTCCAGAGAAGGGCAACAGAGATGGTGAAGGGTCTAGAGCACAAGTCTTATGAGGAGGGGCTAAGGCAACTGGAGTTTTTAGCCTGGAGAACAGGAGGTTGAAGGGACACCTTATCACCCTCTACAATTACCTGAAAGGAGGTTGTAGCCAGGTAGGTATTGGTCTCTTCTTCCAAGTAACGGGCAATAGGACAAGAGGAAACAGCCTCAAGTTGCACCAGGGGGGGTTTAGATTGAATATTAGGAAAAATTTATTCAACTAAAGGGTTATTAAGCATTGGAACAGGCTGCCCAGGGAAGTGGTTGAGGCACCATCCCTGGAGGTATTTAAAAGAGGTGTTGACATGGTGCTGAGGGACGTGGTTTAGTGATGGACTTGGCAACGTCTGGTTATCAGGTGGACTCAATGATCTTAAAGGTCTTTCCAACCTAAATGATTCTATGATTCTACTACTGATGCAATTTGCTAAACATCTTCCCCACTTAAGTCCACTGATTGATGGTGAAAGAAGACTGTGCCTGGCTCAGTGATGGCAAAGAGTTCACACCTGGTTGGTCCAGGACTAACTTTGCCCAGCAGACTTCTGGGACTCCTTCCCATGAGTAAGCTAACCCTTTTAGCCTAAAAAAACTCCATCCTGCTGCTTTAGGAAGAAATACACTACCCTGTAACTTCACAGACAAAAATTTCTCTTTGGTGCAATTTTATATCAGAACAGACTTATACAAAATAATAATACATTTATTGTGTCATCTACAGCAGTATACATGTTAAAAACAATTTCTCAAAACACAAAAAAGGTTAGAAAGCAGCAATTGATATCTGTGTTTCCACCTCATAACAAAGCTGAATAACCCCAGATCCCAATACCAATTAAATGAAATCTGACCAAAAAAGGTCAGTATTAGACCCAACAGGCCAGTAAGTTTGTACCTTGACACAGTCAAAAGCCAAAATACAGCTTTCCATCCAACAACTTGGTACTTCTTAGAGCTATAGCATGTTGCGTTACCACTAAATTGACAAGAAAGGAAAGAGAATGAATACACTAAATACTTGTTTTTACAGATTATACTGGTACACAAAGGCCTCTTGAGACTTCTTTGCAAGCACAAAGTCCATCGGAAAAGGCATATCCAGAAGCCTAAGTAATTTCAGACACTGAAGAGTGTCATATCACACAGTGTCATATCACACAGTAATTCTTTACATAGATGAATTCCCCAAAAGAAAGACGATGGGAAATTGCAATTTGAATCATAAGAAGGCGAAAGACCACAAGGTTCAAAACATTGTTCAAGCTCTGCTGGTGTGTTTTCATACACAAAGTACAATGTGTATTTAGCTGAACTTAGCTCTTTAGTAAAGATATGCACGGAGCTTAACATCAGAGCATCCTTAACTATGACTGCATCTCCATATCTTCCTAATGCAATTCTGAACTGGTTGCATATGCCTGACTGCTAAAAGCAGAGGATAAAATCCTAACTTCTTTCCACTGCATGTGCACTATATACCACGGTTTGTTTCTGGACACGAAAACACTGGACATATGGACACAATCTGACAGAGAAAACAAGATTTCCTGAAAACTGCTCTCAGTGAGAGCTACTAAGCCTTTATCAGGCATGCACCTCCCCCAAATCTGATTGGTAATACCCAAAAGAAGCCACCCCCAAGCTTTTCAAGACCTTTATTTCTCAGCATGTATGAAGCAGAATGATAGTGACTGGGCAAAGTTGCCAGGGGAAAAGTCATCTATGCATAGACTTCCACAACGTCAACATCTGTCTCTGATCTGGTCAGCTAGACTTCCTGGTGGAAAGAAACAGATAGTTGCAAAGTATGAATCATCTTACTCTTGAGTAGACATCAAAAATATGTTTGATGCCTGTACTCTAAAATTGCTCATTTCTCTCTTGTGACTACAGAGGAAAAGTGGAGAAACTAGATCAATGGAAGATATCTTCTCTATCGATGTCTAAAGCTAAGTGATGTGGATATCTCCTTAGCCACCTGCTTAGTGACACAGGATCTTTTCCAGGACTTTGCCCATGAGCAAGAATGCCTAATGCTGAAAATGCCAGCTGCCGAAGGGGACATGTATTTAATATAGCCCTTGATATTTGACTCTTTAAGAGAGACTATCAGGTAAACCCAGATATTTGGTTGCATCTTTGCATTATGTACATTTTGACAGCTGTAGACACAGGAGTCCAACAGACGCTGCCTTCAAATAGATATCTAAGTCTAGATTTCTGATTTGGGAGCTGAATCCAACATAGTTTATCTTAGTTTCCTAGATATCCACACAGAGCTCACAAATATGACATAGGAACTATAGGAGACACTAACCTTGTCTGGCAGCTGGAGACCAAGCAGGATCCCATGTGGTGTCCCATATATCCTGCTCTATCTGTTCTTGCTACCTTGTCTCCCTTCCCTTTAGACCTTCTAAGCTATAACAGCTCTGCTGAGGTCATATTTATTGCTCTCCAGTGTCATGTAGCAGATTATTCTAAGCATCCTACATTTCTCTGGAAGGCTTGCTCACGTGGGAAAATCTCAGAACAAAAAAGAAAGTCTTAACATCATGAAATACATAATCAAACCAAGGAGGAAAAGCTTAATTTGTTGAACTTTCTAGGTACATCCACTGAATATGGAAGCTATAAGGATTACCTTTAACATTTGGATCCTGTACTATGACATGTAAAAAGGCTTCATAGGACTTCATGGCAGCTGTAAAATCACAGCTTGCATGTTTCTGTTGATGTTGAGGATACAGAGGTGTAAGTACAGTAGCTTCATCCAGGATGCAACATCTGTTCTACATGTATCTTCTCAAACCACTCACTCACTGTGAAAAGGCTACAAAGAAACCTGGTTACACTACTCTTTCATGCTGACTCTCCTGTAATACTTGGATGCAGATACTCCTTGTGATTATAGCTGGCTAACAGTGGTCATGCTTTCCTCGCCATCTCTTCTCTATCATTATTTGTCAAAGTGGATGTTGTATGGGAGACATTGAGAGGTTCATCAAAGACTGGATGATACTACGGACAGAAAGCTGAAAAACCAGATGCTCATCTAGATTGTCGTGGGAAAATAGCTTGCAGTAACTCATCCTCAGCTGTTTGCAGCTGTAGTTTTCAACCTTTTTTTGATCTATGGGAGCCTTCACATAATTACAGGTAAGACAAAAGCCCTTCAGGAGCCTAACAAGCATATATTACTATGTACAATGAATGAACTTATTTTCCTTAATCATCTTCCATGGATACTTCAGAACTAGTCTCTCACACCTCCACAGACAACAGGTTGAAAAACTCTGCCATAAAAAACTGTTTCTGAAGCACTATTGAAAAACAGTTTCAAATAACAAGGTAAATAAAGCCAATTAAATGATTGGGGTTTGCATTTCTTTTGTTGCCACTGTTTACTAAGGTCACTCCTGACATATTTTTTTTGCTATACCCTCTGAAATTTGTATATCTAATTTCTGGCAGGGCTGGGCTGGAAAGATAATGTGAAGTTAGGCACCTGCATGGTTCACAGGCCAGATTTAGTAAGGATTTAGTAGCAGTGTCAGACAAATGAGCAATGAAATGTCACAAACTGACACAATCAGTATATTTTTGCTACCTTTAATGTTGATTTCCCGCAGTATGGTGACCGACTGAGTGTCCTATTCCTTTTATTGGAAACAGCAGCAACACAGTTTCTCTTGTAACATTATAACTGAAACCAGAAAAGGAGAAGACTGGGATCATTTCTGCCTTTAGATCTGAGTGAATGGAAGCTCCTCAAAAACAAAATCTCATTTATACATTTTCAAGAACTGCAAATCTTTCTCTTATTTTTTATTGTTATCTTTTTTTTTTTTTCTGAGGTGTTTAATACACTGCTTCCAGTTAATTTTCCTGCTGTTTTCAATGGATTTGCATATATCTGTATTTATTTTCTTGCATTGGTTTTGCAGCCAAATCAAGATTAGAGCTGAAACAAATGCAGCTGAATAGCACGATTATTTTTAGCCTTATCTTTCAACTGCATGACCAAAGATAAACTGTAGACTTTATCTGAAATAAAGCTGTTCATATTACAGGAAGGGAGAAATGAACTGGAGGCAAGATTAGTATGACAAGGAACATAAGCAAGCCAGCAGTTATTTTAATTTGGAATTCAGAAAAAAGGTTTTTAACTGCCAGAAGAGTGAAGTTTTACAATAACTTTCCAGGGGGAAGTGAAAGTGCAAAAAAAGAAAAGCCTACTGAATTTTAAAAGGGGAATTGGTCAGTTTAGGAGTGGGAGTAATATGCTGTGAAAATAATGGCAATTACAGAGTTTCCTTCAGATGAAGTGTCCTTATGGCACTGTGCTGCTCTGGAATCTGAGGATCAGAGACCAACAGCTCTAACTCTGCTAAATATTTTTTTTTCTTGACCATTCTGTCTTTGTGCATTTTTAGTTATTGATTTCTTTTGTCCGTGGGGTTTATGAAAAAAAAAAAGAAAAGAAAATGAATCTTTGAACTAATCAGAAGTCCTGCATAGCCCTTCATACGCAAGCACAGAAACTATCATGCCATGCAGAAGTAGAATTTCATCCATCATTGATATGACAATATTATGACAAGCCACAATTTTACAAAATGACATGGACAAGGCAAATCATGGCACCTAATCCTTCCATCACTGCTGAAAAGAATCAGATTCATCCAGGTCAGTATTTGAGCAGGAGTCTAACAAACACTGTATTGTGTCCAGTTCTGGTCCCAACAATTCAAGAAAGAGGTGTCCAGACTGGAGAGGGTCAAAAGGAAGGCCATGAAGATGCTCAAAGGGATGGACAACCCACTCAATAAGGAAAGACTGAAGGAGTTAGGTCTTTTCTACCTAGAAAAGAAAAGGCTCAGGGGGAACCTCATCACTGTATTCGAGTACTTAAAGGGTGGTTACAAAGAGGATGAAAGCTGTCTCTTCACAAGGACCCACATGGAAAAGACAGGGGGAACAGGTACAAGGTGCACCAGGAGAGGTCTCATCTCAATACGAGAAAGAGATTTTTTACATGAACTTTCTCATGAAATGTTGGACCAGATGGTCTTTCAAGGTCCATTCCAACCTGGACTGTTGATTTTAAGATTCTCTGAACTGCTTTGCATTCCTTTCTGGAAGGCATCTCACACATGCCATTGATGATGGAGAGAGTCTAAGCAGAGTCATCTTTGCAAATGTAATCTCAAATTATTAATACAGTTAGTTCCTACCCACTTCTAGTTGTTATTGAGCCTTGTAGTTGCAAGACACAGTTCTTTAGTTGCAATGATGGGCAGATGGTGAAATGAAGAGCTAGACACTAAATAAAGTGTCTGAATTTAACTTCCAAACTGCACCTTTTTTGCGTTTCACTCTGGACTCACCTGCTTTCAGCTCTCTCCCTTCTCCCACCACCTTATTTTAACACCTGCTTTTCAAATACAAATACTTAAATGCAGCAGAGGAACTAGGGTATTTTTCCTCTATAAATAAAAACTCCCACAACTAGGCATTTCAGTTTCATTACCTGGGCTCTGAGTTCCAAATATACTAAATGTAGATGAAGGCAAAAGGAGGTGAGGTCACCAAGCAGCAATAAAACAAGCCTTGTCCTTTGAAATAGAGGTTGTAGTTTTCACTTTGGGATGTTAATTGTCCTGTAGTACCAGCACTCCACAACAAAAAGTCAATAATCAAACAGTGCTTAGATACAGTAAATAGTCACAAAAGCTACAATGCAGAAACTTTTTGTACATTTACAAAAGCAAAATAAGAAAATTTGACAAGAAATACATCATGGACATGGTAGAAAAAATGGCTCAAGGAGCACTGCACGCTTGTTTTTCTTTTAATTATGTGTTGTTTTTAATAACATAGTCTTTCTAGCTCCAAAATATATTTCACAGTGAAAAATCAAACAAAGCACTGTTACACTCAATTGATATTTACACACACTTAGAAGCAAACCACTTGTTGGTTTCTTCCATCCTGAAACAAATACAAACGACAGCCACTGTGAATGGTGGCCATGCATGCCCAGCATCTTCAGCTTACATTCAACATAAAGATTTCTTGAGAGTTAATTTGTCCGATGGCATCAGAGCCTGATTTAGATAACTATATACACCTGAAGTATGATCTTTCCAGTAACACAGAGGAAGTTCGAGAGACAAAGGAAAGCCACATTTGGAAGTGCATCAACACCACCAACAAAAGAATCATAATAGAAGGGGGTTGCCTGCATAATATATTGTATATTAAATATTTCAAGACATACCATTTCCTCTAGGAAATTCAGTGCTGGTGAAAGGTACCGAAAACTTCAATTTATCCACTGAACAAGAAACACAGGAACTGCAACAGCAGAAATTTCCCCTCCACTGCCCTCCAACTTGTCTTGCTGTTGAGCATTGGCCCTAGGAATTTAAGGGGCAAGTCCAAGTTTTCAGTCCTTGGCCTCTTTTGCTGAGATAGATATAGCCAAAAAATAACAGTAATAATAATGTGCTGAGGCCAAATCCCAAGCCAAAGTGAAGTGGCTTTGTTCTAACGATAACAACAGTTTTCTGTACTGATTTTAATTTAGCTGAGGACCTGGTCTCCGGTATGCATGATTGGAGGGTGGTTTTGGTGATGTGGACACTTGCCCACGAGGCACTGGACTGAGATCCACCAACTCACATTGCAGAGCACTGTAGGACAGCCAGGAAAACAACAGAATTCAAAAGTAACCTCAAAAACAACACTAAAAAAAAAAACAATAAAAAAAAGATCTAAACACTTTCTTGCTCTGGACTGAAACATGGCAAAAATTCTCCAACTAGAGGCAGTTATTCAACACCTTTTTCTCAAAAGTTCTGATTTATTAGTGCTTGAAAATTGGCTACCAGCCATTCATGCAAAATATATTGTTTGATTTTTTTTAAATTATATACTTACAGTATTGTCAATGTAATGCCTTGTGAAAATACAAACCTAAATGTTTTCTGTTCAGCTAACATTACATAGTCTTATTTAAAAAATGTCTAAATCTGCATTTACCTGATAGATCTGGCTTTCCCCATCTCCCGTGTCTTTCTGGACTGCAAAGCGCATGGCTTCTCAGGAAACCATAAAATAGCCTTTAGCAGCATCTAATGAGAAAGGAAGCTCCAATCTATCACTTAAAAATACTTCAGTGACTTTTGTAGAGAGTCTGGTATAGGGGGACTAATTCTGCTCTCAGAGCAGCAAACCAGTGACAAACACTTGAAAAAAAAAGGGTGTCTGGATCCTTTGACTTGCACTTAAAATACTGGAGTACAATGAAAGGAATTTGAAACTTTTTGCTGGTCCTCAGTGCAAGGGTAGATTTCACCTGAAAGGGGTGTAAGCTTTTCATAAGAGCATGATCCTGTGCAAATATGAAGCCAACCTCAATATTTCTCTCTGTTTCAAATTATTTGTACATTCATTTACACTGCTACAACTGAGAGCAGATTATATCCCATAAAGCACTGTATAAGTGTTAAGTATCATAATTAATATCTCTGTCACAACTTTCTGAGACCTTTTTTCTCCTTTTAAAAATAAGGAAAATATCATTATTTTTAAAAAACCTATGCTTAAAATGACATTAAAACTTTTTTTTTTTACCTAAACTAACAAAACCCAGAGAAATTAAAAGCTCACACTCCACTGACACTAAAATTCTGAGTCTTTCATTTTATTTTTTTTTAGTTCATGATCATGTCAACTAACACCAAGGAACAAGCCTGAATTTCGAATTTCCTGGTTACTATTAGTTTCAGTTCAAAATTTCACATTTAAAATGTCATTTTCATTTTTGTTTTTTAATATATGCATACACATACACACACACACATATATATATATTTTTTATATATATATATATATCAGTTCATAAATCCAAAATGAAGCGAGTGCTAGGGTGGTCCTCAAAGCCTTTATGCACTGTATAAAGACTTTCAAGAATTGACATCATTCACATTTGATTGAAGTACATATGTACCAGTTGTGGCTTTAACTACAAGGCAAAGGTTGAAAGAACATTTTGTTCTTCTTAAAGAAAAGGAGTAAGACCATTGGTGGTTAAACAAACAGAATATCCAAAGAGAGATAAAACTGCCAGGTGTGGGGAGTCATCCAAAGTCTTTATCTTTTCCTTGCATACCATTCTATTGTTCAGTTTAGTTGCTCACCAAATGCAGATGACTTTTACCTTCCCAGATGATCATGCCAGATCCCTCCTGTGCCTCTTGCTCTGGCAGGGAAGAGTCAACACACAGAAGTCAGCCAGGTTGCAAAGGCACCACGCTCTGTGTGACAGCACTACCTACAACCATGCCGTATTTGGACATGGATGCAGAGGGTTCGAGGTTATCTGAAGGGAACGGCCATCCTGGAATTGACTTTTGCTTTTAAGGTGGGAGGGAGGGGACAGTTATTTTTATTATTCAAAGAATCCAATCAATCAGTCTACCAATCAATGAGTCAATGCCAAAAATATAGATATATCTCAACTGTATGGCCCTTTTAGAAAATTCACAGCTTAGCTAGAACGTAAAGCATTCCCAGAAGTGTCCCTGTGTACAGAAAAAAACAGCCAATCCCGTCTCTTTTGCCTGGAGTCCCTCCACTGACAGATGGTAGTTATGCAGCTTCATGTTGTCACAGCAGTTTCTGTAAGTCCACTGGGTACATTTGACTAAATTCAGCCATGAACTTAATTTTCTGGAGTTCTTCCTGAACCAGCTGGTTTGATTAACCCAAGCATATTAGCTCCATCTCAAGACTCAAAAGAGAAACACTGCAGAAATTCACATGCCAAAAGACAGGGACAGGCTAAGATGTTTGACTAGGAAAAAAGAAAAGGCAAATACAAACCAAAATGAAAACCAATTTGAAAAATAACAATGAACATGTCCATTCACAGATTAGTATCAGTTTGGCAACCAAAGATCACAACTGCACAGCAATCACTTATTACTTTTGACTGACAACGGATTACTTGCAGATGCTCTGAAATGTAAATCATTGAGTGGGTGGGCTTGGCTTTTTGTTTATTTTTTAAACAGTTTTCCATTAATGGCCTTGAGTACATTTGGGTATTTACAGTGATTGTTAAAAAGATATATATACACATTTCCTTTGTTTTTTCACCCCTATAAACAGGAAAGGCAAGGAAAGGCAAGGCAAGGCAAGGAAAGGCAAGGCAAGGAAAGGCAAGGCAAGGCAAGGCAAGGAAAGGAAAGGGAGAAGGGAAGGGAAGGGAAAAGGAAAAGGAAAGGGAAAAGGAAAAGGAAAAAAGGAAAAGGAAAAGGAAAAGGAAAAGGAAAAGGAAAAGGAAAAGGAAAAGGAAAAGGAAAAGGAAAAGGACCTACACCACCACCAAAATTATGATTTATTTTTCTTTTTAAAGGGATGGTTTTTGGTTTGGTTGTTGATTGATTTGTTTTCCTTAGTTGCTCATGTTGCTAGGTTCTCCGCATTTATGCTGGACATCCGAATCTGAGAGCTGCTCTTGCTCAGAATGGAGAGTTGTGTCCCCCCGTTCACTCCGCTGCTCGCTAGAGAAGGATGACGATGTTTGAAATCCACAGCAAAATACCGGTTGACTTTCCAGCTCCTCCATTTTCTCTTTATTTCTGATTGCACCTTTAGGGAGAAACTTCAAAAGGTCATTTTTTATGTACTTAGCTGCTCGAGGACATGCTGCCAAATTATCAAATTTAGAAAAAGACCCCACAATTTGACAGAAATTTTTTAAGAATATTATCAAACTCCTCACATAAACACAATCTGGAGTGACTTCTCCATGTCTGAAAGAGGTCCAGGCATGTAGTGGGAGCAACAGCCAGGGTTCTGTGTCTCTGACTTCAGATAATTTATGATCAGCCCAGAGGCGCATAGAAGACCTGTTCAACATTAACTCCAACATGGTTCTTTAGTTAGCTTCTTGGAAAAATAACCCGTTTTCATCATTGGGCAGTACCAAATATGTAACAATGAGCCAAAGAAAACAGCAACCAAAAGGTACTAGACGGCAATGAAATAGCCTGTCCACAACAGCAGCTTGTCTCTCACCTGCCATTAATGGACGCATGTCTACTGAAAATTTCCCTCTTACTTTCAGATGACCTCAAAGCAGATGATATATATATATATGTCATCATACATGGATTCATATATATGTGTGACACCCTCCTTTCCCTTGAGATTTTTTCATGGGTAACCACAGTAAATCAGCAACGGTAAAACAATCCATGGTCAGAAGTCCAATTAGAAAATAAGCAAATAATTCTATAGCTTTTCTGCTTTTCATTCATCACTGATTTCTTGGCAATCTTGCTAGTTGTATGCACGTGTGTGTACATAAGACAGTAAGGATTTAAAATAAGAAAGATCATACTAGCTCAGACAAACATTTACTTGGTCTATAACTCATTCCTGGCAGCAGCCTGTAGCATATTTCTGAATGAAATAGCATAAGAACAAGGAAATCTGTAGAGATGTTTTCCCAATATACTTTTCTGGTCTCCAATAGTAATCACTATTTTTGGTTAAAATAAAGATAGATATAGATTAGATAGAGTATGGAGGTATATTACATCTGTAAGAAAATAGTGTTTGCATCTGTAACAATGTAATATACCAAAGGTGAACCCTTTCTTACCCTAAGTAATTTAGCTGAGGCATAAGACATCCTCTAGTGTCTTGAGAGGTAAAATGTCTTTAATTAATCTGGTTGTGTTAATTTGGGTAACAACCACTCCTTCCATCTCCCCAAGGGGATACAGGAAGTCTGACACACTGTGAGTGTCACCTTGGAAGGTGCGTATCTCCAGATTAGTTTTAGACAAGACCTTCTGGTTATTCTTTTATCACTCATGGAAGATAATAGATGAAACAACAGTTGTAGGTGGAAGAGGTGGATGTCCAGTAATGCCAGCTGGCGAAATACGAATGCAGCCACTAATTCCAGCAAGGCATGATCCAGAATTCACCTTCTGAGCTATATGGGACTCAGCTATGAATAATCCTTTAACGTTTACCTATGAGTTGTTTAACACTCACCTTGATTAAGCTCTTAAGCAAAGATAACCTATAAGATTGTTTCGTGAACTTTAAGAGATTGTTATGGTTATCTGAGAAGGAATCACTTGAATCAAGGAGTTAGAGACTTTTTGTACTAGACCAGCTATTGCACACCGTATGTGAACAAGCATAGAACAGCTACTGCATTAAAAATGATAGAAATAAATGGTCTCAGCCTCCTTGAAAGAAGAAAAGAAGGTGATTTTAGGAGAAGTCTTCTCCTTTTGGACTGCACAACAGATGTATATCAGTGGAGGAGAGAATGGATGAACTGTAGATTCTGTGGGAAACATCCATGGAGGGCAAAAAAGCTTGTGAGTTCTGGGAAGAATGCCGAGGAACAGCCTCCAAAAGCACAAGAACAGTCCATCCGCTAGAAAGGGAAAGGAAGAAGGCAGAACAAGAGACCAGCTCTCTTAAGAATGAGCTTTTGCTTAAAAGAAAAAAAAAAAAAAGCAGCATACTGGCTAAGGAAAGGCAGCCAAATACCCATCAAGGACTGCAAGAATGGCTAGGGCATTCAGAGATGCAGTCAGGAAGGCTAAGGCTGAGCTAGAACTGAAAATGGCAAAAAAAATCAAGAATAAGAAGAAAGGGTTCTTCAGGTATTTGAGCAGTAAGCAGAAGCACAGGGAAGACACAGGCCATTGCTAAACAGCACTTTCCCTGCTAAACAGGGAAACTAATCACTAATAATGCTAACAAGACAGAGGTTCTTAATACTTTCTTTGCTTTAGTCTTTACAGCTGGATCCCAGGTCAAAGGATCAAGTAGCTACAACACGTGCCAACTCACCAGTAATGGCGGAACGTCTGGTCTACAGCCTCTTGCAGGGGTTCAACCCACATAAATCTATGGGACCAGATGGAATCCACCCCAAGCCACCGGAGAAGTGTCTGACATTGTTTCAAGGTCACTGTCTATAATATTTGTGGAGATCAGGGGATATCCTTTATGACTAGAAGAGGGGAAATGTCATACCTATCTACAAGATGGGTAGATTGTATTGTATTGTATTGTATTGTATTGTATTCTATTCTATTCTATTCTATTCTATTCTATTCTATTTATTCTATTCTATTCTATTTTATCCTATTCAATACCCAGGAAACTGTAGGCCCACTAGTCTTCAGTCCTTGGGAAAATAATGGAATGAGACCTCCTAGAAACTAGCACAAACAAAATGAAGCAGGTGACTGGGAAAAGCCATCAAAGATTTACTAAAGGCAAATCATGTCATCCTCTACAACAAAATAACATTATCTGTCGACATGGGGAGAGTAGTAGATATTTTTTACATGGATTTCGGCAAAGCATTTGACACTGTTTCCTATGTCCGTCTCTTAGGCAAACTGGCAAGATATAGATACGGTAGGTGGTCTGCAAGATGCATAGGAAATTGGCTAACAGGCCACACTCAGAGGGTGGTGAACAATGTTTTTTTACTCAGGCTGGCTGCCTATCACTAGCGGGGTCCTCCAGGTATTGATACGGGGCCGCACACTGTTCAACATCTTCATAAATGATCTGGATGATGGGATTGAAAGTACTCTCATGAAGTTTGCTGATGATACCAATCTGGGTGGTGAGGTGAACATTTCAGAAAGGAGAACCACCTTACAGACAGAACTGAACAGGCTGTAAGAGTGGGCTAGCAAATACTGTATGAAGTGCAACAAAGGCAAGTGCAAAGTTCTGCACCTGGGATGACATAACCAAAGAGCCCAACAAAGTCCCTACCCCTGTTAGGGAGAATTAGTCTGAGCCATCATCTCTGGCAAGGCCAATGTTATACTTTAATAAAGACATCACACGTCCTCTTTCTTTTTGCTGAGACATTGTGAGATTCATCCTAAGGTATTAGGGAATATGGGAGATGATGAGTTACAGTGAAGGATTAGAACAGCAGTTACTCCCACAAGGAAACAGGATGGGGATGGTGGGTGGGGGAGGTTAAATATTAAAAGTCTTACCTCCCCATTCAAGAAACAATAGAGAACAGCAACAACAAAACCCTAGGCAAATGGGAGAGAAAAAAAGTAATGTAATTCAAGTCCTTCAGTAAATGCTAGAAAATAGCTGGAGCTAAACAAACAAACAAAAACAAAATCCTAGTATACAAAACATATACATAAATGAATAAACACACAGTCTGAGAACTGTGCATGCAACGTGGTTATAATGAATAGAAATTTCTTTTTAACAAAAGCAGAATTCACTGTATAATCACCTGGAAAGATCCCAGTCCCAATTCAAACACTAGTCTCTCCCGCTTACTGACATTTTCAGGAGAAAAAGCAAACACCGTGTAGTGAATTCCAAACAAGGGGATAAGCAGTAGCGTAGAGCGAGCCAGTCTCCTGTTATAACAGAGTGAAAGAGCTTTAATGCAGCCTTGTAATAAACAACTTATGCTTTAATTAAAGAAGAAAACGCAAAAATATTTTGTTGACTGCCTTTTGGGAAATACATACACTTTATAATTATACAAACAAATATACAACATTCCCATTTGTTCCCAAACAGTGATTTCACACATACTGTAGTTTGCTCCCACTTCTTCACACTGCTACAATAATAGCACATTAGTAATGCTTAATTCTCTGTACTGTTATTTTAATTTGCATTATTATAAGCAGGGATTTTTTCTACTGTGCCAAACATGAGGAGGGTAATCATGCTAAGGGATTCAGACTGCTACCATAACACAATAATAAACCTCTCACCCAATTACTTAATCCCAGAGGAGTCTTTGAAATAATTCTGGGTGTGTGTGTGTCAATTTATTTCTGCATAGCAAAAATTTCCAAAACAGCAATACAAATAAAACTTAAACCCCCTTGTATGTTCTTACACTTATGACTGTTCCTCAAGGTCTTGATTTTGGTCTCATTTACACTGTTGGAAACCTAAGCGCAATTCCATTGTGTAACTAATTTCCATTGCATCCAAAATAACTCAGCAGGTATAAACAAAAGGACTGGAAATGAATGCGTGTACTTGTAAGCACTTAACTGAATATGGATGAAATTATCCAAAAGCAGGGGTCCAGCCTTATGCATCAGTTTTGGTCAGTGTCATTTGCTGATTGATCAGCAAAAAAGACCCAAAAGAAAGCAAATGTTGATCTGAAAATAAGGCAAGTGCTTTATTATAAACAAAGTGTCTTACAGTAACATCCAGGACATTTTCAAAGGGGAAAAAGTATGATTAATTTCCTTCAAGTAAGTTAGGGACGTAGATGGGGGACAAAGGAAGCTATAAAGAGCCATAAAGGTTTTTGGAAGAGCTGCATAATTTTTCAAATTCAAATGTTCACTCTGCTTATATCTATATGGCATATTGCAGAGATATTTGAATTTGCTAATACACGCTCAACAATATCCCCGAAAAGATGTGTTTGTCTTACTGAAAGTGAAGACTTACTACTTCTCCAAGAACTCTGTGAACATATGCTGTTATATCTAATACTAAACTGGAAATGGAACATCAGTTCCTTGCTGGTATCCCTCAGTCATACTTTGTGCACTAATAGTGATAAATACATCACAACCCTTGCCTTGAGACTGTATTAAATACACATGATTCTTTAGTCCGATGCACACCAAATCTCAAGTTTTGGTGAAAGACCTCACAAACCAGAGAACACAATTCTCGTGAATTATAAAGTTAGACATTGACCAAAAGTTTTTTAACAAGAGTGGAACAATCTTGGAGCAGGTTGATGAAGAGCACACAGAGTCCCCAACTTCGGTGATCTCTAGAAGTAAGCTATTACAGGAGTGACCTGGTGTCATTGACTAAAAGGTCTTGAAAGGTCCTTTCTAGTTCTTTTTCTCTGTGGATATGTAATCAGATTAATGAAAAGGAACAGAAACATTGTGGAGAAACTTATCAAATAATATTATCTCCATAAACAAAAAAGGATGTAAAGAACATAAGCGTCTTAAACTACCCACAGAATTAAAAAAAATCAAATGAAGGTAGTATCATTTGTCAAAATCTGTTACCCTTTACATTCAGAACTAATGGTGACAACAACAAAAAGGATAAATCTTATTTTGATTTAAAAGTCAGAATAGAATTGTCTATTAATATGTTGTATTAATATGTTGTTTCTCACTGCAGTCATAGATTAATTTTGGAGATGCAGAGGAAGACTTCCAATTTTCCACTTTCTGGCATTAATTATATCTGATTAATCATACAATTAGTTTGTAGGATCTTGAAATATCATGTCATCACCAACTTGTCTGAGATAATGTCTTCAACATTGTCATAAAAGTCAGGAAGAAAGTACATGAAATGCAAGAAGTAACATACTGAAGTTTATACATGATTAAGATCTATAAAGAGGAAAAGAAGATTTTTAATAAGAAAAACTTGAGAGATACTAATGGCTGTGTGGATGATGATGAATTGTGTTTTTTCAAGAGCGTTAGGAAGAAAGACTTAAAGCAGTACCTGTAAGACATGTAAGTTTATGTGCAAAGGTGAAATGAAGATGTTAAAGAACGCAGCAAAAATCTCAGGAGTGTAACAGCCAAAGATATTCATCCTCTTTTCTGCCCACACTCTTTCAGACAAGCAAAAAACCTGAGGAATGGATCCAAGAGTTTTGAGGACAATAATCACTCAGTTGGGCTTAAACTGGCTGTTTAGAAGAGATAAGTTCTCCAAAGGGTCTAGAAAAAAGCCTTGTTTACATTCCAACAGGTAGAGGAATGTCTGAAGGTTACCTTTTTTTTTAAAAAAAAAGTCTCTAGACTCAGAACCTGCAGATACAACTGCAAGAACTGCTAAACTGCCCAGCTGGATGATGCTATCTGGAATGAATCAAGGAAGCCATCAGAAAACATGAGTCCTCGACAGCAAGTGACCTGAAGCTCCAGGAGAAATCGTATAAAGAAATTTGTGGTTGCCAATCTCTTTTCTGCCTCTGAGACAGTGGTGAAAACCATAGTTCAGAGCTTAATCCCCCATCAATTCCAGGTATTTCTTTTTTTTTTAAAAGTGAGCTGTATTTCAATTTTTGTTGAGGCTGACATTCTATTTTTCATCTGTTGTTTTCCTTAGAAACAGTTTAAACTTAACATTTTCTCCAATAGCATGGCTATGAATGTGGCCTTTCTATAAAACGTTAATACAAAGACACAGATAATGGTGTCCTCTGTTCTTCCTTTCTTCTCAATTGAACTATGGAAAGACATCTTTATAGCAAAAGGAATAGAAAGTAGAAAAGTTGTCCAACTTGGACCAGTCTCTGAAGGAACTGTGTCCATATTTTTCAATTGCATATCCACACTTACTAAGGACACTGCTAAAAAGTATATTGATATTACAAAGGACATAACTGAGCATGAATTGGAAATGAAAATATACATCACGTTGCATTGTTGAGTAGAATTCCCAGTGATTTCTACTGAGTCTTACAGTGTGTTCCTATTCCTCATTTCAAAACAGGTTTCTAGAGGACAAATTAATGCTGTGATCTAAACAAACACAGTAACTGCACATCAGATGAAAAAAAATATATATTTTGAGCAACTGTGCAATAGGGAACAAGGATCATTGGTTTCTAAATGTTCTAAATAGGTCCTTCCAGTTTCTGTGAATGGGATGTAACAAAGATATGTCTCTAGACTCAGAACCTGCAGATACAACTGCAAGAACTGCTAAACTGCCCAGCTGGATGATGCTATCTGGAATGAATCAAGGAAGCCATCAGAAAACATGAGTCCTCGACAGCAAGTGACATGAAGCTCCAGGAGAAATTGTATAAAGAAATTTGTGGTTGCCAATCTCTTTTCTGCCTCTGAGACAGTGGTGAAAACTGTAGTTCAGAGCTTAATCCCCCATCAATTCCAGGTATCTCCACTACACTGAAGATGTGTCTTGTGCCATTTCTGCTGGGACCTTAGCACTTTTGCTGGACTAATTGCAAACTTGTGTAGCTCAAAAAATCCATTGTAACTTACACAAGATTTGACAGACGACACTGTGTGCTATTAAGGTAAGGATAAAATGCGGAATAACTTTTCCTTTGGCAAAGAGTTTGCTGCCTTGGTCTTAGAGGTTCTCACCACCCGACTTTTTTGAGGCAAAATATCGCAGACTGTCAAAAGAAGAAAAAGATCTTCAACCATAGCCTTTGAAGGAAGACTATGTAGTTGTTGTTTTGCTGTTTAGGCCTGCCTCTGCAAACTAAGACAATTGTTCGGTTTAAAGGCTGTCTTAAGTGAAATTAATTTGATGAAATATAAACTTTTGCAGTGAATACATCAAGGTCTGTGGTACTTATGTATAACAACGCTCATCTCACCAAGGTTTGGACATACACACTGTAGATATTTATAATGAAATAATTAACATAAAGTCTCTAAAGCCAATGCAGAGAAAAATGCACTTTTAAGGCACGATTCTTGCTTGCTATAAATGCCTCTTTAAGAGGAGGTGACTCCAGTTGTAAACCCCATAGGTATGTACTGAATGTATCTGTTGATGCATATAGTGACCAGCTTAAGGTTATGAGATAAGGGCAATGATGACATCTGTTTTTAGTTAAATTAATTCCACACCTACGTTCCTCTTATTGTCAATGAAGACAAACAGGCATTTACGCTCAGGGATGCATCATCTATCCCTAAGGAAGGCCTTATCACACCCTAAGTCTCACCATTGAGTACAAAGGGAATCTGGACTGAGTTTGTCATATAAGTTACTGCACTGTTGCCTTGTAAATTTTAGATTAGAGGAATCCCACCTCTTTGGCCAAAACTCAGTCATGAATATGTAGAAAAAATAATCATGACAATATTTCAAATAGAAGGGTAAAGAGCAAACCATGAGGATACAGGTTGCCATTAGTAATGAAACGCTTAATATAGCTCATGTTTAATAAACTGAAGTATTTATTTTATCAAAAGGATGCTAAACATAGCTAACATCTGACTTTCGGGAACCTCAGTAATCTCTCTGACACATACATGTCTTTTGCAAAAGTCTAGGATCACTTTTGAAGACCTGAATACCTAAATACAAGAATTGATTACAGCTTTTTAATCTTCCCATGAATAAATCACATCTTCAGACTAAGGCCTTGAAAAGAAGTGGAATTTTACTAAGACTTTCATATTTTAACACAAAAAAATAAGGTTTAATTACTTTTATTGGAAGTGTACAGAGCTTTTTTGGGCTCCTGTTTAGGCTGAGCTCTTCTTGCCGTTGACTAGGTAGAGGATTTCACCTTAGAGAGTTGTCAGTCTGACATCCTTCTGAAGCACTGCACTTAACGTGAAATTTGTTTCTCTGCAAAGGCCTGACATGAAGTCTGTGCTGCATCCAGTTTCAGATTAAGTAGTAAACGTCGTATTTCAAACTATCTCCTCCCAAATGTAGGTCCTAGTTTTACCTAACTGTTCTTAGACTTCAAGCTTCTCTCAGTCTAACTATGGACTTGATGACTGTTTTTCCGTTCTCTATTTCTTTTATCTGCTTTTGCACAATGCCAGTCTGTTGACTGAACCTTTTGAGCATCTTCATTGGTCTATTTCTTAAATACCTTGAGGAGATGTGAAATCACAGAGAAAATTTATTTTCATGTTTTAAATCTTTTTTTCTACCTAACAAACATATGAAAATATGCAGCTGTAAGTTACAAAACAACCTTTTATCCTTAATACTGTCAAAGGTAACTACTAAGTATTCTTCAGAAAAAAGGATGGGTTGGATCTCTGTGGCAGGTCATCTCTGAGAGTGTTGATTGGCACTCATAAGACTTCTGTGAAATTCAGGGCAAAGCTCATCAGGAAAAATAATGTATAATAGATTTCTGAAAGGTACACCTCATCTAAACGGATCCTGTGGGCTTCTTGTACAAATAACAGAGAGTGAGTTCCACTATAAGAAAGTGATTAATTCACATGTCTGTAGACTAAATGTCATTATTCACTTTTCTAAATGCCTCACTCTCGTGAGGCAAATCTTTGATGATGACTTCTGACTAGACACATAATATTTTGATACTAGGTTAACCATAGCGTTTTCTCACTCACAGATATATACTAACACAACTTCACTCAGTTCAATGGACATTAGAAGTTTTACACAGGGTGAAAGTCTTATTCACTCAGTCCTGCTCTGCCCCTGTTGTTCTATCAAACAGGTGAAACATTTACTCTCAGTGTGACTGGTGCTCACCTCTTTGCTGTATAAAAAGTAACTATTAATAGTTTCTATACAGACACTACCCAAAACCATAAATAGCATCATCCATAATTACAATATTTTTTACAAAAAAATAACCTTAAAATCCTTGATTGGGGTGCATTGGCAAAAGCACAGAACAACAAAAAATTCTACATGCAACAAGAACTAAATGAATGCTTGCTCTCTGGTTATTACCCCTCTGCTAATATCCATTCATTTACTTGCAACATGCGTCATACAAACACATTAACGTCACAGGATTGCGTACACTTACAGGGTAATGGTTGATAGTTCTGACATCTTGCAAGAGTGCTGGTTAGCCCTCTTAGGCTTACAGTAGCATTTCTGAACGCAGCTGCTAAATATGACAAGATTAGCATTTTTTTCAGCATATTGTGAACAGGCCAAGGTAGGTCACTTTCAACACATTTCATGAGACACGTCACAAAGATGGAAAGCGGACATGACAGAATGAAAATACAGCACAAACCATCTGCTTGACTGAAGCAAAAATAAACAAAAATTAATTAAAATGCACTGGCTGTTGCTGGCAATTGTGATGTGTTGATTCACAGACAAACCAAGGATTGAACAACCTGGAGGCAGGCGGGCAGCGTTACACATCCAAAGTACACATGACCTTTGCAGTCTGGTATTGTACAGAGGGTAAGAGAATAATATATTAAATGAAAGTTGACTCCACACTTGTGGAGAACAATTAGATAGTAACATGAATTTGTAGGATGGACGTTAATCTAAGATGAAGTTGGATCAGATGTTCTTCATTTTCATGTCTAAGTACCCAAAGTAGTGTAGATCCTGTCTTTTTAGTGAAGAGTACTAGAAAGGACACCAAAGCACTTCTTCGTCCAGCTTCCTTGATGCATGGGAAGGGGAGTTCAGTATGGAAACCGCACGTCTGACTGGTAATTCAGTGGTACTCCTTATTTTTTGTCACACACTCTAAAAGGCAGGTGTGGTCATAACAGCAGTAGGCACATGTACTATGAACCATGACCATTATCTCTACACGCTGTATTCTAGAAAGAGCTGCTATCGAGAATGGGATGTTTACATTTACAACTAGCTAGAGAGAGGTTAATTCAAATTGGCTGTCAAGAAGGGTAATCTGAAACAATGTGGGAAGGCATTTTGGGGGATCTGAGGGACAAAGCCTTTTTATCTGTTATGGTAGGCTGAAAAACATGAGAATTGAAAATAGTAATTTCTTGTCAACTTTCGAGGGGAGATTTTTTGTTTGGTTTTGTTTTTAACACATGGTTGTTTTGGTGGGGTTCACCTCAGAGAAGGTGAGATATTTACAGTACAAATGTCTAAGTAAATTGGGCATCCTTGGTTCCTTGAGAAATGTCAGAGTGAATAAGTAAACGAGAGAGAAATAGGCACTTATTGGTCAGCCTATATCTGACCTATTTTAGATGTCCACTTCAGGACGGGATGAACGGCACACCAAACACCCCTGACTACTCTGACTAAATCTCCGTTGACTATAAAGGATAATATAGTGATATAAAGGATAACAGGCAATTGCCTACAAGGCAAACATCTAACTTTATTCAAACAAACCATACTTTGGTTTGGTTGCTCTGCTAATATGCATGGTCTATGTTTTGTGTTCACCTAGCCATAGATGGAAGACGTAGTTTATAAACTGAACAGTAAAATAGAATAAATTGAAAACAGATTAATTTTATTTCTACTGTTAACTCCTTTAATCCAATTCCATTTACTACAGGGTTCTTTTTTGTTTTCTTTTGTTTCCTTTTGGGTAATCAAAACCTGACTGCTGTGTTGTTATTAAAGATTATAGCGTAAGAGCCGGAAAGAATACAGTACTGTGGCATGCACACATCCAGAAAATAGAAATAGTAATCATGTTTCAACTTCCAAAATTAAGCTAATTTCTTGGATGATGCTAAGGAAGTAAACATGAAAATGACTGTTCTTTTTACAATATGACATTTGTGATAAAATTTTGCACTGCCTCTGTTTTTCACATGGCTGAGTCCTGCATTAACTGTCAGCTAAGACTGATCAAAAACAAGGAGGGAAGTTTTAGAGACAAGTCCTTTTTACTATGGCTGAGACTTTCAGAAGTGACTATAGATTTTGAGTGTCTCACTCATTTTTTGATCACCTGATCTGAAACACATTTTATCAGACAAATTTTTACCACAGGAGGGCTGCTCAGCAAGTCTTGAAAAGCAGTGCTTATGAAGGCATTTTAAGGCACATAACTTGAAAATTAAACATCTAAAAATCAATAATCACTTTGAAAACTCCCAGTCATGGGGCATTATGTTCTTCAACGACATGCTTAATTTTGCCGTGGTAATCTTGACAAAAAAATCCCCACCTATGTTTCCTTTAAACTTAACTTATGCTTATGCTGCATAAAAAAGCTTGTGCTTTATATAAAAAAACCTTAAAGCTTATGCTGCTTTTATTTGGCAGGGATTGATTTTCATTATAGGTTTTTCTAGTGAGTAGAGCTGACATGACAGCACTTGATATTTGCTAGAATTCTCAAAAAGGACTGACTTGCTTTTGAAAATAGTATCTAAGAATTAACTACTACTCCCCACCCAATGAGGGGACATCTTCCATAACATAGGCTTGTGATGGAAAACTTCTTACAAAAATATTAATATTTTAGTGCTGTTATCCTTTTTTCTGCCATCCTGTCTAATTTAAGTAGAATCATTTCTCTGATGTTAATATTGTAAAGTGACCCAAAACCTTTAGAGTACAGAATTGATAGAAGTTTTCTTTCCTTTTTTGCCCTCCCCCCTTTTTCTTCAATTTAAACTTTATTTATATATGTCTAGTTAGTTATTTATTGTTAAATTAGAAACACAGGTAGAAGGAAAGGAAGAAAGAGAGAAGACACTGAGGAGGCAGGAACTAGAAAGAAATGGAAAGGAGGAAAAAATAGCCAAATCAAAGAAAATTAATATAAATGAGGTTATGGATACCAAAACACTACATGAATTAGGGCAGGATCTTCAGATCTCTGTAGGCACACACAGAATGGACTTGGTCACATCTAACTATATAGATCTAACAAATTTAAACTGAACTGTCACCTTTAACTCACTTAGTCATGGAAAGAAAAGGGCATTTCCAGAGGCTGAGCTGACCTGTGCAACAGAGGAGTCTAAGACATACGGGATGCATTGTCTTACGGAGGTGCCCTGGTCTCTCAGTTTGACCATAGACGATGACTAGACTGCTTAGATTAAAAACGAGACTTTAGACAGCTAAAGGCAAACAAGCTGAGTCTCACCGCAATTGTCCTGTGCATGGACTGCAGCTGCATCTGGGAGGAAGAGGGAGGGTGCTAGGGTGGAAGGGGAAAAAAAAGTTAAACATTCCCAGGATTAAATGAGTGATGTATGATGTGGCTGAAGACCATCTTGTCAGACTGAACACCTCGATGTCTGGCAAGTTAATGCAAATGAGAGAGTACACAAATTTGAGGCAAAAGTGGTTGCAATTCAATTCTAAAGACTTTGTAGGCTTCTCAGAGGTGCTTAAGAGAAATAAAATGAGCATGCTGATTCATGGTAATGAAGTTACACACTATTACCAAGGCCAGGTAGATCCATAATGAAAAAGATCAGGGTTCTGGGTTTAGGTCACTAATAGCACACAGGGAATGACAGAGTTTGTGGGTTGTCTCTGAATATGCTGAAGGGCAATCCTTTGGGACACACAATAAAGATAGAATTTGATTCATACAAATTAAAACTGTGTCTCATCAAGAATCTTTGAACACCCTGCTCAAGTAATTCTATGTAAGCTCACTACAAATAGGATTGGCAACCATATAAGTAGTAGGAAAAGGAATGTTGAAACAAATCAATGAAATAAAGTACTGAAAATGCAGTAAAAAGTTAACCAAAGTGAAAGTAGAAAGGTTGTATGGGAGAGAGAGAAAAAAATTGAAAAATGGAGCCATAGCATCTATTATTTATGCTACATGCCTACTTACCTACAACTGATATTGTTATATGTTGGAGGGCTGCTTCTCCTTGCTACTCAATAGCTAAGGGTTTCCCAAAGCTAGACTTGTTTCCTGGTCAAAACACCAACTACATTTACAAAACCCCTGGACTTACAGATCAGATATAAACAGTTTGGAAAACTGAACTCATTCTGTGAGCAGAAAACAGACTACACAATTCCATCCCGCTGCAGTGACGGTGGGCCCTGATATACTGTGTACAAATAGACTCATTCACGCTCTCATCCAGGCACAGAATAGGCATGGGTATTTCTCAGCAAAGTTGTTATTTAGTTCCACCTTATCTAATTTTTGAAGTTAACAATATAACTGTATGCCTTTTACCTTGTCCTCCCATGCTAGCTTAGCAGTCAGTGGTGAGAAACAGATCATAAAGTTAGATTTATCTGACCCATTTTAATCATCTTGTTTAGAATGAAATAAGTTGCACCAAGGATCGTATTCTCTGGACTGACTGAGTAGATCTCTACTGACTGTGGAAGGAGCCCAGCATGACTATTTCATTAAATCAGGTGGATTAAATCCCATGCTACAAGTTGCTACAAGTACAACCATTATGGTGCTTTTCATAAAAAAGGCAATTTGTTTCTCTACTCTTCAATTGAAAACAAGTCCAAAAGTCTTGTTCTAGTCACCTTTTGCCAAAGTCTTGGTCTTGTTACACACAGCTCTACTTTTTACTGCTAACACCACCAAAGCAAAAGAACTTTCCTCAGACGTCTGTAAGAGGTCTGAGGCATTCCCGGATCATCTTCTGACACCTGGGAATAATCTGAAAACAAGTTTGGAAAAAAAAGAGAAAGTGTAAAGTCTCCTTTACAGTCCTTATCCAAAACACATTAAAATCAGTTGACTTTAATGGGTGGTAGTAGTTTTCTTTCATCTGACTTTTTGGTCTCTAGCTTTAAGGGCTCTTGCATTGGTTTAACATGGGACAATTCAGCTTTGTTTCTCTTCACTGTTTTGAGTAGGTGTGTCTTACACAACTGAGTGAATTGCTTGTTTTTTCAGTGATTTGGGGGAACATAAAGAAGATTTGCATTTTTTGTGTCTATATACTTGCAAAGTCAATGAACTTCAAGCTAAAAACTAGGACTTATGTGGGAAACACCACGAGGGTCTTCTACAGATTTCAAAGTTCCCGCATTACAGAGAACATTCAATGTCCTCTATACACTTTACATGAGTGTACCTTTAATTCCACCAGAGTTAGACTTAATCTATTGTAACTGAAAGCTAGCATGGTATTAACAACAATAATTTGACACAGAAACAGTATGTCTGTGAGGGAACCACTATCACCTGTCCAGAGGTTGAAGCCAGATTACTGCTTGCAGACTACAGCTGAGGCTGAAAATGAACGTTTAACAAATATGAATGTGAACTGGGACATTTTGTCCAATAATTCTGACTTCTGTGCAGAACTGAGGCTTGAAGCTAAATCAGAATGTTCAAAGAGAGCCAAAAATCAGCTTTACACAGTTCATTCTTGGCTTTGCTAACTTCTATAGGGTGGACACACAAGGATGAAGAAAGCCAATCAGAGATCAAAGAACGAAGAGATAAAGCTTAATATTCAGCAGTTCTCTAGAGGAGAAAGCTGGTAGTAGAGAGCAGAATACTTCCACCAAAAACAGTCTTTAAATGAACTGTAGCTTCAAGGTTACATGTCCTGATTCTTCCTCTCTATTAACTCTGGAGATCCTATCTTGACAAGCTAGATTATTTTCAGTGACTCCAGAGTACAGTCTAATGCCATGCATTATGGAATAATTCTGATGGAGGTGCAGTAACATAACTGTAGTGTAGAAGACAATAGCATGTTTAGTGAGAAAAATGTACCATACCAGATGAGATTCTTAAATGGTTTTGAATATAGGTTTACTGTTTGAAATGAAGAATATGTATGTCCAAATCCAGACACAAAATATCCGAGAATGTGATTAGCTCATTGTCCTAAAATAAACAAATGAGCAAAACCCACAGAGTATTTATTGTCAGAGTTTGCTACAAGAAGTGGATTTTCAAGCATTATAGACAGGTCTTAGTCCTTTCAGCTGGCAGAGCTCAGCATCAGCATAGCTACACTGAATTTATATAATTTGCAGTTCTGAAGCTGCAGCTATATTGTTTTGCCTCACCTGCCTCACATGTTATATGATATCCCTGCAGACGATCCAAGTTTCAACCCATCTCTATAACCCTTCTTAAAGAAAAAAGAGAATGCTGCCTTTGTTGAAAAGGCCTGGGCTTGCAGACATTTAATCAGCTGAACAACTCCAGTGTTTTCATTGGAAATATATAAGAGTTTGGAAATATATAGGAAATATATACAGTTTGGAAATCTCTCAGTAATGATACAGGTGCACAGCAAATGACGTACTAAGACTATGATGTGAACCATATGCACAACTTCGGATTGGTCCAATCTTGTGGTAGTATACATTTGCTTAAACCACTTTCATTGAGATTTAATTCAATATTAAGCCATTTTAACCTGGTGGCCTTTAAGTGTGTACTTGCACTCTCCAAGGCAGGAAGAATTTGTTCTTGGGCAATTAACCAGTTACCCAGTTTGCACCACACAGTTCCCTTTTTGGACAGTATTTGTTACAAGTGCCTCATGAGAAGTTCACTCTTCCAGATCAAAAAAACCCTTCTGCACTGCAACAGCACCACTTTTTTTGCCCCTTCCATATCTGAGGCTCTAAGGACTATGTATTTGCTTGGAGTACATCTTAATAATTCTTCAGACATGAAACTAAAACCACTGGATGTGAAGCATGTTGGTTGCTGAAGTGAGACACAAGAAATCAATGGCAAGGAGAAGCAGAGACACTGAGGGGAAATTAAACTCCTTTTGTTCTCATATGGTAGAGACAAAAATGTGAATGGTAGCAAAAAGTAAATGGAAGACCATGGATGCTGGTGTGCATCAAGCTTCGATGTAAGTTGAAAGCACGTTCAAGATCAGAGATGTCAGAATTATTCCCCATTGTCTGCAGTCTCGCAACAACTGCTGCATGACCAGTTGCTTCAACTCCACTTTTATCTTTACACTAAGTAACTGATTCAAAGAAACAAAGGTGCAAATTGATTTGGGGGCAAACAAAATTCCAGATCTAGCCCTTTCAGCCTAACAATGCATTCAAAACAACAAACTTAGCTATGACCAATGCTTGACAGAAAGGGAAAAGAGCCAGAATGGTCTAACATGGATGGTCCAAAGTTAGCTCCCAGTTTGGAGTTTCTCAAAAATTATCTGAATATCCAAAACCACTATTTTTCCCTGTAAGTAAGCTACCCTGATAAAGGGTACAACACTGCACCCAAATCCTTGGGTAATTCATAAAGATGCATGGCCTTAGGCACTGGCTGTTCTCTATCCTGCTGATCTCCACGACAACTGAAGTTTATCAATACAGACCAAAATTAGGTTATTCACTTTGATGAAGCGCAGTGACTTTAGAAACACATTTGAGGTTTTTACCCCATTTTCTTTAGGAAAGCTACCTTAATTTTGCTAATCAGTAAACTTGAATGTGTGGCAAAAGTTATAAATTACAGAGAATTTAGTTAAATGTAGGCATTTTCACATTAAAGTAAGCAACTTTTTATTGTGCACATTGCTAACTTATTTATGGTCTTTTAAAAAGCAACGCTGGAACAATTTTAGATATATATAGCATTTCAGACAGTACATGTGTAGGCAAAGACCCAGGTTTACACAAGCAAACAAGCACAGACGCAAACACTTATATAAAAATCATGCTGGCTTGGGCCTTCAGATGTTTTGAGTGCTGTTCCATACCAGCTATGGCAATCAAGTCACAGCGTTTTAGGTGCTGCCTTTGAAAGGCATTTAGGTCTGAAATATCCAGATACATGCTACTAACATTTCACTGGGAATTCATAAGACACTATTTAGCCTTCTTTTGTGCTTAAACCACCTCAGAAACAGGGCTGTTAGGGATAGTCCAACTCCTGATAGGCCTCCAACCCCTTGAGAGTGCATTACTGTTTCTTCTTAAAACAAATGGAAGAAACATTTCTATTAAGAGAAGCACACTGTTAAATATAACATGGCATTGTTCTTTCCCTCACTAACCTGCACACCTCCTTGATCTTTCTAGAGAAGGGCCATCTATCAGTGGCTTCTCTTTTAATGTGAACATGCTCTTTTCCAGTTTGTGGCTTCTCTTGCAACATATAGGGGGAAAAAAATCTGTGCTTAGCTCACTTAGGACACAATCCGTGGACAAGGAACTTCATTCTCTAAGGCTGCCACAGAGCATGGAATCAAGCAGAAATTTTAAGTTACCATTTGAGAATTTTTAAGCATGAAACAGGCAGATTTAAAAACAGTCAGTTAGTTCATCAGCCACATAAATCAGTGCTATATACTTTCCTCTGTCTGTATACCTATTGAAACCATAAAATTGCCCATAAAAATACCTTACAGCAATGTGCACAAATAATGTTTAAAGACAAAGTCATCCAATTTTTCGTTACTATTTCAAAATAGAAAATAGCAGGAGTCAGCCTCCATGATACAAACATCACCTGTGCAGGCTGAGGCACAATGGACTTGAATGCTAACCACCTTCTAAGGATTTCAAAATAACCAAAGCAGTGAACTTTTTAACATTGCATTCATCACAGATGATCTTGTAACCACAAGAAACAAGTTTTGTGATCAATGATTTAAAAATCAGAGCCTGTCAAAGGTCCCGTAAAGTGCTTGTGTATCATTGGAAATTGATGGAATTTCCTTTAAAAATATTGGTTTAGTCTTCTGGAATATTACTCTGGCAAGTGGCCCATGAAATAACAAAACTACTTTCAAGGTAGACATAGTTTTACATCTGAATTCATCATCACTGTAAGAAAGTAAAAGATGCATATGGATGAAAGGACAGAATTTAGGTTAGGAAGCTAGATTTGACAACCAAATATGTATGTTCGTGTTCCTCTACCTGCCACAGACACCAGAGAGGGGGTTTTGAGTAACGCCCTTTGTGAATCATACCCTCTGCTGTTCAACAGGAATAACAGCTCATAGGAACTTTATAAACTCACTAAATATTCTCTGCTGTTTGATTTTACAGTAGTGGGTACCACAGCAAATCTATAGATAGTTAATCAAAGCAGAATGGCGTTTTCAATTATGCTATTTATGGTACATAGCCTACGTGAACTTACATTCCTAAAAAATACACTCAAATTTTTTCCAAATCCTACCTGAAAAGATTTGGCACAAATTACTCCCCACTCCCCCCAGAAAAAAAACACCCAGAAAAGCAAAACAGAAACCAAATAACCCTGAAACCAACACCCAAATTAATAATTTGTCTTGGGAAATGTAAATGAAAAGTATAGTAGTTGTGAATAAGACCATTTTCTCTAGAGCATGAAATAAATCCGCCAAGAATTAGTGTCAATCAAAGTAGCAAACATCTACTCTCCTAGCATTTCTTAGAAATGAGGTCCTTACTGATCATGCACTGACATCAAATGATCATTTTCTGTGTTTTCCATTGTACTTTCTTGTGATAGAAAAACATTAACGCAGGGACATGTTCCCTTTCATTGCTGGTCTAGTGGGCATTCCAGCACTCAACTGGTAGTACCTGGGGTTAAGAAATTAAAGTGCCATGCTAAAGAATATACCATTCTTCAAACATCTGCCATTTTCTTGTCAAAAATGAGACTTTTGGTGTGAAGACCCTGTCAATAATTATTAATGCTGGCAGTCTGAGCACTTGCAGCAAGACAAAGCGGTAGCAGAATGAATCATTGAGTGTCCAGTGACTTTTTAGGTGAACTGTAGAGGAGTGTTGTTTACCAAAACATTTGTGTAACAACATCGCTTCTCCTGCCCTAACCCTCTAAGTTGCACCATATGTAAAATCATACCTACCTATGATATATGCCATGTTTCTCCTTTCTTTCCAGCAAGATGCTGATTGGAGGAATGACGTAGACCTGAATTAGCTAGATATATGTGGGGTTTATTTTCTTTTCATTGAGTTTTCAACATGTGATACAAAATTTATGAAGAATCTGTTAAAGCAAAAGCAGAAACAAGCTTCCCCCTCCCAAATTATACTATTCATGATAAAGTGGAAATAATTAAAAAAAAAAAAAAAGAAGAAGCTTTTCCAGTTAAATGTGTTTGATCCTTGAAAATGAATGAATAAGCAAAGAACTTGATGGAAAGGTGTGGGCCTTTTTCAAACTTAAGGGTTATTCCACCATGCATCTGCGTCATGCATACCTACTTAATTACTGGAGTGGTTTATGGTAGTGATACTGTTGGATGATCTTCTGTCTATAATGACTGTTTCAGCAATGCAACAATGCTCATGAAAATAATAGCGTGGATTTAAGCTTTGTGTAGGCATTTCTACAGGAATATGTTTTTTTGTGGGGGTGTGAATGCACTCTTTGTACAACAATTTGACCAAAACCTCAAAGTAGATGCTGATATACCATGTTACACACTACTGGCTAGATTTCTCATGGGAAAAACAATGAAGCCTTCCCATATCAATTTATTATCTGTTTCCTAAAATTCCAGACAAGGGGCTGATATAGGAAAATCCATGCAAATAACGTGGGCCTGATGTGACACACTATGTGCTGGACCAACCATAAGAGAGTTGTGAATATGTGTTTCCAGTCCCCAGAACTGTGAGTGCACATTGGATTCGTGGACTTCCAATGTAGTGCTGCTTGGCCTTCAGCATGTGGTATGACAGTGTCTCTAAAAAATCTACTACTACAAAGTATTTACGAACTGTGCAATTGGAGATTGACAATAATCAGGCAGTGCTTTCTGTTTGGAAGCACATTAAGTAAAATCTGGCTGGATTGAATATACAGGTACATAACCAAGACGTTGCCATTTGTGCTATAGGATTAAGTATGTCGTGTCCATGACCATGACACATTACAATTGTTTATGCAATTCATTCAGCAGATGGGGCAAGAAACCTGTCTGAACTATGCAGATAGGTGTCTTAATTACACTAGGAATACAACCAATATTACTTTATGCTTCCCCAGCACCTGAGGATCTCACTCAGATGAAAGTCTATTGCTTTTGCATTACTGGACTTGCTTTGGTTGTTTAATTTGGTGGAATGATTCAGGTTAACACAAGGTTAACTGAAAGAAAACATGGTTCAAGAAACCAAGTTATGTCTTTTTTTATGCCTTTGGAGTTCACTCCTAACACTAAAAAGTAAATGATTATGATAACTACTGGGAGGAAGTATGAAGGCTGCTTAAGGAAAAACCAGAAGAATCATAAAGCTAAGAAAAAAATCAAAAAGAATCATAAAATTGAAATTAATATTAAAAGAGACGGCTTCTATTTCCTTTTTAATTCTACCTCAGCTGCTTAGATAATTTTGATGAATCTACCCCCCTGTCATTTCAGCCATAAGGAGGAGTTTCCATCTACAACACCAGTAAAAGGATGGGGTTATTGTTCTCTCAGAATCTGACATATTTTGAGCCTTTCAATCTGAAATGGCAGCATGCAGGCAGCTTTGAGGGGGAAACCAAATATGTGAAGAAAGATCAATTAGGCATGAGACTGGCAATGAATGACTGAACATACAAGTTGATAAGATGGAAGTTTACTATCACTAAAGCATTTGACTGCTGCAGAAAACTGTTAGGGATTAGCTACGTGTTTCCAAGGTTTTGTAAGCCTAAATGCAAAGGCTATTGCATATAATGATCATCCGGTTATTTAGAGAGCAAGTCTGACTTTTTGTGGGAGTAAAGCACTCATTATTGTGCTGTAAATTGTACAAATTATTGTTTGGTTTTTTAAAGCAAGTTTTACAGTCTCTAGTGGCTACACTATATTAATTAAGCATTAGTTCCCCAGTAGCGCATTCTTCTGTTGTGTTCCTGTCATAGCTCGCAGCTGACTTCAGAAGTGGGAATTTTTAATAATGAGCGCACAGTGGTAACAATATATAATTAATCTTTAAATTTAAGCACATCCCCAAGGCTTTTAAAGCCAAATAGAGGCTTAAGTGATTTGCAGAACCATGACCATAGTGTCTGTAAAATAGAACTGGAGGTAGATTTTCGTGACAAAAATAATAGTTAAAAGGTCCTGAACATATAAGAACAAAATAAATCCTACTCAAAAACAATAACCAAATCTTTGTGGAGTCTTTTATTTTTTTTTTTTTAAGATGGAAGTCCTGGCTAAAGGGTTATTGCAAGGAGTAGAATATTGATAGCAGAGTAAATCTCAATCACTGCTACAGATATCATGTGATATTACCTTCAGAAACAGGCTGAACACCCTTCCTCAACCGCAACTCATCTGTCTCATGTACTAAAGGCAAAGAACTTAAATATGTCATGGAATAAAGATCTGGATGGAGAATTCAGTCTGATGGGATGGTGTTTAATAGTTTTAAAGAGCAAAAAAGGACATGGAAAATGCTTAATATGGACCACAGTCTAAATGCCACAGAGATTTCAATATGGTGACGTAACCATACTATGAGCTATCTTATTTCTTCATTATAACACCTCTCTTTTTACAGGATATGTGTGCACAAATATTGGATATGCCTGGTGTATACCTGCATAGACTTATTCATTTCATTGCTTTTTATTATTTCTGTGTGACTTTTCTGTTTTCGAATCTGTTTGGATAAACAACACTCCACTTCATAACACATACATAAATGCAATATCAATTTATACACACCCATTAATAAAGTTGCAAAAAAATATGAAAAAGAATGGCAGCGAATGAAACAGAAAATATGATGCTTTCTCTTGGTTTTGGTGGCTAACTATACACATAGGAAAAATATCAGTAAAACCCAGTCACCATATTGATCAAAAATGACAAGGATGTTTTATAATCCCATTAAATCACTGGAGTCTATGGCATGCTTTGCTTCATATGTGAGAAATGTGCAGCAGACACCAAACATGCACTTAGCAGGTCATAATCAGAACTAACTCTGCACATCTTGGGTGCTAATTGCAATCTAAGATTCAGTGGATGACTTCCCAGCAGCACATACATGGGAAGTCTTCATGCAAGCCCTAGGCAAACCACGCAGACAGTTAACATATTCACTACATTTTCTCCTGAGTTTTAACTCTGAGATATATCCACCTGTAGATTGAATTTAAAGCATCGTTTTTGTCTGTGGAAATCCGGTTTGGAGCAAGCTTTGAGGGCAGCACTTTCAGTAAGTGGATGTCTGACTACAGACATGAAAAAGTGATGCATAAAATATCATTTCACGTAAATCTAAACAAGACAATAGGAAAGAAGGGAAGAAAATTAGGCAGCTGGAGGATGCATTTTTCCCTGAAAACTGTCATTTAGATGGATGCCATCCATATGTTATGAGTGTGGTTAATTAGGGTGAAACTGATCACTGGATAATTTTTTTTAAAAGTACTACAAAATGAGGATCTCCTACTTTATCCTGCAGCTTTTATTTTTATTTAAGGTTCTCATGACTTGCCTTCTTTCACCAGGGATACAGCACTAAATCAAATAGTCTTACTTGTGTTTATGAGTGCTAGAAATCACTAGAGCTCACAAAAAATTACAAAACAAATGTGTGTGATGTTTCGGCTAAGAAGCCAAGAAAACACCAAACGTGCTGCCACATATCCTAGTTATTCAAAATGATTATATAATTTTTAAATGGAGACTGACGGCATGCGCTCAAAATGAGAATGACAGCCATCTCAAATGACCAATCTCTGCCCTTGAATGAGGTGGAAACTATCAAAAAGGATATCGGCTTTAAAAAAATGTAAATCACAAAAAATGCTTTAAAACTTCTAAAGGAAAATGTTAGTATTTGTTGTGCATTTTTAAGCAATTCTTGGGGTGGTGGGGTGGTGATTGGCTTAAGTGGAATGCATTCAAGGTTACAAGAAACATGAACATAAGGAACTTTAGGAGATTGTCCTAAATTAGAATTCAGTCCAAAGTTAATGAAATCTTTTCGACAAATCTCATTGCTTTCAATGAACTTTGGACCATGTCCCTGGAACGTATGAAGCACAGCAGACTGTCCCATAGGTATAATAATATTTATGCCTGGTCATTATGTTAATTTCCAGATAACTAGCTTGTAAGGAAGTTTTGGGCTTTTTTTTTCAGATCTTGTATTACTGCATATTTTCTAGGCCTTTTAAAAAAAAGTGAAAGCTGGCATTAAAACGCACTTCAGTGGCTTTTAAAAGAAAGTAAAAATCAACCAAAGCAATTTAGTAGATTCTGTGACTCTTTTTGAAAATCAAATTAATTCAGCTGAGGTGTCTTTTTGACTTCGTCTTTTTTCCTATGTGTATATTAGAAATCTAAATTGATTACTACTTTATTTGTACTTACAAGTAAATGCTGGACTCATTGCCCCCGATATCAGGTGACTGTAGTTTCTGCACAAGTATCACAATTATGCCAATAAAAAGCACAAAGTTTATCTAGGGGAAAAAGAAAGGAAAAAAATAATGACAATGATATATTTTTTTCAAGTATGAGAATGAGACATTCCCAGTGACTTGCTGGCTCCATTGCCTTATTCTTCTCCCAGCTGCAGTCTAGAAGTTTTATAGGGTCAGAATAATGGGATAAGTTTACAAGGGTCTTATTGCCCCTTTGCCAGGCAAAAATATCTACCTAGCAACAGCTAAAAGCAGAATTTCTTCAGTCGCACGCACTAGATAACATAGCATAAGCGAAAAGGTTTCAAAATTTTTCAATATCAATCAGTGCAAAGAATAAAAACAAAGATCCCTGCACATTAAAACCATATAGCAAAGATCTCAACAATAAAAGCATCTTCGACACCCATTCTTTGAACTAAGGCACTCGCAATTTATCAGCATCCATCAGTCACAATTTAATATCTCCGCTTTCCTGAAAATCCCAAGTTGTGTCACTTTCCCTCTGCTTGGCTGAACCCAGCCCAAGATGAGATGACTTTTAATGTTTTTTGGGGGAGGGAGTGTGTGTGTGGGTAGGGAGGGTGTTAATGTTCATCATCATGTCTTTTAGTTTTATGTCATCCTGGGCATCTTCTCTTCCATGGAATCATGTAATTACAAATACTGTTTTAAAAATTTGGAGATTAATAAAATCAGTTTATTTTGATGCTTTGGCTTCAGATTTGGCTATCACCAACTCCATAGCATCTTAAGACCAGAAGAAAACAGTGGGAAATTTAAGTTGATCCCATATGCAATATTTTATTCCTGTAAGGACGCTAAGAACTTCAACTAGATGTAAGCATCTCTTTCAAAAGGTTTTCCTATCTGATCTGAGGACTATAAAAGAATGGAGAAGCCCAGTCATCTCTTGCTAGTTGCTTGAATCTTTAATGTCTTCAGTAGGAGCCAGCTATAACTGATTCCCCAAAGACAGAATGTGATCCTTCAAGAATATGTCTGTAAAGCATGGAAATTCACATATATTGATATAAAAAAACCCCACAGATTGTTGAACCCTCTCCATCTTAATATCCTTCAGTTTTATTAGCTGAATTACCTTTAATGTGTCTGAAGGTTACTGTACTTCAGAGAGCTGACCAAATACTTAAAAGCAGCATGAAACCTGATGAAAACCCCTACCAGTAGACAGCTACCTGTGAGCTGGATGTCTAAATTCCCCCAACAGTCAACAAAGACCTGGCCAATGCTGTCACTGAAGTATGGAGAGCATTTTAGCATGACCAGAATTAGACACTTACATGTGGTAAGACAAACAGTTTTTCAGGTGCCACTAACCATATTGTCTAGGTGCTCAATTTAATTTTCTAACTGGAGGAGCCCAACACCACTTCAAAATTCCCTTATTCTTTTGGGGCAGGAGTTGGAGCCCAAACAGGGTACTTTATAACCTGTCAGTCATCCATATACAGGTATCTAGCATCATTTGAGTCAAATCCAAGACCTCCATGAACTAGAGTCCAGATACTCTGTTGACAATTGAACATCTCGCATTATGTCCACAATACTATTATAAAGCTAATATTAGATAAATAAATGTACCGATGAAATTAATTCCTTCAACAGACACAGCCCAGTTCCTAGTCACTGGCATC
Organism: Stercorarius parasiticus; assembly: GCA_013396915.1. Taxonomy (NCBI): domain Eukaryota; kingdom Metazoa; phylum Chordata; class Aves; order Charadriiformes; family Stercorariidae; genus Stercorarius; species Stercorarius parasiticus. Next base: position 40,026 of record VWZL01002866.1, read on the forward strand.
TAGTACTGTTTTAGATGCCTGGGGTTGTCCCACTTGCCCTTCAACAGCTACCCCAAATGGTTAGGATTCCCGTGGCACAGGATTCCCATACGTCTTATGTCCTATCTGCCAGCGCCAGGCTAATGCTCCATATGCTCTAGGGTCTTACATATGGCATTTGGTAGGTATGTTTAAGCAGCTGAATAACTCCTTTTCTATATTGTCTTTGCTTGTAGGCAGTGCATCATCATTTAACTTGTACTAAACCTTCTTTATAACAATGGAATTAGCATTGTGGATGGCAAGTGCTGGACATTCAGGCAACCTGTCTGGTAGTCCAGCACAGCTGATGCACCGTAGTTTGCAAAGCCATTTGAAGCTATTTACATCAGTTTTGTGCCCTCAGAAATGTTGAGGAAGTGCCTCCTCCAAGTGTCACTTACCATGATTGATCCAACCACAGGACCCTTGATCACCCACCACAAGGCAGTGTTGTCATTCATGTCCCAGCAGCTGAAGTCGTTAATGAAAGAAGGGGGTGGGAAAAGAGAAGGAAAGAGAAAGATATAACAAGGAAGTTAAACTTACAACATTTTTTAAGGGAGCAGAGAGTGGGAGATTGGTCTTGTAGCTAAATTATTTTATTTGGGCTCAAAGCCACTGGTTCTTCAGTCTGTCCCTGTTGTAGCTTTTACAACATTTACCCAACTTATCTGAAAGGAAAATAAGTTATTTTGTGGCAATTTTAGTGGTACTTACTAAAAAGTTTAGCCATTTTGGAAAATGCCTGTATATGTGTTTCTATGTCTACAGACAATACAACTGTGAAATTGTCCCTTTATGATAACATCTCAGTAGAAGGGAAAAAAAAAAAACAAACAAACAGGGATACTTTGAAGGGTACAAGATGGTTATTCCAAAGTTTGATGTCTCGTTAATTTTCCAAGGTAAACAGATAAGTATGTTGGTTCCTGATCCTGACATGAGCATTCGTACACATATCTAGTACATGAGGATGTATTAGAGACTGGTTATGTTCACATATAGGAGTGATTTTCCAGTCATTGAGTTGCAAGTACTACCAAGGAGCAAGGATTCATCTAATAAGGTTCGAATACTGGACAACAGATGGGGTCATCTCCTTTTTTAAGCTGTTGGGAGTCAGTCATCATAATTAAAATGGCATTTCTACCTCAGCATTTAAAATCTTCCTCTAGATATAATGAAGAATTCTGCTGAAGTTTATTCCATGTAGATGCATTTGGACATTCATTTGTAGAGAAAGCTAATTACAGGACCTGCATACATACAGGGTTTAAACTTTAACATATATTTTAAAGCTAGAAAAACAATAATAATGAAAAAATCTTATTTCTCCTGCCACACCACCTCCACTATGCTATTTTAAGACATTAGGAATTTGATTGTTGGTTAAGAAAAGTCTTCTATGTGTGTCCGCTTTTTTCCCCTCATGCTTCCCCCTGGAAAACATAAAATCACAGAAAAATGTCTACTTTGTACCTGCAGTTCTGAGAAGGGTTTCCCCTCCATCTCAGAACTACAGCCAAAAGTCCCGGCAGCAGTTGTCATAGTGCATTTGTCAGATGCCAAGAAACAATTTGGAAGAGCATACAGGAATAAACTTCTGCTGATCTTATGAGAGCATAATGAAACTTCTGTGTCATTTAAATGGCAGTGTCTGGGTCTTCTTTTTAAGACTTTAAACAAAAGTATATACAAGTGTAAGTGTGAGGAGGCAAAGCTAAAATGCCATCATCAAAGTGCATTTGAGAGAAATCCCAAGCAGCTGGGACCAGAAATCCCAATTTCTGGTTTAGAAATTTCAGTTGAACTTAGATATGCAATGTTTTACTGGATTCCCATAAAACCAACAATAATGGTGTGTGTGGTAGAGCTAGTGAGAAGAGAGAAAATTAGAACTGGGATGTCAAATTTGCACAAAAAGACATATTTTTGCTCCTGTCTGCAAAGCCTAGAAACTTAAAATCCCCCAAAATCTATGGGACTGATGGCTGAGGTTTTCAAATGCAAAGTAACATTTCTGAGTCACCTCACCTTGGATGCCTAATTTAAAATATTTGAAAGGGGACAAATGTCCAGAGGGAACTCATTCTCACCCACAGTCTGGAAACCAGGCTTTTTTCAGTTATCAACAATTGTATGCCACAAAACAAAAGCACCTAAAGTCACCATTTATCTCTTTAATTCTTTGTATGCATTAATAAATGAATTATTCTGAAAATTACCCACTATTTGCAGAGCTCAGCCTCTCTAAGATGCACATTAAGTGTACCCTGAAAGTCTTTGGTGAGTTGACCAACGCTGTAAGAACCTGAGCAAATTCTAATATAAATCTGGCTGTACAAGCAGGCACTGATGTATGGCAATTTGTCCGTGTGGAAGTGAGAAATTACAGGGGATGAAATCTACCTGCTCTAGTTCCAATCATCTATACTGAAGACATCTACAGCCCAGCTAATTATCCTAAACTCTGATTGGAACAAATAGACACCTGGAGGTTGTTGATTATTTTTTTTCCTGCACTGATGTATTTTAAATGTGTACTCTGGGGTGATATATCATCCCTTAAAAATGCTTATTCTTCTTAGACTTATTCCACTCTTTTTACAGGTTGTGTCCCCAGCAAGCTCAGTTGTCAATGTCTACCTTGTAGATGTCAACAATGAATCAGATCAAGCTCACACAAAGGTTTTTTCAAGGACTTTTTTGGTCTAGTCCCTGAGACATCTATAGGATGGATGTGGTGGAAGAAACACAATTTTCTCTTCAGATGAACATGACCAGAAGGAAAAAAAGCCCCAACGCACAACAAAACAGTCTGTAATATCTGCCAACAAGCTGTACTACATAAACAGGCTCCCTGATTTCTTTCAAATGCATTGCTACAGTGGAGGTCAGACACACAGGACTCTTTTTCAGGATGGATGAAGGGAAGGGAGCCAGTGGGATGGGGGAGGGATGTGATTTCCATTTGAAAAGGCCAGAGTCCAATCTCTGTTACGTCTCTGGTGTACATCTGGAATAATTCCATTTAATTCAGTAGCACAGCTCTGGACAAACAGACAGTTGCATTTATCTCCACAAACATGTCACTTACAGTGACGTGAATCAGGAGCTGAAGTCAAGGGAGCACTGCCAGTTTTATAAGGAGCAAGCAGGTGGAGACTCAGACTCAGAGTCTATATTTTAGTCGGTGCCGTTGCGACCATGGTTTCCCAGTTCAGTAATTTCTGCAACGTTTTCAGGCTCATGCTGGCTTCTCCCCCACCCCCAGAACAATGCTAGCTGATTTTTAAAAAGTAACCGCTGACACACTCAGCTAGAATCTGTCTAAATGTGTTGCATGCTAAATAGCTTCTCTAACTAAAAGAAAGGAAAGGGGCGTTTGATTTTGTTTTTCTTTTTTTTTTCTTCTTTTTGATTCCTTCTTTTTCCTTTTGCTTCTTGCAAATGTCTCATTCCCCCTACCTGCAAAATGCAAGGACTGTTTGGACTCCTAAAAGAGATTAATGCATTTAGGACCAGTGTTGTAATCACAATAATGACACAACAGGGGGTTCTGGCTTGTTTTGCATGGAAATAAATGATTTAATTTGTCTTAATGTCAAAATAGAACATTGGGTCAAAACACTGGTATACCCAGTGGAGGAAGGGCTTCATGTACTTTCCAAAAAGAGCATGAAAGAACAAGGATGAAGAAAACCTGACAGAATAGTGAGTCTTGTGCAAATTTTGGATCCAGGTATCTGTAGTATAAGGCAAAATTAAAACATAAGCCTAAGTCTCTCAGAAATGGGACTTGGGCGTGTAATGAAGCCTTTCACGCAGATCAAGGTTTTCAAAGGACCACTGCAGAATTTCCCAAATTATTGAATAGAGTAGAATAGAATAGAATAGAATAGAATAGAATAGAATAGAATAGAATAGAATAGAATAGAATAGAATAGAATAGAATAATTTCAGTCGGAAGGAACCTACAATAATCACCTAGGCTAACTTCAGTCTTCTTCATTCCCAGCATTTTTTCTAACACTTCACCAATTTCAAACATAGCTGTCAACAAAAAAACATTGCTAAGTTTGTATTTTCAAGGCATACATTCATGTCCATTTTTACCAGCTATGTCTGCTGCTCTATTAGACCAATCTACTGACTAGTGAGATGTGCAGGGCATCTCTGGGAGCAGCCTTTCCTTCTGGTTCTTTAGAAAAGGATACAGGATCTTTGCAGGTTTTTTGTCACTACAGAAAGAGACCATTTGGATGGAATCTACCTTCTTGAATTATTTCTGAAATTGTTCCCTTTCCTCATTTTTTTTCACAAAGACAGGATGTAGATTTCTGTCTCACCTCTACTCATCTCCCCCACTAGATTTCTGGAAAAAAACTCTCCAAGGGGAAGCTAAACTCCTAATTGCCTTTGTAAATCAAAGCTCAGCAGCTCCTTCTTCAGATTTCACTCATCACATAGAAGGTATCTGCAATAATTTCTATAGATGAACTCAACACGTTTGTCTTCATAATCTGTTGGAGAGGAGAAGACAATTACAGATGTGTTTCACCTGACAGCTCTTTTAAGATTTGATAAACCATCTCGTGGACTCCACTAATTTAACTGAGAAGGGACTGGAGGGCCACTGGGTCAGCTGCAGGTTTACAGGTTAGATACCTATATCTTCTTTCATCAATTCACCAGTGCAATAGAGACATAAACATCGAACTATGGCTATTTATGCAGCTGAACAGGAAAGCACTCAATTGAACACTGGACCTAAACTACTTGCATACACAAATCAATGTCAGAAATTAAAAGAGAAATTAGTCATGTCCTCTGATCACTGTATTCCTGTTTCGTTCTTGCCATCGTGCTGAATGCACATGAAATGACTTCCCACACAGTGATACCTACCCAGTATCATCAAAGTGAAGTCTCAGCACTGCCCAGACAGTGACACAAATTGTTGGGGTACCTGTGGAAGATAAGATGGTGATATCGTTAACAGTCTAGACACATTTACTACTCAACAATGAGCACTTTTTGCAACCTCCCCACTGAGGTTTTATTTTCTAATAGCACTCGTGCATGAAACAATGCAATTCATTACATTAATTCAGAGCTCTAGAAACATCTATCTCAGTCAGAGGATGGGTTAGTCTTGGTGGGATTGCAGATGCAAAACAGATAACAGGAAAGAATAATGTCTTTTCAGGTCTTTATTGCTCGAAGTTGTTCTACTACATCTTGTTGCATGAACATTAAAGCATAGTCTGTACAAAGTAAAAGCAGTGACATCAGCTTTCGTGTCTAGAACGACTGTAATTATGCAATAATTGGAGAGTGGCATCTGTTGAGCTGTAACAGCATTATCGTATCCTTCGTATTCATACGTGGTTTGTTGTAAATGATTTGCATATATTGCATTTTCTCTGTTATTGTCTAAATAGATGATTTTGCCTTACTTATTCAAGAAAAAGAAATCAGTAGAGGACAGTTTTCCAATACTCACAGGAATGTTTCACTTTTTTTCCTGAAAAAATACCCCATACCGCCAAAAGATAATATTGGGAGCAAGAATTTAATTTCTGTTTCAGACATTTCTTTATGCTTTAAAAAATGCATGTAAACTACAAATTAAATCAAAACGGTAAGAATCCACTGAGAAACTTAGATTTACTTTCCTTTCTGAAAACACTAAAAGTGGAGGTTTTCAGTGGAAATTTTTTTATACAATAAAAGACAATTCTGGGTAAATTCAATCTACATTTTATGGCAAATAAAATCTTTGACTAGGGAACTGCCTACATCTATTCAGGCACCACTGGAAAGATAAAGTGCTAAAAAGCAAACAAAACAAGGACCTTGATAACCCCAGCTTGCAACGGTGAACGAGACTGTCATAAGTTGACAGGAGCAATTATGTTTCATACATTTTGCAAGGCTGTGTTGATGTCACATTAATTAGTCATTCCACTGAATCCACTTAAGAGAGTCTCTGTCAAATCTCATAGTCCTGCTATCAGAAATAAAATTATCCCTGTTACACCTGGATGACTGATTAATCCCTCCTCCTTTAAAAAAGCACACACAGAAATATTTGAAAGGAAAATGATAAAAAGAAATAAAATGACAGGCTTTGGGGAGAAGAAATCATGCATATTTAATTTAAATTGAAGTCTGCTTTTCTCACATGAGAATACTTAGAAAACATTGAGATCTTTGTGAACTTAACAGATGCACAATAATAGAAATAATCTTCAAATATCAATCATGGGGCTGACGCGCTATCTAGTTTGCACTGATGTATACTATATAAATTTTGATGGTATGAATAGTGTTCCGAGTCTGAAACATGGGCAGGAAGGCAGAATTAGAATAAATGTATCAGAAAAATATAGTTAGAAAAGCACGTTACGTGTCAGCTTGGAGTTTTGAAACTTCTGCTACATGAATATGCATATACGCACATTTTTTTTCTTTACATCAAAAAATATGTGTATCTTCATCACCTTCTTTTCAGCTTCTGAGTAACATTAGAAAACAGCCAAGCTTCAAAGGCTGAGAAGAGCTATTCTTCCTGACTGTATTTCTGCCCTGAGTAAGGAGCAGGCATTAGGAGAGATCTCAGGAAGACAGCAGTCTATCTGGGGAACTTACCAGCATATTGCACATTTAAGAGGAAAAAATTGTTTGGATCGACACAGCCATATGTAGTTCTCATTAATCAAATGAGGACACTGATGCGCTCAGCACATTTTAAGAAACAGATAAACATCCAGATGCTGCAAAATGCTGAGCTCTTGCTTATTGCTGCTTCAGTGCAACTCCCTCCCCATAAGCTCTGATCTGAGGGGCTGCTTTTGTCCTACATAACTTACGTTCAGTCTGGAAGAGCTTCTGTTCTTGCAATGTGCCAGTTATTCCTACCAGGCTAGGGGATCTCCTATTTGAGTTGAAATATACACAAACTGAGAAAATATTTTATTTAAAAACAAATAAAAAAATATATTCCACATTAGGGGATTCTCTTAGTGTTATTAATGGATATTACTGATACCGCTTTGAATATGAAGTGATAAGTATAAGCTGGACAGCTAGATCTCATTTATAGTATTCAACTCAAGACCAAATATTTTGGGGTTGCATTATACAATGAGTCCATCTGGGTAGTTCTTTCATTACAGAGACCGATTTACTTTTAAAAAAAATATTCAGTTAATACGCTGTGTTGCAATATTCTCATGCTCAAACGAACCTAGAGATATGGAATTTGTGCAAACTTAATTAAAGGAACCCAACCTCTGATTTATGTTCAGATTGCAAAGATTTACACGTTGTTTATTATAGTTGTCGGATTTTCATGTACATAACCCTCAAGTTTTCTTTGAAAACAAACTTATAGCTCAGCTATAATGTGATTATACGTCTGTGGATAGTACAAGGGGAATTTTGAATATCCTTTTCCAACAGTTTCTTTTCCAATAGCCTTATCCAATAATCATCCTTTTCCAATAGCCTTTATATGCCATAGGTTATCTCTGATCACTTCTTCTTTCTTCTCTATACCTTTGCTTCTATTGTATTAGGTCTTTGCCAGGAGATGAGAATTTTTGTGTATATACAGCTGCCTCAGGAGGGAAAAAACAAAACCAGCTGTGGATTACTTGAAGGTTCAGGTTACATGAGGATGCTTTTTTCAGAGGAGAATAGTTAAAGGTATGTGGTTTGTATGTAGACTTTACACATAAGTATATTGGATTATTTCCAGATTATTGCAGAAGTATGTTTGTTTAAGTATAAAAATTGAGTTTAACCTTCTGCATTCATCATCTGACTTCTGCACAAAAACGCCAGTAAAGAACTGTTTGAATTAGCATGTTGCTGGAATCGATTTATCTCCAGAAGGCCAGAACAAAAAATAATTACACTGGTTTTCATAGTGCAACTGGCCTTTCTGAATCAAACCTTGTTTCTTCCCATTGCAAGCTTCCATTTCCCATCCAGATAGGATGAGCATATGTGAATAGTTTGGATAAATTTTCATTTTAGCTATTATCTGGAAGAAAGGCAGAAAAGAAGTCTTAGAAAATGGACTAGACTTAGCATTGCAGATTTGATTACGCGGAAGAACTTGTCATTAAGATCATATCTTGTAGAACGCAATTCTTGGTTGTGGACTACATCTCTGCAAGAGATGCGGTGTCCTCCAGATTTCAGTTCAAGTGTAATCAGACAAATAAGCAAAACACAGTTTGGTCCGCAGTGGTACTTCTGTACAAAGACTAAAATTATACTTTGAAACTGCATGTGGAAATACTAGATGGTTCATGGAGCTGTCTTGAACACTGAGACACATTTTAGACAAGAATTGTCACATACCCCAGCCAATAATAGTGTACCAGTAGAAATATCTCCTCTCTGGGAAAAAGGTTTCTACCAATAAAGTGAAAAGGTACAATCCCTCAATGAAAAGCCAGAAGTAGTTGGACATGACACAGTAGTGAAAAAACACCATCACTGCTTTGCATTCCACCTGCAGAGAATCAAGAAAAAAAAAGTTATTTCCATGTTGCTTCTGCCTAACAGATAGAGAAAATACTTTCAACCTCTCCAAATCTTTTATTGGAAAGGAACACAGCTGGGACTGGTATTATACATTTTTAATAGTAAAGTTTTAAAAGCATGAGAAGAATGTGAGGTGCCACTCAGAGAGAGAAGCTTGAAAGGGCAGGTAGCCAATTTTACCAGTGGGAAGTGGTCGACGAGCATCTGCAGACGGCTTGAGAACATCTTGCATTAGTGGGAGTTCACATTGTCAATGGACACTAATTGCTAGATTTAAGCCCCCTTCCAAGGATTAAGTGCAGAGAAGAAAAGAATCCAGTTGTGTATTGAGAAACCTAAGGAAGTATGTGAAATGGCAGGATGATTGTGGAAAGCCCTGAGAGCGGGATCAGAAAGGATGCACCCTCCTGTGTGCAGTTGAGAATTGTACTTCCTTGCCGTTTGCAGGTGCTGTCACTCAGGGGCAGAAAATGAAAGTAAGTGTAATTGTAAAGAAAGCAGAGTGATTTACTGTAAAAAACAACTGCAGCTTTCATTACTGTGAGGGAAACTGGTGGACAAAAGAAAAAAAAAAAAAAAGGGAACTGGGACTGTTTAGCCTGGAGAAAAGGAGGTTGAGGGGAGACCTTCTCACTCTCTACAACTACCTGAAAGGAGGTTGTAGTGAGGTGGGAGTCGCTCTCTTCTCCCAAGTAACAGGTGATAAGATAAGAGGAAATGGCCTCAAATTGCACCAGGGGAGGTTTAGATTGGATATTAAGAAAAATTTCTTCACCAAAAGGGTTATGAGGCGTTGGAACAGGCTGTCCAGGGAAGTGATTGAGTCACCATCCCTGGAGGTATTTAAAAGATGTGAAGATGTGGTGCTTAGGAACATGGAACGTGGACTTGGCAGTGCTAGGTTAATGACTGGACTCGATGATCTTAATGGTTTCTGCATGGAAGCTCCATCAGGGCTGAAGATCTGGTCATTAGATGGCTGATTTTAACGTATTTTATTCTTCAGGTGTTTCAAAACAAAGAGGCAGATGCCACTATTAAAAGAGTAGTGCGAACAAGCTAAGACCTAACATGGTTTCAATTTTATCATGGAGAGGAATTAAAAGCAAAAACTAGTTTCATTGACAAAGAAAAAGCTGACCAAGAAACTATACAGCTGCACTTCCCTTGTGGAAGGGACCCATAAGGAATATAGCTCTTAACTCGCTGGATAAAAGAGATCTTAGTTTGGGAACACACTGTAATTCCATCATAATTACACCCACTGAGCTGATTTATCAAATCAAATATTAACCTTAAATGAAAGAGGAATTGGGATTTACATGTAACATACAGCTAAATGCATCTGTGGAAGACACTGTGTTCCATGAAACTTCAGAGACAAACACATGGCTAATAATTTTTTGAGAGAGTGACTGGCAGGGGTATTTTCTATGTCTGAATGGTCAATCTCCTTACACATGACTGTCTGACATCCAGAGCAAATAAGGGTCTGGAGAAAAAACAGACCTTCAGATGAAGGAAATTGCTTGTGTCTGCTCTCATCCTACTTATCACTGTGCAGATCTGTGAAAGGGAGAAGCAACCCGAGTAGAGTCAGAAACCAGAACTTCTAGGTTTGTCCTAAGGGACAGACCACTGGACACTGATGATATCATGAGACAATACCATCCACAGTTTTGCTGGAGGTAAGTTAACCACCAATTACCTTCTCTCCCAATAGCTTTTCAGCCTATAGTACCCAACAGACTGCTGCCTGCCTAACAATTTTTTGTTATCTCATGCTGAGTAAAATAAAGGAAAAGGCTTCGGCTTTGGTTTCACTTACCGTTGATATAAAACAGTGGTTGCCATCCTGTTCGGCATAAAGAACCCCATCTTTAATGAATACAGATATTGCACGTAGGATGAATGAAACAAAGAGGTTCATGTGGATAAAATTTCGAGTGCAGTGAAGCTTCCTGGAGAGGAAAGACCAAGGGAGAGGAAAAGAGGAAAAAGAAAAAAAAAGAAAAAAAAAAGAAGACATTTCTTTCATGGAAATAGCATACTAGGCCCGTCTGCACACGTGGCCAGAGCTCCTAGCACCCTGGCAATAAGAATAGCAACATCTGAAAGTCAAGAGTGTGGATAATACTGACCGTAAATCTGACTAAGAGGAGGATTTAGGGAGATTTTCCTGTAAAAGCATGCAGAGTAGCATAAAATAGACCCAGTCCAATGCAGCTTCAGTCTCCTGAAATGTGGCTACTGGAGTGTGTTGAAGCCGGGGGAAGAACTCTGTTAAAGGGCTGTCTCTCTCATTCTACGTGTGGTAAGATAAAAGCCTAAACATTGTTTTGGGCTGATGAGCTCCACCCTCTTTCCTCCAGTGACAGAACAGCTGACTGCTCATGTCCTGACTTACCTGAAACGACACAGGATAACCATGGCCGTGGTGAGGGAAACAAGGGAAGTGCTGTATCCAACTGTGTACAGAGCCTTCACAGAGAGATAGTAGTAATCCTTGGGAGGCAAACAACACACAGTTAAACGGTTCATCTACGGTCACATCTTCTTTACCCTGTCAACATGCAGGGGGAACCACAGGAAGGATTTGGTTTTTAAACGGCCTGGTTGTTTTCCTCTCTTGGTTCCCCTGAGATCTCACTGTATGTTAAAGCATTGCTCTATGTCTGGTGCACCCTTGGTTCTGCATGCTGCGAAGCTTATTTGTCAGTGAGCTAGTAAAGGCTGTCTATATTTCTTTGCCCACTGTGCATGTATCTGTAGAAAAAAAAAGTAGTTGGCTAAGGGTTTCATTAGTCAATAGAGGAAGAACTGGGGGATTCTAGAAGTTACAAGCTGTATCAACAGTAAAGTCATACTCTGGAAATATTCATTATAGGGCTAGGAAGGATTTAAATAGGAGAGATGGGGAGGAACCCTTTATGAGGGAACGTAGCCATAGGATGAGGGGTAGCGGTTTTAAACCGAAAGAGGGGAACTTTAGATTAGATATTAGGAAGAAATTCTTTACTGTGAGGGTGGTGAGGCACGGGAACAGGTTGCCCAGAGAAGTTGTGGGTGCCCCTTCTATGGAAATGTTCAAGACCAGGCTGGATGGGGCTTTGAGCAGCCTGGTCTAGTGGGAGGTGTCCCTGCCCATGGCAGGGGGGTTTGAGTTGGATGACCTTTAAGGTCCCTTACAACCCAGACTATTCTGTGATTCTATGACTCTAAATCTTGCTTCTCACATTTTTATGCCCATAAGTATCTGATTGTTTCATTCCAATCACTGTCAAATCAAACCATGACCAGAGGCTGGACAAAAGCAACCTGCTGCTCTCCCCCTTCATTTGTTTTTAATTATGAGATTAATTCCCACCTGGTTATCGGACTCTGTTTCATTTTCATCAAAGCCACAGGCATCATAATAGTGAGGAAAAGGTTCAGACCAGCCATCTTCAGTGCAATTTCTGCTGATGTCCCCTAAGTCAAGTACAATTGAGAATATGACATTGCTGAAACAAACAGCAGGATATACCCTTCCTCCCCTTGGTACATGACCAAAGAAAACTCCACAGTACCACTGGGGGTACTTTTTATCTGGCTGTCCATAGAAGACTTTATTGGCATCTTAAAAGTTTAATGACATCTTTAATGACCTAGTTCTACACTTGATGCCTACGGATGTCTGCTACTACAGCTGGTCACCAGAAAGTAAAAGAGATTTAGCCAATATAGTCAGTGCTTCCAGGTCACCAAAGATCTCATTCCCAAGTGGGTACCTAAAACAGGGGTCAGCTAAATGTCCTTTTCTCTCCATAGACTCTGAAAGGCATCTAGGGAATACAGCTTTCATGTAGACATCTACACTTCAGATGGCTAAAGGTTAAATGCAATCTTTAAATATAGGTAGGACCTATTTAAGATAATCTATATCTGAGGCATCTCCATGGGACTGGCAAGAAAACACAAGGCTAACATGATTTTTTGGAGTAGTTGCCGGAAGCCAGGCAGGATACTGTAGGATATGTAAAACAGACATTACATGTCTATAGTGAGGCAGCTGGATTATTCTCCTGCAGTCAGATAACATGTATCCCACTCATTTATCTTCAAGCTTAGGCTCTTATCTGAGAGTGACTTTGGGAGGTTTTGTAGGAAAACAAAGGAAAGACGGAGTGGGAATCTCTTCCCTGTCTCTGTCTTCATAGCAGTATGTTCATTTACATCTCCAGATGTCCAGTGTGTCTTCAGCTGACGATTTCAAACCTCTTTCAGAGCTTCTCACATTCCTCTGCCTACTATATGTTCCAGTGCCAGTTTGTAACCTTACTTCAAAAGAAGTGTTTGCAAGGAGGCTCAAAACTAGCTCAGATAAAACCTCATTCTCTTTTTCTCTCTTTTTACTCTAATTGTTTGGCTAATCTCATATAAGGACTAGCTCCTACATGGTTTTCACCGACACAGCCAAAAGGCTTAAAACTGTATTGGGAAACAAGAGCCGGGTATAGAAGAGGAAAGTGTCTCTTGACACTCACTTTGTTACAGAGGCTGCCTAAGGTGGGATGGCCCCTGTGGTGCTCTTTTTAAGCACCATTCCTCTTGCCAGAGCTCAGTGACCTGGTTGAAAAAATTGAGCTGGGCTGCTGGCTGCATTTACTCCTCTCCAGCACAACAGAACAGTTTCCATTTATTGAACTATTACAGTTTTTGGAGTCTGAGCTGTACCTTGACCAAAATTGATGGACATTTCCAAGGTTTTTTTTTTTTTTATTAAGGTTGTGCTGCTTCGCATTCTAAGAGCAATTTAGTCAAGCAGCTCATAACACTAGCAGTGACCTTATTTTTAGAGAATCTGTTTGCCATCCATGCAGCAGAATATATCTATTTAATCACAGCATTCATTTAAGAACATTGCATTACTTGGCAAATATTGGTAAATTACTCCTGCACATTCATCCCTAGTTTTCTATGGAAAATAACCACTTAATCATGGTGTTGACTTTCCTTAACGCCATTTAGTAATTACTGTTAAGCAGGTAGATATAATTTACAACAACATACTTGCTAGATTGCAAGGCTCAATAGTGGAGGAATAAATTTTCATAATACTGCTAAAAGTAATGCACCAGAAAATGTGTCACCATAATTAGAACCCATTTGAAAATAATACCTAAATGGTAGGAGAAAAAGCTTGGAGCTTCCTTTTTAACAGAGTTAAAATAAAAAGAGAAACATTCCACGGTTCTGTTTCTTACCTAGGGGAGACTGGGCTGTGCTTTCCAGCAGGTCATAATCACCTATAAAAGTGGAAATTTGGTAAGAAATTGTTTTGATTGTGTTTTTTATTAGGACCCAAACTGGTCTCTGAGGAAATTAGTGAATAGGATCCAATTGATTTTTGTTTGTTTGGATCAGGCCCGAAGGCAATAAATACTTGATTCTGTCTTTTCAGGAAGTAAACACAGTTTTACTTGTGAGTTTAAATCACAGCTGAACCTATAAAATTAAAAAATTGCTACTGCAAGCAACAAGCACATAGCTAAAACCACATGCAATCAAACTAGGACCAATTTTATTGAAAAATACTAAAGTCAAATATTACATCTTTAGAAATTTGCATTTATAAACCATAAATATTGAAGTACGGTCTGTTTTCACAGAATTAATGAAAAATTATTTCCATTCATCAGTGACAAAAGCAATAATTAATTGATTTTAAGTAAGATAGATAGTGAAATTTTGTGGGTTTAGGTTAGATCACATTGATTTCTAGAAACTTACCAGATTTTTACTTTCACTTTTTATCACCATGTTACAATGAACTATGTGTAGTAATTATCATGGCTGATACACAAACAACTTTCCAATAATCTGATAATCTCATGTGCTCTACACGCAGTTTTTGAGAACAGAGGTACATAGGAGGCAGTCAGCAAAACTGGCTCTTACCTGCATGGGTTTGCCCCAAGTTATCTACTTCCCAACCTGAAATTAGAAGAATAAAAATAATTAATTTGATCCTGATAATAGTTTGCTTCCCGTAAGAGGAGTGGATGTAGCATTGCCCAGAGAAGAACTGCAAGAAAATTTTGTTTAAATCCTTTTTTTCAAGATGAGACTGTATTATTATGGCTGAAAAGTGGTTTTCAGAAGATGGTCAATTACATTATATTGTTAAATCTCTGGTTATCATGGAGTTCCATCAAACCCTAAGAAGCACAAGAAAAAGAGATGAGGGATGTTATTTGTGGGTTGTTTTTTTCCTTTTTTTTGGGGGGGCAGGGGGAGGGAAGGTATCTGAAATAAGAAAGACCCACACATTTCCAAAATATTCTGCTGAAATCCATGCTGATTTGTATACTAAAAATCCAAATTTTACAATGAGAAATCATAAAAATGCAGGTTTGCATTACAATTTTTAATTTTCCTTCCTTTTGTCCTTCCAAAAGAAAATGTTGGGATTATCTCAAACCAATCCTTCACCCACCCTACCAAGTATTTAACTCGAATTGCCCTGAAGTCAGACTTTTCCCGAATCCTCAGTGGATTTTAGCTCAAGTTCGGTTTTGGGGAATGCATAAAGAGAAGCTGCCCTAAGCCACCGAGTGGTGCTGCTGCGTCGTGCAGAGAGAGATATGGAGGAGCCTGACAAAGCTGTCCACAAATAGCTCTGCCAGTGGCCCACCAACTAGGGAAAAAAAATGTTTCCAAGGTTTCATTGTCTGCTATGGCGGGTTAAAAGTTTAGATTAGCTTAGTTCTGCATGCCCTGGGGTAACCACAGGGCTACACGGTTATTCTTCTTTAACCCTCAACATATGGTCAAATCTTAACAAGGGATTGGAAAAACCGTTCACCGATTTCAGGTATGAGAGGGTTTTGATTAAAAGTAAAATCCAAACAAAGATTGGTTTTGATCCTATGGGAAAGCAGAAAGACAGCATCTAAGGAAAAAAAAATAGTCTTTTCAGCACAGCATAGAAAGCATTTTATATTTTACATTTTTTCAAATTCTTCATCATATAATAATTTAAAATTCATTGATTTCTTTCCTCTAAAATAAATCAGATGTGCTTTTTGATCTTCTAAGATAAAAACCAGGACATTTGATATGAAGATGATGGTGGGAGCCTAAAAAACTAAGCTGAAACATCAGGCAGGCTGTACTGTGTCTTTGAATGGATGTATTCGACACCAAACCTACACATTCAACCCACCAGTTGCTCTGGAGGGTTAATCTTGAAAACCATGATGAGAACACCCTTCGTCTCCTGGCTTCTCTGCCCAACTCCAGCTGTGTTCAAAATTTCACATATGAGAATTCTTGGATGTTTGCAAATATGGGGTAGGTGAACTAATTCTGAAGAGATGTCACCAATGTTCCAAGCAAACATTTTCCATCAACCTGCTGCATCAGACTACATTACCAGATGCTGCAGAAGCGCTATGGCTGTGGTCCAGATTCTTGGCAGAATAACAGGGATGCCTGTGCAGGATAATAGGTTTCTCTCCCAAGCCTACCAAAGCTCAGGTTTATTAAACAGTGATATAGCTCAGATATAGATGCCTGTGTTGCTAAAATCTGAATTCAGAATATGAACTTTAGGATACCCTGTGGGAATTTTTATCCGTGGTTTTATCAGGCAGAGGATCAAAGAGAAAGCCACTGTTCCTCCATCACTGTCTTTCATAGTGTCTTTCGTAGCCTGCTGACACTCAGATCAGTAGCTTGTAATGGAATTGATTCCTTACATGAAGGCACCTCGCTCAATAGCCTGACCCACAGAAGCAGGGTAAGAAGAAGCTGCAAAAAAACTCCAAAAACATTTCTGACTCATAAAAATCCAGTTTTATTTTAGTAGTTGTACAGTGTGGCTTAAATCCTGAAATGTGATATTACAAACTTTCCAGAATTCTTCTTGGAGGAAGATCAGGCCAATATTAAGTAGATTGAAACCTGAGGTTTCTGGGATCCTGACATATTATGCTGATGGTTCAGAAAATATATTTTTTTTAAATGTAAATGTTTTATGTTTAGCTATTTTTTTCCTTTAATCTAAAAAGGAGGAAATAAAAATTAGCATTATTTCACTTCAAATATGGGTGGTAGTTAATCACACTGATGTTAAAATATCAGATTTTAGTTCATTTGAATTTCATGACATCTGTCATAGCAGTTAAAACATCATATTTTTGTACTTTGCTGAAATGAAGAGGCTTTTTATATTTATTTTTATGTATATATCCAAATTATTTTTGAATTTTAAGTGTGTTTGGGCATTGTGAAAGGATTCACATTTTCAATAATGTTAATTTTCTGATTGCTGTAGGAGCAAACTTGCCTTTTATTAACATATTTTTCGACATCTGAGTCCTTGCTAATGTACTGAAGAAAGTTTCAGTACAACCTTTTACTATACAGGCTTTTAGGCTTGATCCAGCAACCTAATTTTCACTAATAAGTTAAGCTATTGGAAAGTCAATTAGATTTACACTGAACATTATGCCCTGAATTACAACTAAATGTCAAAATTTGTCTAATGAGTGTTGGGATAACATACACATACACAAGTATATTTGTGTGTGTATGCATATACATATATATAGGCACGCAATGAGGGAACATACAGCCACCATCTGGCTTTAAATTCCTGCCTGCTGCTGCTGCCCTTCTCTCTGACACCATATGTTTGTGTATCCTGCTCCAGAATATGTGTGTTTACATGATAGATAACTGTGCCAATGGCTATGTTTGCTCACATGTATGAGAAGGCAATGGTGTTTATTGGGATTATTTCTGTGCTTAACTTTTACCTTGTCTACATATATAGGGACAAGGCCTGAGCTTGTGTTTGAGCTGGGGTTGTAGGAAGTTCAGACATATGGTAGTCCCTCTCATTTTTCAGACTATCACCCTGAAACTGTATTTTTGTGTGTGTGGTTTCTTTTTTTTCACCTGAGTGCCTTTCTGACTCTAGAGAGACCTCAGCAAATTTTCTCTGATGTCAGTGATATAATGGGCAAAATTTTAGGGCACCCTATCACATGGGCTTTCACACAAGTCCTCTCATTGATTTACTCTTAGGACATAAACGAGAAACTGGTGCATTAGACTTCACTGATGAAGCAGAGAAAGCCCATCAAGATGACTACTCAACAGGCTAGACAAAATACTTGAGTTCCCCAGAAATGAAGAATACATAAAATATGCTTTTCATCTGCATTTTGACTGGAAACCCATTTTTCAGGATTTTAATTCAAAGATTGTATTCATGACTTACATTAACACCTGTGCTCCTCACATGTACTTAAATGTGAGCCCAGACTACAGAGAGATGGACCCAACAGCAACTACTAAACAGTGTCTTAGAACACTGTTTTAAAAATCAATAATTGCTTACATTAGCCAATAAACTCCAGAGGAAGCTAATGTTATCCTTGACAAAAGATGGGTTACCCATTATATTGACAGACAGTGTTACTCACTATTTGACCAGACTGAATAGGTAAGTGTCACTCTTTGGGAAGTAAAGCAAATCTTCCATTAGTGCTTTAACTGTCACCATTAATTAGATGTTATTTGCTTAGAAGCCCTAGAGAAAACCCATCAGAATGTTGAATTGTCAGTTCCAAAGACCAAATAGAGAAACCTAACATAGAATGTATCACTTGATTCTAATCTCTACATGAAGAAGTGAAAGAGAAGAAAAAAAATAATCAAAGGACTTGCCAACGGCTACCCATGGAGTTAGTGGCAGAGACACAGATATTTCATGCCCCTTATTTGCACATTTGTCAGACTTTCTTCCTTGGTTTTCATGTGCTGAGTCCCAGAAAACATAACTACCTCCTCACTATCCTCCGAAGGGTGAGAAATTTGATGCAAGCAATTGTTGCTTCTGATTTAAAGTGAACAGGACTGGCAAAGCTAAAGCCAAGGAACAGCCTGGGTACGATGAGCCTTGGAGCTCAATACAGCCTTTTAGATCCTCTCCTACGTGCCAAATGTGTGCTTGCTGCTTGCAGTGTCAGCTGGCATGGCAACTGCTTTATCTCCCATAGATTTGTTTATCTGAGCACAACTTGTGTTTAACCCTTTTTTTCCAGCATTTGTCCCTTATTAGTAGCAGGAGGGGGAATGAAATGCTTCCAAAACTATTCTATCCTGAAACGGCTTGCCCACACTTTTCCCTTATTACTGTTGTTCCCATCTCAATATTATGGGTTGGAGGACTGGTCCACATAGGTCATCCTCTAAAAAGGTTGGGTTTCAATAGCATTAAGATCAATGTGCAAAGCTCTCACTGGTTTTACTGTGTGTTGATTCTGTGCAGAGACTGGGGCAGAGAAAGGTTATGGAAAACATTTCCTACAATCACTTGTTACCGTGCTGTCCAGCTATGTGGATAATGAGCTGGTTTAGGCAGGAATCCAATTTTTTTCCTGTTTTATATAGCACTGATTAGAAGCCTAACATTTAATGTATAAATACAAAATGAATCAGTGAGCTCTCACGCCCGACTCGGCAGCATCCACCACACTGTGCCTTTTTGCTCCCTTCCCCATCGCTGCATGCTGCTCTCAGGCACCAGCAATCTGTTCAGCCGGCTGGCAAAGCCGCAGTCAGGAACAGCAGTCTACTTAGCAGCTTTTCTGGGGCTTTGGGAGCTACCCACACAGCTACCGTTTCCACACCCTGCCCGCTTGCTTCTAGGTTGATGGTTGGACTAGATGATCTGAAAGGTCCCTTCCAATCTAGGCAACTCTATGATTCTATAATGCCCTCTGCCTGCTCCTGTACCTTGGCACACCCAATCCCACATGCACACTATCCAACTATCCTGGTTCCTTCACTCTTTTCTTGGGGGAGGAAAGTGATCCAGAATCAGCTGCTAGGTCTTTAAAATCTCAGAAGAATCTGTAGAATGTGGAAGCCAGGCAAAGTTACAGAGTACATAGCCTTACAGGTTCCCACACCTTTCCTATACTAAGTGCTTCCCTCCACTCTTTCCAGGGATTTTGGTCTCTCCAGCTTCATGCCCTATAGACAATACTTTAAACTACAGATTGAAAGTCATTAGTCACTTGGTATTTACTGTGCTATCACGATTTACCCAGTCAAAGGGATTTGTGAGCATAGTGCTTATATAAAGATAGTACAAAATTTAGAGGTATTGTTCATTGTATTCAGAAAACCGGAAAACTGAGGCAGAGGAAAATTATGGGTAAGTTTAGGAAGCCTGGTTTACATTTGGATGTGTGGATAAGAAGTGGTACCTAAGGACATCTGAGGAACTGATCCTGTGCGGCAAATATATCCCATCCAATTTACCCACCTGAAGATAAGTTCATCTGTTTTTAAGTCTTCTTTCATAAAGGGCAGAGAGACTGGCACTTCCAGAGGGTGATTTTTTTATACATCTACCATAGGATGAGATGAACTAACTGCTGCAACTTCTATGTTACCTGGCAGTTTGTGCAAAACATTGCAGTAAAAGCGATGATGGAACTGATATACCAGTCCTTTCTTCCTATATCCCATACTAATTTCAGGGCACATGGTTTCATGACGTAGACCAGAAGACCCAGTGAATCATGCCTGGAGATCATGGGAAAATACCAATGAGGACCCACATGAAGAACATAAAGGCCATAGTATATAGGGCTGGCTGAAGCAGAACTGATGTACAGATATGATCAATAACTTGTAAGGGGGATTATGACTTTCTTCTTTTCTTCCTTTTTTTTTTATCAAAAGCTATGAAACTAGTAGTGGACTGAGGTCACCATAGCAACTGCTAGGCATCATCTACACACTATGTGTATCCTTCCTACAAGACTGGCTGTCACGGGAGCATCCATCAGAGTACAGGATCAACGCAAATCCTATTGCAGGGTCTCCTAGCTCCAAAGAGGGCGCGGGTTATATTTCAGAGAAAAAAGAAACGTTGTTCAGTGGAGATTATCAGTTATGAAATAGGTCCCAGAGAAGAAAGCATATCAAATCACTTGCTTAAAGGCAAGAATGAATGTGTGACCACTACACCTAAAATCTTGCAATCAACTGGAACTCCTTTCTCAGTTATTTGAGTCAAGAGAAGAAAAAAGAATAGAGCAAAGACTGCTGGTAAAGGTTGAAATGTGTGCCCATGTTGCACCTACAGTGGTACTTCAATATATTACCTTTTGCTGTCCAAGCGTTCTCCAAACTACTTGGCATGTTCCACCCTTACACGCTTCCCAGGCGAACATGATTTTATTTTCCAATGACAAATTAGCTTTCAGGTCATATTGTCAAAGGTCTTGAGCTGCATTACAGCTTTCCCCTGGCCACTGCAGGATGTCAATTTGCAAAGGACCAAGGACTTGATCTTTAGCTGAAATGTTCTCGGTCATATTGTATATATCAGTATTAGAGGCACAGAATCTTATTGGTAGAATCTTTGGTAGGAAAGGCCATAAAATGTCCTTTTCCCATAAAAAGCATCTATGAGGCCTTAACTACTTGATGGGAAATGTAGATGCTGTTACTATTCTTTGATGGCAATATTTTCCTCCCATTTTCCTCTGCATTGCAGATAGACTTTGTGATGCTGTGATCGAGGAGGCATGCTTAATTATAGTTTGTCCTCCTCACTTTGGAAAAGCTGAAGTAATCCCATGGATTTGCTGCCTGTGGAAAGCCTAGGGATGAAAACCAACAGGAAAGGATTTGTTAATCTACAAAGCACTATTATGTTGGTTATTGGCAAGACTTATTATTTGTAACATTGACCCTTGATAGGTACCTTGTACCCCTTCCTTACGTCACAATTCTTTCTAGGACTTGCTGAACACTAAGCAACAATATCACATATGTAATGTGCAGACAGATTTGAAAGCTGTCCAAAACCTTTAGCTGATATATATATATTTAAAAAAAAACCAGATACCCTTGCATTGAACTTGCTTCTGAATGCTATGTAGGATCTTATATAAAGTGAAGGATGAAACTAAGGTATGCACTGAGTCCTGCTTGCTTCAAAGGCTAATTAAGATCTGATGGCTTATTATTATTCCCATGATGGAAATGCTAAGGGAAGGGTCATGTCTGTTTTTCAGAGTCTACTTTTTGGTTCTGGTGTTTGTCTTCCTTCGGTTTTCCTGCAGGATGTTGAAATACCCACCAGGGGTGAGATATAATTGAATAGAAATCTAGACTTTTGCATTGATCATTTGCCTTGCCTATTTGACAGGCAAATGCAATTTCCAATTTCAGACTGATGCAATGCTGACCTTAATTTCCAAGAAATAGACCTTAGTAGCCAGGAAATCCTGCACCTTCTACTTCAGTAGAAAATAAGCGCACAATCTTCCAGATACATTTTGCTGTTTAGAAGGCCCCTGATCTTTAACAGTCATCTGTTCTTTTTGTCTATATCAAAAAATATCAATACATAATCCAAACAAATAGAAACTATAACTTGCAAATATCCTCAACGTCTTTCGCCTTGGGAAGACAATGACTCTTATTGTCTTTTCACCCAGTTTGGGAGTTATATACCATTTTCACATAGTCAGCACTTAAAGACTTTACCAGGGCTGTTTCCCCAGGAATGACACAAAAGGGCTTTCCACATATGAACATGTAGTATCACTTCTCATTGACTCTTATCTTGTGATCTTATTCTGTTTGATTAGGGATAATACCTAAACTCAGACAGGAGAAAAAACCCACAGATGGCTTCCCAAACCCAATTAACCCCGCATTCATAAATCCCATTGTCCATCCATGATATCTCTAGTGCAGAATATATCAGGCTTGGTGTTCTTATGACAAAGTACTTGAGTGTCTCCATGTGTTTTTAATGGGATCAGTAGCAGACTATTTTCAATTTCTTGTTTTCAGGGACAATAAACCTTGTTGGCTGAACGCTGAAGTCATAAATTCCAGAGCAGCAGCAAGCCAAACACTTTGATTCAAAAATGTGAACATGAGGGATGTAATTCCCTCTTAAGCTCTATAATACCTGGATACATTCTTTATTCTACTGTATTTTAATTAGGACCCCTTAATCCTGGTATCAACATAGGATGCGTTTTATGTCTTTAGTAAAAATTATGTGTATTTTCTCTGTTTTACATAGTAAACCATGCTTTGCAGTAATGTTCTTTTGGGTGTAGCAGGTAGTGTCCTAGACTGAGCACTAGATAAGCATTCTGAATTGCTCGAAGATTCAGCAAGAGCTAATCATATTTATTATTTGGATTTGTGAATGAAAGCTTTTTCCTCAACATGGAGCATATGGCAACGCTCAGAAACTATCTATTATCATCTGTATTGGTTTTTCCTGCAAATCAAAGATCAAAAAATATGCTCGTTTCTGATCTGGCTATTGGGTTTCTTTCAATCGTCCATTTGAATAATGTGGCTTTATATGTTCCAGAATATCTCAGCTGTACAGGCAAAGGAAAAAAAAAAAACACACAGCCTTCGGTTCTGTAGATCTCCACTGCCAGACAGTATCACTTCTGTCTGGAAAAAAAGAGAAAAAGAGCAAAACAGAGAAAATTTTCCAGCTAGGAGTGCAGATCACTGTGCTGGGTCCATCTCTAGGTCTTGCTATGTCATAATGAAATGCAGCTTGAAACAATTTTTTTTTTTTTATTATTCCTTTGCAAAGGTACCTTAGAATGCTTTAAATATTCTCCACTCTTGAGTGGTTGTCTTTGGAGTTGGTACAGGGAAGGCACTGGAGAAAGCATAACATATAACTGCGACAGCGTGGAAGTTATAGCTCCTGGTGAAAATAAAACTGTGAATTGATGGATATCAATCAAAGAAATTAATGTTGAAGAAGAAGAAAATAAATTAATATTTAGGAACCCTCCAGAGGGAAACCCACTGTAAATCCTTAACCTACTAGATTAGAAAAGACTCAGAAGCTAACATGTTTTTTTCATGTGGAGAGACTTTGAGAATGATCTTTTTTTTCACAGTCTGCATCTGAAAGGAAATGAAAAATTCTGGTGATTTTGGAGGAGCAGAGACGTGAAATGAAATTTTACAAGGAAGGGTCACCAAGCACACAGTGTGGGATTTAACAATGGACTTTCTGTATGACATTGACAGCAGTTCAAATGTTACTCCTCAGTTCAATTGCAGTGAAGGTTAGAGCAGAGTATAGTTTCAAATTAAAAACAGTAACGGCTGGTATTTTTAGCTAAATCCATAGATACTTTTTCATCAAAGTATCTCTTCAGATGAAAGTTTAGTTCATTAATTTTTGTTTTGTAGTCCCTGGTGTTTTTTTGTTTTTTATCATTTTACTGCATGTGGAAATCAGACATCCAAGCCAAATTCCTTTCTGAAATTCATAAAGCAAACAGCCCCCTCCAGTGACTTCATTCATCTCAAAATAAGCACTTGAGCTAGGTCAGAGGAAACATTTTCTACAGTTACCCATTGATTTCCATTTACTGAACCAGAAATAAACGTGGTCAGTTCAGACTTACACATGTAACTTTTAGATATCCAAAGCTAAATGAGGTAATTCCTACCCCGTCTTCAAGATTAACAATTCCTCATCATACGGTTTGCCTGTTATTATACATGCAGTTGTACCTATGGGTGCTTCAGTGCTTCATAGGACAAACTTTTTAAAAGTATAATTTAAAGTTATTGCTGCTGTTTGTAAAAATGTTTTATAGTCATATAAAAATTTTACTGTATTAAGAATGAACATGCTGTTGATAAATAGTAGTGCACAGTGCCTAGCCTATTTACGTATTCTGGAATCATAGCAGCAGTCAGAGAATCCTATAACAATCTAGAAAATGTGATTAGCTGCGTCTTAGAAACATTTTAGTTATCTAATAACCCTTTCTTTAAGGAACCATCATAAAATGTGACTTTTTTCATTAAGCCTTCATTGAAACAAATACACTTGGACAATTAAAATTAGCAGCAATGATATTGAAAATTCATGTTGATTCACCCAGAAGAGTGATTATGGATGTAGATATTTCCACCTTGGGGTCACTAGTGCAAATCCAGCTGGATCTGTAGAGATTTCAAACTACTCCAGATTAAATGTTTATTTGTCTATCTAATGAATTATGGATCTTGGTTTCATTCCTACTGAACAGATGTCCAAAAACCCCTCAAACCCAGCACTACAAGAGGTAACAGCTGTCACTTTTGTTAGTGATCCTGTAAGGAGATAAAAAAAGCAGGACATATGTTTACTCTGGACTGACTGCTCCTCCCCTAGGGTCATACTATCACCCTGCTACAGGTCATATGTGAAGTACAATATGTGAACACGTCTGGAAATCCTAGGCAAATAATTTAAAAATATTATTTCAGTCCTTTATTTTACATAGCTCTAGTTATAGTAAAGCTTTCTCATTTTATATATATATATGTACACATATATATATTATTTTTCTAAAATATATATTTCTTCTTTATTTAAAAAAAAAAGAAAACAAAAGAAGTTTTTCCTCTTAACAGATTACAGGTTAGTTAAGTGCTGGTATAGATTGTGTTGAGCTAACCTTGTCTTTGAGGAGGGAGGTGGGCTAGATAATTTCTCAAGAGTATTTCTAGCCTTAATTACTTCAGAAATTATAACACCATGGAAAAGAAATTTCATCAGTAAAAGTGAAAAGGCACTGTATTTGTGTGGGATATAAATAAAAGCATCAGAGATATCCCTCGAAATAAAGAACAGTTAAAATGTCCATGGCAAAGGCGTGTGGACGGATTGGCAGTGAGGGAGATCTCCTGGGCTGTAGATGTATGTGGCACCACTCTCCAGAGTATCAAACTAGTGATCTGGCTGAACATTGCATCCAAAACAGGCAGGGAGAGAGAGAAAAGTGGTACGTTATGTTAACATGTATTAGCACACTGTAGCTGGACGGTATGTAGGTGAAGCAGATTACAAGCCACCAAAAAGGAGGGGTCCTAATGGAAATTCAGAGAGTCACTGTATGAGCAGCAGGCTTCCTGCCGTTATATCAGAAGATAACAATGTATCAGCCATCTGCTGATGCACAATAAATAACAAAAGAAGTATTTTGCCTGCAGGCTGCAAACATCACTGATAACTAGATAGTGAAAACTTTTGATTGAGTGTATATCCTGCCCAAAGGATGACCAGAACTGGTTTGGCAATCAGGCTGATTGACAAGTAGTCAAAAAAAATTAGTTACAAAGTCATGGAGAATTGAAGAAAAAAGAACCCACAACAAAAAAACATGCCACCCCACCCCCCACAAAAAAAAAAAAAAAAAAAAAGAAACAAACCACACCAAAAAACAACACCAAAACTGAGAGAGGAAATAATGGTTCCTTACCCATGCCAGATACATACCCTATTGGATGCTGACAAGTTGTTTTTTCTGTTATCACTAAACGTGAATGGCTCAGTAAGTATCGTTGTACTCACTGAGTCAATACCAAACCAATATTGCAGCAGTAAAGATTATGTTTAATTATACTGACTATAATTAAAGCACATAGAATTACAGTAGTAATCATATTTTCATACCTGACAACTTAAAGAGGGACTTATCTTTCCCCGTTCAAAAATTAGGTGCCTAGTTTAAGTGAATTGCCCTTAGTACTTGCTGGATAAAGAGAGTTATCTCCAAGGTATGATTCACCTCATGTCTCGGAATAACATAAATCGCCTCCTGTGGGTCTCTTTCTCTTCACTGCCTGCAGATGGAGTCTGGAGGACTAGTATAGAGAAAATGCACGAGTTTCATACGGATAAGTTTAGATGAGGTAATGATTATCCTTAAATTCCTTCCATTTCACAAACACTTGCTTCAGTGTCTGGATGAGTTCAAATGGATGTATTCAAAGGTGAAGATTTCAGTGTTCCTGGAGCTGTGTATGAAACACTTACTGTCTCCTACAAATTATGCTCTGTATGCGGCAACGCAGAGAAGGTGGATTTTGGACTCAAGATCGTAAATGAATAATTCATTAGTAAAATAATATTTGGGAAAAAGGATGCCAGGGGAAAATTATGAGCTTGTTCCTCAATGGACAGTGCTAATTAAGTGATCTGTAGTGGCCTTGATGGGTGCTACGAGGAGGTGGACAAAACTGGGTTAATTATCAGGAAAGGCTTGCTGTTAGCTAACATTGAGGGAGGACTTAGCCTCTTGCAGTCATTCAGCTGGGAAGATGATTTCATGGAATCATGGAAAAAAAAAAAGGAATTTCAAGAGAACTTTTAATCAATCTATGTATCTGCTGTGAACAATTTATTAGTTATTTCCTGCTGCCCACAAACTCTTCTTTTTACCTGGCAAATTTTCATGCATTTCAAAAGTTAAAAAAAATTGAGAAAGTACAAGGGTCTTTTGGTGTCATGTAAACAGTAGCCTGCACAGAGACCTTTCCCATTAAAAAGCACTAGATAATATTTATAACTGGGTCAAAATAGTTAGTATTACCACTCCTAAGGTAAGTTCTGCTTTAAATAGCAACTCGATTGAGAGCAGTGACTGGATTGTATACAGAGTAAAGCTGGGGTCGAATAGGGTTTTGTTACCAAGCACAATGAATGCATGAGACTTTAGATCCAGACCTAAAGTGGCAGCAGAAAGAGAGAAAAGAGAAAATGCACCAACCTAACTGAGTATCTGCAGTACTTTTTTCAAGACAGGGGACAACTCTTTTAGGCAACAGTGCATGCTGGAAGCAGAAACAGCCCAAATTTCCGATCTTTCACTTGCTTGCTTGGTTGCTAGTACCAGCTGCAAGGGGCAGAAGGATGGTGGTGTCTCATTTCTACAGACCACAAAAAGGCATGATGGAGCCTCTGCATCTCTCCAGGAATCTTTAATTCCCGTTGACTCTTCCCTGGACTCCCAACATAGGAGATCCTCATATTGGTCATCTCATGCCTATGTTCTCCTTAGGCATAAGTAGAACCCAGGTCTTAGTTTTAGTTATTTTCTAAAATATGTTTGAATTGTGATGATTAGTTATCCAAGACACAAACAGTTTTAAGTCTCATTGATTTCAGTGGAGAATCAAGGGCAGAAAATCCCCTTTAGCAATTAGAGTTGGTGATATTTTCGTGTTGCATAGTCTGTGAAGGTTTTTTTTCACACATACACTTCCACTCCTGCACATACACTTGTATCGACATGCAAACATCCTGGTTTTCTACAGTATTCTTTTTAAGCTGAAGCCCAACTCCACACCTCCATAGAGTTACAGATTTCCCTTTACGCCGAGTATCTAAGCGGGGTTTTACACTCATGCTGGCCATGCAGCTTTACCAGACAGAGACAAAGAACAGAGAGAAAATACTTTACCATCTTCAGAGATGATAAATCTGAACAGTGCAGGACACTTGACAAAGACGATTTCGCCCACGCTTGCAGGTTTCCAGCATGTAATATTGTCCCACATTCCTGGGCAACCTATAGAAGAGAAGGAGGGATAAAATACATTAGTGATGGGAATCCATTCCTTTCTTCATGCTGTTATTGCGCTTTATAGTTGGTTCTTTCTTCTATACATGAAAATGTGCTTGTTTAAAATTAATAGTATCATTTTCTAATAAGATTTCCCTGGAATTAAGTAATATTCACTCATAGGAATAGCATAAAATACATAGTTGCATGGCACAATAATATCCAGACTCTACCCTGATGGAAGATGACTTTTCTTAGTCCCAGTTAAATCACTCCAATACACACCAGAAACAAATTTTCCCTTAAGCAAGAAATCTACCATCATGTAGCTATCTTTTAGTATCATTTAGATATCTTTCAGTATTGCTGAGCTAAATCTTTAGGCATCTTTGATTTAAATTCTATAAATTTCTGTTGGCTGTAAGTGTTGTCAAAGTTTGGGTACTGGCACATTTTGGGATTTGACCTCAGGAGATGACTGGAAACTGAAAAGCAGATTCCACTTCATCCTACAGCTGGTTTTGTGGGTATGTGAGGGAAGCTCACCTCTTTCATGTTGTTCAGTTTCTTAAAAAAATATTGGGAGTAGAAATGTCTATCCTTAGTAAAGAACTGTTGAAATATTATTCACTATCTTTGCTCTAGAGAATATAAACTCACTATTTCAAAAGGATGATTTTGACCTCTAGTGATCTCTTGCATAAGATAAAGACAGAATTAGGCCTTTAACAACTGTTCAGAGATTAGGCTTCAGGCAACAAGCTTTGAATTAAAGATCTGAGTGGTAAAGAACCAACCTCCTGTTACAGGCATGCAGAAAGAAGAGGTGATGGGATTGTGGATGGGAGGTGTCTTCTCTTAGGGTATCACAAAAATTCAGGTCCCATGTGCTATTGTAAATCCAATAAAGGAGCCCAGCTGCCATTTCTTTCTGATCACTGTGTCAGAGAGATGGCAAACTATGACTGACTTTCAACAAGCAGCTATCTATGCATGAGTCCTCCTGGAATTCTGTAAACCACCATCTTACTAGCTCATAAACCTAGGAGACCTATCCAGTGTACAGAAAAACTCAGAGTAACCTCTCAAATTTCCTACTAATGTCTAAAAAAATGACTTAGTGAAGGAATCTCAAATAGGGATCATCTTCTGCCTCACCCTGAAAAGAATGAAAAACTAAATCTAAATATCTGCACTACTTATTTGCATTAGATTTTGAGATCAAACACATAATCTTATCAGTTGTTGAAAGCTGCAAGTTCCGCAATTTTCTAAGTGATTTTCCATTGATAAACTCCCTCTTCGACTATGTACCAGGAAAAATAAGATCTTCACTAAAAGCGGATAATACTTCAAAGTGTCATACTTTCAGGCTGGCACAAGTGCAATATAATGAGGTTTGGGTGACCAACTTGTAAAAACAGCGTGGGTTCTATCAGCTTTGGTGATAGCAGCAGATTTCCACCACCAGAGAATGTATGCTCACAGGGCTGTATTTGGTGTATTTTTTCCATCAGCTTCAGTGGCAGGAAATCGAGCTCTGTGTTTTCTCACAAAATATAAGCCATTTACTATCATGAGTGCTGGATAGGGCAGTTCTGAGTGATACAGTGTTTGAAGAATTAGGTCAGTCTCAAACAACACTGTTATAATATTATAATGATGGTGTGTGATAAGCAGTTGACATTCTTTCAAATTAAAGGATACAGCATCAGATCACATCATGTCATTTAATAACTATATAAAATCCTGATCCTATTAGCTAAAAAACCCTCAGCTTTGTCAGACCCACCCCCACCGGAATACAATATTACAGCAAAAAAATTATAGTTAATTCATCATAGGAGCTGGAAAAAAGGAATTCTTTACATTTCCCTCTCCTCTCTCTTTCTTCCACTCCTACCCCAGGTTGTTTCCTTTGCCAGGTGGGGATCTCATTGTCTGAATATTATGATTCACTAGAACATCTCCATAAGGTTTAAAGACTGAGGCTTGAAAAGTTTTGCGACACAATCAGCGTACTAAAGGTGGAAATCAAGATCACATTGAGCACTATTAGTTTTTATTGTCTTTGATAGCTAGTGTCTGTCCACTCAGCAGGAACTGTATTTACCATGTAAATATGAAGACGTGTAGTAGTACGTTTATAGTTCACTGATGTATGGTACTCTGTATGAAAGGATATGTAAATGTCCATGGTAATGAGACATTTGCTTACAAGAGGTGTTAGAGACAATCAAAGTAGCTAATGAGATATTCTGAGAACCACCTTCTAACCTTGCTTGCTTAAATGAGTTTGATAGGAATAGGGAAAGCTTTCTTATTTCTTCTTATTATTTCAACATCCGTTGTCTTCTAAACACTGTGATAGCAACAAATACTGCAAACCAACCTAGAGAAATGCAAGGAAATCTTCGTATTGCAGAAAAAAAGTGTAGACACAGAATAAATATTTCCTAGTGCTGTGTTTCAAATTCAGTTATACCGCTGCAGAGCAAAAAAAAAAATCCCAGTTTTAAAAGACATTATAAGTTCATTGTGCTGGAAAGCACTGATGTGCTGACATTGGAAAATAGGGATAGAGAAGTAGAGAGTCAAGTAATTTGCCTGAGTTACTGAAATAGGCGAGTGGTGGAGATTAGAAAGAATTCATAATCAATGAGAATGTTGTATGATCCTGCCTGGAAAAGCATACTTGAAACAAACAATTTGTAAGAGCAAAGAAAAGAATGAAAGAAATATTAAGTGTCATAAAGACCAGAGTGCACAATCTCCTTACATTTGTAAGCCATGATACAGCCAGCAACTCCTGCTGGGTGAAATCTGCCCACGGAAATCAATGTGACTTGAGTGTGAAACTGCACGGCAGGGTTCTCCTCTGGCACTGACGGTATGTCTCCTTTGCCGCGTGATGTAGGGATGCCCAAGCTAGCTTTGGAAGAGGTAGCTCAGACAATGCAAGCAGCAAGGTGCAGCTTCAAGTGGGCAAATTTTCCTACTTCTTAGCATGTTAGAAGTCATTCATAACAACAGGTAGATTTAAAGGATAAGATTTTGTGTGAGCCAGAGTGAAAAGTGGTTGTCTTGCTAATCAAAGGTCTTGAAAACAAGGCACCTTGCGGAAAGCACAAACTCTGCCTTCCTTTCCTATGCCTGCACTGCAACCTATAGACTGAAATTCATGTTTAGTAAACTTTGTGGGATTAATCTCAGTTAACATAAGTGGTGTAAAGCTTGGCATCTCATCTTGGGTAACTACTTACGTCCTTTTCATATCATGGACATAAGAGTGCTTCATCTTATTCAGCTAGTCACCTCCTCTCTGACGGGATGGATGATCCTTTGGGACCCTCCATCCCTTGTCACCGACTTTTGAGGAAACACAAAGCAGTCATTCAACTATAGGATTAGTCAAGATTGCTTTAACTTCAGATAGCTAAGACTCACCCTTTTACCCTTATTCAGCTAAGCAAAGTTTCCTCTGTAGCTCATGGAGAGAGACTTTCCAGTTAGGGATAATCCCATTTTAAGGTGGCTGTGGTGGTGAATCACACTGTAAGTGTGCTTCCATCTCTCCACTGACTACACTCAGGCCAATAACTGTCTTAGCCTAGAGAGCTGCTTATTCAATGGCCGAAGCTTGTATTCCCCATAGGGTCTATGTGGTCTTTTGGAGCAGACGTGAACCAAGTCTGCCCTCTGGGTGGAGGTCTGGACAGTGGCTATGTAGCATCCCTTAGACACTTTCTGATCCTGAGCAAAGGATTCCAGCTGAGGGCTGGGACATGTTACTATGAATGGTACCAGCATAGCTGTGCAGCTCCTGAGCAATTCAAACAACCAGCAAACCACAGTGGCTGCTTATGAAAAGCCACATGATCAAATCTTACATCTCTGTCTCAAGCTGCTTGTAAAAGTGTTTAGACTGCAAACTCCCTGTGGCAGGATCCACCTTGTACTGTTCTTGTGAAATGTACTTTGAAAAAAAGAGTCCTGATTTCACCTGAATCCACAATATGGATTTTATATGAATTTCATATGAAGCCCATGACACCTAAGTTTAAATTCAATATTGTTGAAGCTCATATACCTAAGGATGGATCTGACTTGGCATCCACTGAAAAAGAACTGCTTTTTCAGAGAAAGGACAAATTTTATAACAACGAAGAAACCATGGGTGCTTACTTTTGCAGAATTTTCTGGTGTAATTTTAAATTGATATCTAACACTAAAACCATTCTAGCCATCGTCACTCCGCGGAGGTTCACGTAAGCCTTGTTCCCATTCTTTTGCTTTAAATTAAGCCACTCAGACAAAAACATTTTCTGTCTAACCTGCTACTCCTGGCAGCTGAAAGGCTTCCTTCTTACCTCAAATTTCTGGACAAGAACCAAGAGAAAAAAAACCAAACAAAATAAAAAAAAAAAAAAAAACAAAGCAAGCCATGCTGGCAGAATAACAGTGATAAAGAGCTCTTCTGAAATTGCTTACAGTCCCTTATTTTCTTTTTCTCCTCTGTCTAGGGCTGTCTTGAGACACCCAGATTTGATAGTGGCTAGATATAGAACCAGACTTTAGGCAGCCCCATAGCTGAAGTTTGCCAAGTTCAAGGAACAGACCTCACTTTAAATCCACTGAGAATAGAGTCTGTTATCTTCCACCAACACAGAATCACTATGTCACCAGGACTATGTACAAGCTGGTTTTTTTCTATAGATTTGTGTCCTATTTTATGTTTAAAGCCTTTCAACAGTATCCACAACAAACTCCCATGTCCTTATCCTGTTCCTAGTGCAACATGTCTCCTTCTCACCTCTGCTAACTTTTTGGCAAGAGAAGGTGCAAAAGCAGAGTTGTGTTTTTTTGGATGGCAAGACCCTGTGTACTAATTCACTGCTCACCGATTCACCCCTCTCATAAAGTGAGTAAGTCCCGTCTGTCCCTCTCTTCATGAAAATAATTATTTTGACATCTTTCTTGTACTCGGCACACCATTTTCACAAAACATATAGCAATTTGCAGCTTTAAGACTAATGTACCTTTGTCAGAGGTTGCTGACTTTATTCAGAGAACTCGAAATTATTGGGTGAAGGTGGGGAGTAAAAAAAGGAATGACAGGACAATGGACAAAGGGATTTATGGATTCATACACAGATAAAAGGGAATAGACAAGAATTTGCGTTAAATTTGTTTCCTTGGGAAATCCGGAAAAAAAGTAAGTACATAAATGTTAGACTTCTGTATTTCTCATGTATGGAAACAGAGGCTTGAGATGAAAATCCATCCTTTTGGCTTACAGCTTTCAGTTTGATTATCAGTCCTTATCCTCATTTATTAGTTTAAAATATCACCTTCAAGGTCATATTGCTTTCAGGAGAGTAATATCAAAGGAAATGTAATGTTACAAGCCAGCATATTAGACTGAATTATGCAATGCACAATCACTTTTAAAGGGCATACTACATATAAAGCCTTTCAGAGAGAGAAGGAATGAGTTAGGTGCTTTCTGTTCCTTCATAAATCTCAGTAAATACAAAATAAATAAGGGTTTAAGCAAGGCCTGGGTATGGGGCCTAGGTTTTCAAAAGTAAGTGACATTTCAAAGTAAAGGTATCTTATCTGAGCTCCTATTACAGAAATGGTGGTTTTGTAGGTGTTTTGAGTTAGGCAGCAAACTTATAACACTGTCAGTGTCAATAGTCTCTTTTGAAAGTCGGGACCATAAGAGATTAGAAAAGAAAAATCAACTGAAATTCCAGAGTATGTTATAAAAGGTGAAAAAAAAAAAAAAAAGAACAAAACTCAAAGCAAGAAAAACAGTAAAGGAATAAAGGAAGACATTCTGTGTTGGAAAAGAGAATACTTGATCATGCACATGGAAAAAGAAAAGTTATTCCTTCCTTAAAATATCTTATATACAAAGCAGGCACGAAAGACCAAGTACAAGGGGAAGCTGAGCAGAAAAAAAGGATTTATTTTTTTTTTCTTCCCAGTTCTGCTCCTCTATTTATTATTTCAGTACATGTCGTCTGCACCAGCTATTACACTAGATTTTTTTCCTCTACTGAATTTTTGCTACTGCTGCACCAGGATGCACTTTGTATTGTCTAAAGTGGTACTCATTCACCTTAATAATATAAATGTTATACATGCAAATCTAAGGTAAGTTCTTCTACATTTCTTCTATAGTGCATGAAGAAAAACAGACACCCTCGGAGGAAACTGCTAGAGGGTTTCTAAGATAAATTATCCTCTGGAGATGCATGTTTTCTTCCACTGATTAGAAAAGGCACCAAGAGAAAGCCTAATCTTAGGCTTAAACGAGCTGGAATTAGAACAGAGGAATTCTGCTTGTATAGTCCAAGTGACTCGGCTAGGGCTGTATGTATGTGAAGAACGATAAACTGTGGTCAAATTTCCCAGCACTTGACCCACCTTGTTATTTTCCATTAGCTTTCTCTAAATAACTGCCACCTCTGCTATAAAATTATGCAACACTATATTATGACTATTTAGAATCCATTGTTTATGTAATGATAATTATATAAACTATGATAGCATTTGCTACGGTACATCATTATCAGTAAAGTGAGTTGCTTTTTGGGATGACGTTTTCAGAGATCTAAGATGTACTAAGTGCAGCACTGTTTTCAAAGAACTATTAACAATCTCAGCTTCATTTATGAAAGAGAACATTGGAAAAAATGATTTGAGATATTTCACTTCTTATGTAAAAAGTTAATCCTAGATTATATTAAAAACTAAGAATCAAAGAAACAGAAACAGTGGGGTTTTTCTGATTGGAACGGTGGGTTTTATAGCACAACAATAGAAAAAAAAATGAGCTGAAGATAGCAGGCTTTAGCTCTCAAAAGATTAATTGCATACGCTTTGCATTTGCCAAACATAAATTGTATATTTTAGAACTGAGAGCTAATCTTTTTTACCAGAAAGGCAAAATCAGAGGACATTTCAGCTGGTTTGGATGTTCTGTATCACTCAAGCACCTTGGTTTACCTTCCGGCCACCCGAGCACTGAGCCACACAAATTATAAATTAGAACTCTATCCTTATTCCTACTATTTTGGTGGGGGAAAATGTAGATACAAATACACACACATCACTGTTTGACCATGATCTGTCTCAGAGGTGAAAAGAGAATGAAGATCGTCTCATTTGTGCAAACATTCAACAATTAGAATTACTTTCCTCAAGAAGATGAAAG
Source organism: Stercorarius parasiticus (assembly GCA_013396915.1). Lineage (NCBI taxonomy): Eukaryota > Metazoa > Chordata > Aves > Charadriiformes > Stercorariidae > Stercorarius > Stercorarius parasiticus. The sequence goes on from VWZL01002866.1 coordinate 75,252, forward strand.
GTTTCGTCTACATCTCACGTGAAACACACCTCAAAAGGAAAGGTTAAAACCAAATTATTAATTTTTTCCTTGAATATTTTATACATGGCAAAGATCAGCCTTCAAATAACAGGAGCTATTATCTATATTTAGAGAGGTATAAACCTTTTTTCTTCTTTTAAAGCTGTTTAATTCTTTACAATCACGAGATACTTATTCTAAGCTCACCCTTATTGCTGTTCTTGCATTGTAACCTGCCAAGAAAATCTCATCCAAGAAAACCTCCAGAATCCTTTAAGCGCTGCCAACCAATTGGCCTTTGGTGAGCTTTGGAGAGTTTTAAAGGGAAACTTCAGTTTGGCAAAATCTTTGGAACATTTCTTTGTCTAATTATACAGTAAATTGAAAAGCCAATAATCTGAGAAACTGAGAGGTGGTTTTTTTTTTTAAACTTTCTTTAGATATAATAAAAAAGATTGATTATTCATCTATGATAAAGTCACCACTTTGCTGATCTGGAGGCAGAGAGACTCTGTGAAATTACTCAAAAAAATTGGGAGATTTTATTCCAACACTGCTGGAGGACAGAATGACACTTACAAGCTGCCAGAACCTGAGCCAGTGCCAAGCTCACCAGCTGCAGATAATCTGGCATCACTCAGGACACGGGTTACGTGATATCATGGGGTACTGCTGTAGGCAGCCTTGCCTGGCAGCAGCTGGTACCCCTCACTTCTTTTTATTGCTGGTGTCAGTTGAAACAACTATCATCATTCTACCCCACCACCATGCCATTCTGACTCACTTCCCTCCCTTCTTAGGAGAAGAAGAGATCATGCACTTTTCTTTATCAGCTCTATCTTCCATTAATTCTCCAAGCTGAGAGAGAAGGGAAAAGGTACACTATACCACCAGTGCCCAACAGGCTTTTCATACGTCACAGTGCTAACAAATTGTAATCCTTAAATGACTGGGCTCAGAGTCATTTCTGGGAAGAGCATAGTAAAAACACCAGATGAAGTTTGCAGACTTAAGACAGAGTTTGAGAAGAAAGCAATGCAGTAAGAAGCAGAAAGATGTGTTTCTCTTCCACAAACCTTACCTTCCTCTGTCAGATCCTACCCTTATAGATCCTCCCCTTCACAGGCACAACCTACCCAAAAAAAGTGATTGCCTAAGGGCAGGTGGGTGAAGTACTGTCAGCTGTGTCTTACCTTTTTGAAGAGTTTTAATTAACAATATTAACTAAGCCTGCAATTTGTCATGGCAATAGAGGAACTGGATAGAAATAAATACATATTTTATATTTATATATACACTATATACAAGATATTATAGATGATATATTTTTTCCCCACAAGTACAATGTACTTCACAGTGAACCCTGGCTTTCAACTAGGGCTGTAGGTAAGGAATCTTTACAAGCTGTATAACTGAACAGTTCATTGTCAATATTGCCACCCATAGAGGGTAGTGATATTTGGCCCATTATGAGTTTTATGGGCCTGTGAAAAAGACATCTGTAAAGATCACTAGGATAAATAGTTGCCATGGATACAGAGAATGTAGAATTTTTTTCAGTTTGTCTTTTTGGTGTTTTGGAGTCTGCGTTCCTTTGAAAATGGAGAGAGGATTTAGTCGCATGGAAGAAGATGAGCATTGAGGTTTCCCAGTAATAAATTCAGGGCTTCAAATCTGTTCTACCACAAAAGAAAAAAATGATGACATATTCCTTTGATTTGTTAGTTTTTAACTAATCTCACAACAACACTGAAGTGGGGCTAAAATTAGACACAATGCTTGAAACAATCTCTAGGTATGGGGTTACATATTTCAATCTAAAAAACATCCCAACATAGTAAAATCAGATTTTCGATGGGACTTATTCAGGTAAAGCCTGAGGTCAACAGTTGCCTTATCAATAACATTTGTCAGGAATTTTGACTTGTTTCTTAAAGGATAAATAGATCAAACAAAACAGATAGATGTTAAACAACTTTGACATTGAAAATAGCAACTGACCTCAAGTCCATACGACTGATAATTTCAGAACTTACATTAAATTCTGTTACACATACATTAAGTTTCCAAAAGGAATTTACAAATTTTCATTACTTAGGTTTCATGGTAACTCCAGGGGTAAGAAGGTTTTCTGCTCTTTTTACTGCTGAAAAACAAAACAAAACAAAACAAAACAAAACAAAACAAAACAAAAAGCAACAAAGCCAGTGAAGGCTCTGGAGAACAAGTCTTACAAGGACCAGTTGAGGGAAGCAAGGTTGTGTAGCCTGGAGAAAAGGAGGCTGAGGGGAGACCTTATTGCTCTCTACAACTACCTGAAAGGAGGGTGTAGCCAGGTGGGAGTCAGTTTCTTCTCCCAAGTAACAGGCGATAGGACAGGAGGAAGTGGCCTCAAGTTGCAGCAGGGGAGGTTTAGATTTGATATATGGAAAAATTTTTACACTTAAAGGGTTATCAAACATTGGAACAAGCTGCCCAGGGAAGTGGTAGAATCATCATCCCTGGAGGTATTTAAAAGACGTGTAGAGGTAGTGCTTAGCCGATATGGTTTAATGATGGTTTTTGTCAGTGTTAGGTTGATGGTTGGACTCAATGATCTGAAAGGTCCCTTCCAACCCAGGCAATTTGATGATTCTATGATTCAATGAAAAAAAATAAAATAAATACTGACACTGAAAGCTAAACACTCTCCATAGCAAGAGTTGTAATCAAGCTCAGAAGCAAGCTGACCCTTCATATTCAGACTCCTGTGCTCCCCACTGTCTTGCTTTTCTGTTTATAAATAGAGTTATCTCAGTGGAAAAGGCACGTCTGTAGTAGAAGACAACTTATAACAGATCTTGGGCCAAATTCTTTCCTGATGTAACCACAGTGACGCCAATGTGGATACTCTTGAGAGGCATTTATTCCTTGTTTACTCCTTCAAATCTGAGAATGAGAAATGACTGAATTAAATAACTTAATTTCTTCCAGCGTGCGAATTCCATAATCTCTCCTGGATATTGTTCTACTGGTGAGTCAAGCAATTCTTTATTAGAGCCCATGGGACCTTATGATCTAGTGGAGGAAACAAAGGAAATAAATACATTATAAAAAGCCAGTTCATACTCTGTTAAGAGGCATGTTAACACATTGCATTTCACACTCCTGAACAGGAAGACAGAGGCTGTATTTTCTTGAAGCTTTTGGAGTAACTGAAAAAGAAATCTTGAAGCCAAGGTGTGATTCAATAACAATGTCAGAGTTTAACAGAGCCTGTCTCCTGCTTCATATTGAACTTCTCTGACTGCCTGCGATGTATTCCGAGTATTAAAAATAACACCGAAAGTTAAATGCAATCCAGCCTCACAATAATTTGCATATACCTGGGAAATTTTGGTCAGTATGAAAGAAACTAAAGGAAATGATATTACTTTACAGTAAGTTCCCAGCTACTAGATGCCTTCCTGCATATAAAGGTACATGCCTTGATTTGGGCGGGATACAGTCTGAAGTCAGTGAGAAAGCAACGTGAGGGTATCAATAAATGAAAAGAGAGGTAGAGCGCATGATGAAGAAGCACAAAGGAGATGTTGGTTAAGCATGGAGACTACCATGATCATTCCCTTGGTAATGAACAGTGGGTGCTTACCTCTCATTTTTTTTTTTCCTTTTTTCTTTTTTTTTTCCCCCTGGAAAGATTTTTTTGCAGAGAGAGAAAGGGAAGAAATGGGATGGAATGTAGACTGGAAAGGAACCACCAGTGCTATCACACCCAGACTAGCACTATCATTAGCAAGCAGAAGCCATATAAATTTAATCCAGAAAAAGTAAATGCGTACACAATGCCCACAACTCTATATTGTGTAAGATAAAAAATACAAGATCTCCCAACAGCCTATAGTAAAGTACAAAGACCCCAAACCCATAAACATCATAATTAGACATAGGAAGACATCAGAAGTATTTCCAACATTTAGATACTTGAAATGTGTTAGGCGAAAATGCCGAGAAAACCATAGGAAGTGGACACAGCAAGGCCAAAAATTACAGTAGTGGTAATGCAAAAACTGAACTGCTAGAGATGAGGTAATTCCCCTTTGTTTGCCTTTAGATCAGAACAAGTCTGGTGGATCCGTCTTTCTTTGTCTAAAGGCTGGAAGGATACAGGAAGAAATGGGAAGTGGTCATTAGAGAGTGCTGAGGCTGCCATCTCTACTTGATGATTTATGGTAGAGGACCAGTAACATCAGTAACATATAGAGATATGTATCAAACCTCCAACACTGTTGGTTTAGTCACTACCTCCATAAAATCCGTTACAGTAGTCATTGCAGGAAGTGGTATTTTGGGAAGAATGTGGGTTCTAACCATATTTGGGAAAAAAGTGTCTGCCGATCCTCTTTTTCCTTTTGTTTATTCCTGTAAATGGGGAGTTAATTCCAACTAAATCAATTAGTTTCTCCATGTATAAAGCTGCTATAGGTCAGAGACTAATTGGTTTAGAGAATTTAGAGATGGGTTAAAAAAGGAAATATGAAAATTAAGTAAGTATATGATTCCTTCTCCCTCTCTTCTCACTAGAAAAGGTTAAAGACCTGGTAGGAAGAGAAATTGTTCTGTGGTGTTGCTCACAAATATATGTGGGCAGGTAATTACAGTGTCATCTAAAGTAATAAATATGAAAGTTTCCATACATATAATCAATATTTTTTTACTGTTCGTATTTATTGGAATGTGGAATAACTATGGAAAAACAGAAAATAAGCCTAAAGAGACCTGTGGAGGTCATAGAGATTATTCCCGGCACTCAGACAAAATAAACCATAACTAAAATACCTAAAAGGAAGTTTGGGAGTTCTCATTCTCTGTGACATTCTTACTAGCCAGACAAAGGATGAGAAAAGAGCACTACAGGGCACAATTCTGCATGCTTAATTTATAGGCTAGAGGTCCAGAAACTTCTTTATGTTTCATTCATTTGATAATTTTTGGTTTGCAGGGAGTGTGAAAGCGTCAGTGTCATATATAAAGATGGTAACAAATTTCTTCATTATATTCTGAGAGTGAACAGATGTTGTACTTAGCAGATATAAAATCAACACCTACTGTAAAACCCAGTTAGATGTAGAAGTTATTTATAGTTATAGGTATGTATTTATACAGGTGTAGAGTATAGGTGTATATTTACATATGTCCTCAGATAGATTACTCTGTCAATAGACTAACTGTTTAGGGTACATGTAGAAGAAAAATTAGAAAGCACACAAAAATTGCTCCGTTTGTAACCCAAATGAGAAATCTTATTCATGTGAACAGGAACGATCAGCTGTTGTAATCATATCATTTGAACTTTTTTTTATCAGTTCTTAATCCAGAAGAATAATGGGAAACAAATCTGAGATTCTGGTATATCCTGTATGAAGACAATTATGAAATAGTTCTACTGATTTGGAGTACTGTATTTAATTTTCTTCTAGCTTATTCAATTATGGTAACAATGGGTTCTGTTTTAAGTAGTTTGCACGTTAGCAGAGAAGGGGTAAAATTGTATTAGTCATTTGGCTGTATGACCAAAAACCTGGAGTAGATTCAAGTACTTTCACGTCTTGGGAACAAAGATGAGGCATGTTCTCAAAATGTATACAACAGTCCTTCAGCGCATTTTAATTAATTGTTTGTAGTCATTATTTCAGTTTGGCTCTACTCGTTACACGGTTTGGACATACTCTTGTTACACTTTGATAACTGTTTTTCTCTTCTAAAACATTTCATTGTGCATTGACTTCTATTTCCAGTATTTTTTTTTTCACACAGGTCCTGGTTAGTCACTCAATTATGGATTATTTTAACCTTGCCTTTTGTTTTGGTTGTGATTTCTAGTCGCGTTGTTTCACTGTGCTTCCTTTGATTTGCTTTTCTGTAAAGGAAACAAACCAATCGATTCTAGCAACTGTGTGAGCATGAAATGTACGGCTTGATTATCAGAAGTGAAAGCTGCTGGGGAAAGGCAGGCATTCAGGAAGTCTGAAATGGCTTTTAAGGTAATCAGAAAGGCAAGGAAAATGATCAATAAGAAGGGCATCTCCAGGTGCTTGTCCACAAGACTCGACTATCTGCTCTTGAAGGGTGAAAACTGCACCATGTAACTTCAGACATGTGCCTTACATGAGAAAGTTAGTTGGGTAGGGTTTCCACTTGGTTTAAGGGGAAAAAAAAAAAAAGAAAAAAAAAGACAAAAAAAGCCTGAAAATAAAATAGTATATGTGAAATATGGAGAAAGAGGAAATCCTGGACTGGAAAGTGAAGTAGGCAGCTAAGATCTTTGAGATTATGCATACACTGTGAGTGGGACTCAGCTTGCATATTAAGACACCTTAATTTAGGTGGTTTATTATGCAAATTGAATGTAAATCTCAGTATCTATCAATTGTACAAGGAGCCTTGGGAGACCAGCCAATAATGATGATGATGATAATAGTGATAATAATAATAATAATAATAATAGAAGCCTAACATCTAGTGATGTAATCCTTCCCCAAGAAAGCCATTTTTCCCTAAATGAAGTTCTCTCTTCTGAAGCACGTATTGAAAATGCCCGTTGAATTCGGCGGGCGTTGGGCTGCGGGTTGGCAGCCGCAGAATTCCAGCAGGAGAAGCGTGAGAGCTGTTCGTGGTGCTGACAGCAGAACGCGCCCGCCGCCGGCTGGGCATTCGCTGCAATTCTTTTGGCAAAAGGTGTATTTAATTTAAGAATTACCAATATCGTAAAAGTATGGTTTGTTAGGGATCTTTTCAGAAAACAAGCTGGTGGCAGCTATAAATATATTATTAGCTGGGAGGTGAGTCTGTTTGGGTATTTCCGTATGGCTTGAGGCTCAAAACTACCCATGTTAAAAACAAAATTGCCTCTCAACTACAAGTTTACAGTATAGTGCAAGAGGCAAGTAATTACTTTGATTCATCTGTAAATCATTTATAAGACACTATGTATTCATCGAGCTGTCAAAATCTTGAATCTGCATGGCATCCAGAAACAAAATTGAGAAATTAAAAGAGGAAGACAGAATATTTATTTTAACTGAGATCAATCTGAAGTCTGGATGGTAAAATTTCTAAATTCTATTCCTTTTCAACTATCTTGCAGGAATAATGCATATATCTGAAAAAAAGAAACAAAATCAAAAGCTGGCTTAGAATTGGACTCTAGCATTCAATGTTCTTGTAGATACGGAAAGAGAAAAGAGCAGATCACATATCAGTAGGACAGAAGGCATACAATCCTACCTCTGAAGTATCTGAAATTAACAAATTATCTTAAAATATATATCAAAGATAGGCTGGTCAAATCAACATTTTTCTCCTTTTTTTTTTTCTTTTTTTAATATATATTTTCTTTCCTTTTTGGTAATGGAGGATCCTGCATGTCCACTTTAAGAAAACTTTCTATTTTCAGCCAGCAAATGTGAGATTAATTTCACATTTAGACTTCAGCATGCTGTTGCTTAAGTATTGCTCCACCACAGAATTACTTATTTCTGTGGTGGAACTCATATTAGAAAATGAAATCTCAAGCTGAGAAGCATAACAGCACAGGCCAAGTTAATTTTTTTTTTGTTTAGTATAACATGCAAAATTCTTCTCTCTAGAATGAAACATTTCAACATATTAAGCTTTATGACCCCCCAAAACAAAACACGTGAGAAGGCTGGAGCACCTCTCCTATGAAGACAGTCTGAGGGACTTGGGGTTGTTCAGAATGGAGAAGACAAGGCTCTGGGGAGACCTTATAGCCCCTTCCAGTACATAAAGGGGCCTACAGGAAGATGGGGAGGGCCTCTTTATCAGAGAGTTTAGTGGTAATACAATGGGTAATGGTTTTAAACTGAAAGAGGGGAGATTTAGATTATGTATTAGGAAGAAATCCTTTATGGGAACAGGTTGCTCAGGGAAGTTGTGGATGCCCCATCCCTAGAGGTGATCAAGGCCAGGTTGGACAGGGTTTTGAGCAACCTGGTCTTGTGGGAGGTGTTCCTGCCCATGACAGAGGGGTTGGAACAAGATGAAATTTAAGGTCCCTTCCAACCCAAACCATTCTATGATTTCTTTTACAAAAAGCTGTAAAACTGCATGAAATTGAGAGATCTTTCCCTTTTTCCTTTATTGTTCCTTCTATTTCATTGGGGTAATTTGAGGAAGGAAATGCTTATCTTCTTTTCCTCTGTTTTGACAGGAGCAAATTACCATGCACATTCTGAGTCAGCAGTGCTGGCTAGCAGCTCACAGGGAAAGCTAAGGATCTTTGGCCTTCCAGTGCCTGAAGGGGGCCTACAAGAAAGCTGGGGAGGGGCTGTTTGCAAGGGCATGTAGCAATAGGACAAGGGGCAATGGTTTTAAACTAGAGCAGGGTAGGTTTAGATTAGACATTAGGAAGAAGTTCTTTACAATGAGGGTGGTGAGACACTGGAACAGGTTGCCCAGAGAGGTGGTGGAGGCCCCATCCCTGGAGACATTCAAGGCCAGGCTTGATGAGGCTCTGAGCAATCTGATCTAGTTGAAGATGTCCCTGCTTACTGCAGGAGGGTTGGACTAGATGACCTTTAAAGGTCCTTTTTGACCCAACACATTCTATGATTCTATGATTCTATGATCTTCCTTTCCCCACTCTCACCCTCCCTTGCCCAGAAACTAAAAAAAATACAGTGAATATTGGACACGCAGTTCCTGCTGCCTTCTTTTCCAATGATGGAAAAAGCCACGAAGTTCAGCAGATACTGCAGTGTTGTCTCCACTTTCTAAATCTCTTCAGCATCCTGCAGAGGAGATCAAGATCTGATCCATTGTAATTTCCAATAAAAGAAAAGGCATAGCTTAAGTATCTAGTGATGTAGAAATATGAAGAACTTTGTTGAAAAAAATAGGGCTTAGTAAGGTCTCAGGGAGTCAATATTTGAGGTGTTATTATGTGTGTAAGTTACTTTGCACTTTTATTTTTGACGGTAAGTAAAACTAAATTATCTGATTTTTGCCATGGTGAGAGAATTACATACAGATATTTTTCTACCACTTAGCAGACCTAGCAGTTAATAACTTGTTATAGTATTATAACTTCCTCATCTGTCTAAGGATGATTTAACTTACTGTTCTTCAGTTTTATTTTGCTGAGGAAAAATCAATATGCACAATCTGTCAGGAGTCCAAATTATTACACTTATTCAATTGCATATATTATTGAGTAGGCAGTTTCCTATAATGAAGTTCTTGGTGTAAGTGGTGGATGTAGCTCAGAATAAGCTGAAATAAGCAACGAAATTGTGCAGTTGGGCAATTTTAGTCATTGGCCACCTATAAGAGCGTGTCAATGCTTGGTGAAGTCTCATAAGAAAAAAACATTTCACACTAAAGAACAGAATAAAAGACTCTTAAGACTCTTGAGTCTTTGGTCTAACAACACTTGATCCATGACTAGAGCTTTACAAATCATCCTACAATACACAGAGATACCAAAAGGGGTGACTCTACATATATAAAATGTGGTATGTCAGAATGTTCCTCCAGAAGCTAATACTCTAGTGAAAAGGAAGTGATCCTTAGGAGTTTACAGAAAATCTTCCAATTGAAGTTATTAACAGAAAGCCATTGGAGTTGATTCTAACCCCTTCTTGTTCCCATCACATTTACTGTTCTGCCACTAGTGGTCTAAGTACAGGCAATCATTCCCATTAACAAAGCAAGCAGTAACTGACAAATGTGGTTGCCAGAGTGGGATTCAACTGACCAACCGCCAACATCTACATTTGAATAGTCCTCAAAATGTTTGTAGTAATATATAGAAATAGGTAATTCTACAGAACGATGTCTCTCATTTGAAAGCAGACGTTTAAAAAAGGTCTGATGAGTCATTCCCTCAAAAAGCCAACTTTTGTCCATTGACTGTGAAGGCAGCTTCGGGACAATAGCTGAGATAAAAATATCTGTGGCATAGAAATCTCAGGTTCCATGAGAAAAACTCCATGCTGTCTCTATGCAACACCCATCCCATCCCCCCTTACCCCCCTCCCCCGCCCCCGACCTGATATTGTTCTTATCTTCATATCAAGGTACAGAAGAATAACCAAGGAAGTTCAAACAATGCCACCTTCAAAGCAAGCTCATAAAAAGTCCTATTATATCTCAGAAAATAAGGTCCAACCAGTTCACTTCCTGGGCTGTGCCACTGCCAAGCCTGTTACATCTACCTTTAATGAGAGACTGAATGAAGGATTGAGTAGAAACAAGGCAGAAATGGAAGGACACTGCATGGTACTTGGTAACTGTTGTCATCTCATGTAAGTGACAGACTGGGTGACCACAATCTCAACAGGTAAGTAAAAGGGGGAGTCTGGTCATGCTTCTCTGCAGCTGATCCCAGGCTGGGACGCTGTTCCCACCTCACGCTTCCATTGGAAAAACTTTGTGCGTTACGCAAGTTCACAGCCCTGTCATCTGATGAAAAAACAGTGTCACACACTGTGTGTGTTCTAGTGTCTCTATTCCCTTTTGTGCTTTTTCCCAACACAGAGCCAGAAGAAGGAACAAGGATCCTGTTTATCATTACCAGCAAGAAGAAATATCATTACATATGGGGAGCTATTGTAGGGTAGAATGGGAATTGGCAGGCATATTACAAATCCATCATCATATCAGGGTGATAAAACATATCCTTAACACAGCCAAGAATCCTACTTTCAGTCTGTATTGGTAGATCCTATTATAGTCATTGGCCGTACTTTATGAATTCATTAGCAACTGAAGCCCAAACCTGAGGAATTACAGAAAAGATCAACATTTATATTTTGTCTTTATTAACTATTTGCATATGTACCAGTATCTTTTACATCCTTCTAGGCTTTTATAAGCTGAAGCAGAGATCATAAATTATTACTGTCTTGTCCTTTCCTTTCCTTTGGGTAATTTGACTGATGCAACCAAACTCTGTGGATGTGTGTGTGATGTGTGTAGAACCATAGAATGTTTGGGTTGGAAGGGACCTTTAAAGGCCATCTGGTTCAACCCCCCTGCAATGAGCAGAGACACCTTCAACTAGATTTGGTTACTCAGAGCCCAGTCCAACCTGACCATGAATGTTTCCAGGTACGGAGCATCAACCACTTATCTGTGCAACCCGTGCCAGTATTTCACCACCCCGATTGAGTAAGTCCTTTAGGTTCAGACTAAGAAACCTAAATATGTATGTCTGTATGGAAACTGAGGTGGGCTTCAGCTGCCTCAGTGCATATCACTAGAGTCACCTGACCTCCTGCTTCTACTCCAATATTGTTAACTCCTATGAGTCTGTGCCACATCCTCCAGCCCTGTGTAGGTGTCTCAGGTACCCAAGGCATCTCGAATGGCACCAGATATCTGTCTCTGTATAATAAAACCCTTTCCCCAGTGTCTCAGCTTCCACTATAATCCACAAAGTCAGTGAAGGTAATTCCAGTAATAAAAGATGTCTGTGTGTAATGATCTGCACTCAGAAGTCTTCTGTTTTTCATCACTGATTACTGAGGGAGCCTGGGTGATGAACTTAGACTGAACATTTTTTGGTATTTTTAGGTACCTACATCAGGTATTTCCACTGTAAATATTTAATTATTTTCACAAAGTTTTTAGTGCAATTTGAGATGCTTCAGGGGATCAAGTTGCTAGTCCAGATAGACATAAGCCTTCTGCAGGCCCCATGTCAGGATGTCTTAATACCTTAAGGAATCTAGAGACAGTTGCTGTTCATGTGCACCTGAATCTGATCCCAAAATTGTCCAAAGTGATTCCCTAATTCTCTTGCTTCAGAAATTTAATGGACACTAGAATGCAATTTACATTCAAAGTTCATTTAGGATTTACCTGAAATTTCGTCACTGCCAGTGCAGAGAAATTCAAAGTCAATCAGTTCTCTTAATCCATGTTCCACCACTAGAAGTAAAGATCCTAGAAATCAGCCACCTGTGCCATTGATTCCAGCAAGAATCGAATTCACTCTCTTACTGCTGTGTTTTTCTTAGGAAGACTAACAGTCTAAAGATGCAATAAAGACACTCTTATCAGAAAATATAGCAGACAGCCACAGAACATGCCTTGGGAATAGGAACAAAAGAACATTTGCACAGAATTATCTTTTAAAAGAATAGTCAGTTGTCTGACACCCGACTCACTCATTTTTACAGAAATATGTTTTTAGGACCTTCATGAAAACACAGTTTGCATTCAAGGAAAGACTTTAATTTAGCACTGAAATGTATCCACTTCTGCAGAAGATTGTGAAGACTGCAGCAGCTACCTGATGGGATACAGCACCAGCACACAGTTTAAGAGGAACTGCAAAAATCTGAGGAAAATTATACTAACATTATAGATGGTCACCCAGTTATAATTCAGATGACATGTTAATAGTCTTTTTCAAATTTTTTCCTGCTGTGGTGCTATAGACATTAAAAAGCTAAATGATTGTAAATCGTCACAGCTTCCAGCTGTCCGTGAAGCTGAAGATACTGACAGATTACAGCAGCACAGGAAAGACCATCACTCATTTCATTGTGTAAGTTTTACTGCTATTCATTGTTCATTTTTTCAGTGAACATGCTTACAATTACAGGTATATCATTCTTACAATTACATGTAATGCTCACAATTGCAGCTTGGGACAATATGAATGAAAAAATTCCCCTGCCCTCCAGATAAAATCCATAGTGAATGCATCTACTACACTTTGCATTTGAAAATGGTCATTAAAAAAAAAAAAAAAGTAAAAAAAAAAGTCAAAAATACAACCAAAAGAAAATAAGTATATGCAAACCCTCACTTACCAATAGGTTCTGCATATACTATAAAGAAACTGTCCCTATTTACTCTAGATCAGCTTCTCATCGCACATCACGTATACTGCACAGCAGAAGGTAAGATTGAGCTTCTTGATACTATTTAACTCTGGACAAAAAAAGAGAGGTGGTGTGGTTTAATGAACTAGCTGTCACCATAGAAACAAGGAACTCACAAGAGGAACTGTGTAAATAGTTGATATTTTGTTTCAATGGTTAAACAAAAAAAAAAAAGAAAAAAAAGAAAAAATCCCATTCTGTTCAATTAAACAAGGTTTTTTCCTTCTTTTTTTGACTGATATAAAATACAGAGACTTGAACAGGAAGATAGAATCATAGAATCATAGAATCATAGAACGTGTTGGGTTGGAAGGGATCTTTAAAGGCCATCTAGTCCAACCCCCCTGCAGTAAGCAGGGATGTCTTCAACTAGATCAGGTTGCTCAGAGCCTCATCAAGCCTCATCAATAAAATAGGAAATATTATTTTTAGCTTTTTATTTTTAATTTTAACATTTTTTTTAATTTTTGACCCTTATTAAATTTAATTAGCAATACTTCTGAAACAGTGTTCTGTTGTGGAATGTGAATAAATTTTTGTTTTCCAAGTTAGTTAACGGTTATTATATTCCAGCCTACATTATTTAAAAATTTAACCTTAACCTGCATTTTTCAATGACTCGACTTCTTGCAGAAAAATACTTTTTTTCAGTCCTGCTCCCAGAAACTAATCTTATCTGAGTCCATATCTTACCCAATTGACTGGAAAACTCTGTTCCACCTTTTATTTTTTTTTAACTTATGTTCCTTGGTTATTAAAAAAGGACTTCCTGGCAATTCTGGTGGTTACAGAAGTAATAGCTTTGAGAGAACCAGGTAGGAATTATTACAATGAATATACTATGGGATGGGAAGGAAATAGTAGCTCATACACATGCTTTGAAGTTAATGGTGTTTTCAGAGCTGTAGGTGTTCAATTCCAGTACTTTTCCTTCCCTTCGTTTCCCATCTGAATCGAAGTCCAGCAAATGCTGAGGTGATGACTAAACTTAGATTTATTAGCAGGGCTTGCAAAGGAGGCAGTCCTCATTTAAACCACCAATTCACTGCTGAATGTGTTGGCAGAATGTGTTCATGCAGCCCAAGGAGATAATAGAAATTTCTGCTCCATTACAGCAATTTTTGCATCTTTTCTCTGAGTCATCTTAACTGACCATTCCTAGGCTGATGATCGCCTCACCTAAGTTTTAACTATCTTAGAGGGCCCATATAGCTTAACTTGCTCTTCAGCTTCCCTCTTGAGTCAGTAGAGAGAAAAAGGCCATTCTAGAGAACAATTTATCCCACAAATGTCAAGAACCTACAACAGTTTGAAAGGAATAGCAGTAAGGAAGGACCCATAGCTTTTCAGTGGCTACTTAGACCTAGTTTAGACTAGACAATTGAGGTGTTACTAAAATCAAGAGAGAAAATCACATCCCTGGAGGCAAAACAGTAAATAACAACTGGTAGGATTTGGGGTAAATATTCTTAGGACAGAGATTAAAGCATTCATATCTATCATATATGTTGTAGAAAATCCATGGTAGAATACCACACTGGTACTGCATGATGCACCTATGGCCCTACACACTCCACCAATTTGCCATGGCTTAGCACTATACTGTGGGTGGCACATGGCACTGGAAAGAAAGGGATAGTATATTAAGGAAAAAATTTCTTGACATTGAGACATATAGTATTACCAAAGACCTTGTGATCCCTAATGAAGAATGGTACAGAGATTCCCAGTCTAATGGCAACCCAGCTAGGTCTGGAAGTAAATGTCATAAGATTGCACAAGCACAGCGCTGCCCTGCAGCAAACTATTTCTGCTCCCAGGACCAATGCTTCATCTGAGAGTTACAATACGAAATAAATATCCTTGCTCAGCTGGCATTAATATGTGTGTCTTCATATTACATCTAGGGTACAACGTGGATGGGTTTTTAATCCCTGTTACCAGGAATTCTTCACCAGTAAAATTATTGTTATTATACTATTTGTCTTCCCAGGCAGAACATATATATATGAGTATAGCTTGGCTGTATATTACTGAGGGATGAGGAAGAAAAATTTAGAGGCTTTTCCTAGAAATAGGAACATACCAGCTGTTCATTCATTGGAGATGCATCCCATATACAGCTGTCATTGGCAAGAATCTTTTCTGTAGATCATTCCAAAGCAGTTTGTCTGTGACACAGCTCCCTTTCTTTCCCCTGTTGAGCTGATCCTGAACCTTTTCAATGACAATGCACTTCCAGGCTTTCAGGTTCACTAATGTGACTGAATTCACAGTAGGCTCCCAACATCTCTTTCAGCTGCTGCTGCTCCATTTAAGAACAAGATTCTTTGCAGAATCTGCAGCTTGGTTTATGCCTGGATTGTGAAGGTTTTGTTCATTCCAGTACTGCTACGTTATTATTGACAGAATTCATACCACCTAACTTCAGACCTCAATAATTATGGCTTTATAGGCAATGGAGAGAAATTGGCACTTGTCACACAATCTTCTCAACATAAGATGGATATCTAAAATAGGGCAAGTCCTGTAAGTAATTGTAAGTGACTTCTAAGTATTAATTTTGATCTATTCGTTATATACAGAGTCAAATAACTAGCGTTAAAAGAGACCTCTCTCTTCTCTACAACCATATTAGGTGACATGAATCCATCCACTGTATCCGATGCACAGACTTCTAAAAAGCATGTTGACAAACTCAGAGACATTTGGCAAAGAGCTACAGAATGAGTCAATGCTTGGAAAACAGATTAGTGAACCTCTTTTTCTCGCATTTGCCTGAGAACGAGTAAAGCTTGATCATCGCTTGGGTACTGAGGGTTGCACAGGTGTCTTGTTCAGGTAGAGACCTCTACAGTATAGATGTCTGAAATGAGCACGGATCCTAACCCTGGTATCACATTGTCTCTAACTTCTACCTTGAAATTCTTGCTTGTTTCTACTCTCTCTAACATGAGATTAGTAGAAGACATTTTATGCGGTGTCACATTGGTAAATCCATCAGTGCAAAAAACTATCTTTGGCCAAAGACAGATGTAATCGGGCAGATCAAAGCTATCTAAGTCAGAATCCTTGCTCAAATAGGAGCCAAGTAGAAAACATTTAGGTGCAGACACATATTCATAGCTATACCCTGAGTGTGAGAAGAGCAATTCTAGTCCTATTGTTGTGCACAGCTGCATCAGTAAGGGAGACAAATGCACACATACACGGGCACACAATGAAGTAATGTCTTCCCAGTGGCGCCAAGGGAAATAAGAGCAGATAATTAAAAGTCTCTGAAAGAACAGGAAACTGATGAGACACCCAATAAAAATCTAAAACTGAAAAAACCTTCTCTATTAGCGTATGAAGAGAAGATGGAAATATTTTCGAAGTCTACTGTGATTTTCTCCTTGCATTACCACTATTACCTGCTAATTACCACCTCCTACCCCCTTGGCACCCTTAACTGTTTCTGTCCTGTTGATTTACAGGGTAACTTGCTGATAGGATTCCTCTTAACAAAGATCATTGTAGGCATTGCATTCCTGCAAATACTTATTTCATTTGAATTGCTTGACTTGCCTGGGAATGCTACTGAACTTCCGTATTTTTCAGAGGAAGAACAGGAGGAATGGGACTAGCTAACTGGGACTACAAGTTGAAGATTAATTTGATAGTGAGTCATGAACCACCTAATCACCAACAAGTCCTCATCACTTCTATTTCTATTGAAATTCTTGCGCTGTGTTCACTATTATCATACCTCAGCTTGTTCCAGACCCGTGCATTTTAGGCACTATAAACATTAAATCAGAGGCCTAATTCTGAATATCACTCAAGGAACTCCCCCACAATTTGAGAGAGAGACACATTCAGGGACAAATCTGGAATATCAAATTCCAACAGTAGAAAGCAAGCCAGGTAACAGGCTGGTAAAAGTCTATCATGCAGTCTACAGAGAGAGAAATGTTCTACATTTCATTAGCAGGGGTCTTTCCATCATGGGATTTCGCTGAGTGGCGTATTTGCTGGCTGTGATCTGGTGCCTCCATGGACAGTATCAGATGCAACCGGTCAGTAGAGCCCAGATCAAGCCAGACAAGTGTGTGAGGCCCTTAGAGTTACAACTAGGTGACATACAAGCCTACCTGGAAGCAGAAGACAGCTGGGATATTCTCTCTGTCAGCACCTACATGTGGCAAGTGTGAATGTGCAGGCTGCTGAACACCTGACTGTATTTTGAGGTCACCACTCAAGGAAGCATTGATTGCGAAACTTGCTCACACAAGTAGATCTACTACAGTTAAGTACATGGATGGTATGAAGAAGATGCCTACATATAAAAACATTCCATAGTAAAAAAGATGGTCCAGATTTTTTTGGGTAATCCAGGTATCTAGCATGACCTAGTCAGCATAACAGAGCTAGGTGCAGGTAGGATTTGTCTGATAAAATATAGACATCTACGGTGTAAATACATATAGCTGAGATGGTCACTCTTACTTCCATATATTTCTGTAAAGAAAGGATAATCTATCTACTTTAAGGATGAAATGTCTCGGACTTTACCTATTAGAAATTCAGAGCTACATAATGAACAAGGTGACTTGCTCATTTGTAGTGTAGATGCACTTGCAGGCATCAACATTTAATTAGATGAATCCCATGCTAAGTGTACATGACCCAGGAAACTGCCATTCAGCATCTGAGTAACTCCTGTGCTGTTCTTTCCTAGCCTCGGGGTTGGGAACAGATCAACAGAGTCTGGATGGGAAAAAAAATAAAAATGAAAAAGGGTGCATACGGATCAGCAGTGAGCTTTATCAATTCTTATCAGGCAGAAAGTCCCTTGAGGACTGCTGACAGCTAGAAGAGGGTACAACAGGAACCGAGGCAGCTCTACACTAGAACAGGGACAAAATCTCAAACAAGGGACATTTGAAACACTGATGTCAGAAATATCCCGGCTCCACTGCCCAGAGAAGTTGAATATGAAGTTATCATTACCCTCCCTCTTTTCTTTTTTGCTTTTGGCTTTCATTATTTCACTTTATCACTTTAATTCCATCTCCAGAGCAAAGCAGTCAGATGCTAGGTCGTGCTGAGGTTTAATTTTCTTCAAATTCTGTTTTTCATTCAGGCTGTAGGTGATGGTTGAATGGGGATGGGCACACAGGGTCAGCACATGTTCCTTGTTTCCTCTTATATAAAGGTTCCAGAAGAATTTAAAGCATTTTAGAGGAAGAAGCCATAACAAAACCCATGGAAAAGAACAAACAGAAAATCTCAAGGCAACCATTGTCTCTGAAGCACTATAGGCATTACACAGCAGCAGAAGGAGGGAAAATAGTGCTGTGAAGTATAAAACAGTAACGAGCATAACATCTGGGCATGAGAGGTAGAGGGGGAGGGCAAGGGGAAAACATCAGAGCACTAAGTCAGGCCTGGATGCTTTCCATAATATAGTGCCAGCCTTGCTTTTCAAGACCTGTGGTTGCAGTTGCAGCATCAACATTGTGCTTGTGTTGGACCTCACCCAGAGGAGCTCTGGGGAACCATTTAGTTTATGTCTGCTTTCACAGATGCTGAACACAGCAAGGGGGCAAAGCAAAAGCAGGAGAGTTGAATTACTGCAAAAAGTAGGGACCCATAAGATTTTCTTTCTCTTTTGACTTCAAAGTGCATGGTTTTGCATACAGTACTTCTAGGCAGGAGAAATATCAGTGCAGAAGAGAAGATCTCTAAACAGGAGCAAAGAATCTACTATTACCATTATTATTATTTGCACCATGTTGGCACCCTGGCGTAGGATTCATTTTCTGTAACATTGTTGTTCTAGATAATGTAGAAATACAGATCACAACGACTGTTCTCGTCCCAGATTCAATTTTTATATGTGACCATTTGACTTTGTGTCATCTGCAATAAAATGTGGAGCTACCTTGCTTATAGAGGTTACTGTAGTTCAGCTGATTTGGAAGATTTTTTTTTAAGCCACGGGAACTTGAACATGTGCCTGAGCCTCTACAAATTCTAAAACTTCACAATCCCATTTTATACCCTGCAGCCCCTCTGAGGAGAAATAAATCCTCAGAAAATTTATATATTTATTTGTTCTATGGAAATTTGCATACAGAAGCAGTCAAAAGGGGGAAGAGGTAATTTTATGCATCTCCTTGCTGTTGAATAAACTGATGTTTACTCATCAGCCAGGAGGGATTTCTTCCTTCTTTCAGCTGTTTCTGACAAGCAAGGGAGTTATTTCCTATGTTTCTCTTTCTTTGAAAGGAAATAAGTTAGTAACTTATTTCTCCACTACCTGCCATCATTAGTAAGTCTTACTGCTACAGAAGAATAACAAAAACCAAATGTTGGAAAACTTTCACTTCTCCGAGGCGAAAAATAGGTTATCTGTAGCAGGTGAAAACTGGGAGGAATCAACACCCTGCAAATCTGACTGCTTAATTTATGGGCAGTTACTACTTCTTCAGGCAGTTTCGTAATGAAACTGCTCCAGTGCTTGATAACTTAACCTAAAAGCCGTGTTCAGCTATGGTGAGTCGTGTTCCATTCCAGTAATAGGCCAGGGGCAAAAGTGGCTTTGGAGAAAACAGATACTTGTGGTATCTTCCCAATTACTGCAGAGTGTGAATTCACCATGTGTGGCGTACCCCATGTTTGTAGACCTCTTGTTAGCACGCAGCAATAAGGTATCTTTCAAAACAGAATAATTAGTATCTCAATGACATGGAGCAAACAGTAAGAAGGTGGTGGAGCTCTGTTGATGTCCCATCCTTTAAATATGGAGACAAGGCTTTGTTGGGAATGAAGGTGGCAGGATATAGCTTGAAATAAGTATGATGTAATGAAAGGTGACCCTGGAAGGTCAGGATTTAACAGGGACAGACTGGAGCGCTATAGTCCCAGAGGTGAAATGAAATATATGTAATACATGTCTACAATAATTTAAAAAATGTAGAGAGAAAGGGCAACAAACAGGATCCAGAAAATGAAATGGCTTTCAAAAAAGAAATATGCCAGAATTCTTCACTGGAAAATACATGTCTTTGAGGGGATGTGACTTTTTTACCCAAAATCACATAAACTGTGTAGCTCGTTGCCACAGGATGTGGTGAACAACTAAAAGATGCACAGTGAGCCTGGGAAAATCTTTACAGTGATTCAATAAAAAAAAAAATGGGGGAACAGAATAAAAAGCAGCTGGGTTCTGCTGCTGAGTTAGTGCTTGAAAGGATTCCGTATCTTCCTGCCTGAGTGGGTGATACATTTTAATCACATTGAGATGCAAAAGCCTTTCCAATGTCTCTGGACCTTCTCTATCTCTGAGCTGTGCTCTTTGAATTTGGAACAGGCAGCGGTGAGGATCTAAATCGTCCCCCCCCCAACAATCGATCTAAATAGTCCCCCAACTACCAGGGTTATTCTGGATTTGAGTGATAAAGAACAAACTAGTTGAAATCTCCCATCTTTTATCACACACACAATGTGTTTTACCTGCTTTTCTCTGCAGTTTTACCAATTCTAGTCACAGTAGAAGCAGTCTGGACAGGTCTCAAAATAGACCCGGATTTCCAGTTAGTTTCTTTGTCATTCTTTGCCTTTCTCTCATTGGTGCTGGCCATAGGCAGCTCCTGCTGCAGTCAGTGGGAAATGAGACAGGATATTAAACTATTAATTTTTTCTTTGGTTGTTGCCTCAGTTTCTTATCTCAGCAATAGCACAAGTATTCTTTATCAAGATTACGGTCATCACAATGTTAATCCCTGCAAAAGTCTTCAGATCACGTAAGAAAGAGGCACAAATTGTTACTGGGCTGATGAGGGGGAATAAGCTGTTTTAGAGCAGACCTGTAATGCACTTAGACTTATGTCAATAGCTATTGCCATCTGCACCAGCAGAAGACATAATCACTATCAAGGCCTTTCCAGGCACACTGTTTCTTTTTTTCTTTCCTTTTTTTCTTTTTTTTTTGGCTTCATTTTCTAGATATATGTCACTGCTTCACTTAAAGTACAGAAGCAAATTCGTGACCTCTGATAATAAGCAGCAGTTGTTCTGGTACATCCCCATTGATTGATTTTTCTGTTCTTATAATGTTTCTCTAAGCTCATTCAGCTGCAGTGACGGCACCTCTTACCGTAAGATGCTTGCATTGACATTGCTGAAAACCCCTGCAGACACGATAGGAAAGGTTTAGAAACTATCAGTTCAATGGACGTGATCTATCCTAAGCTGAAACTCACCTGGCGAAGAGTCATTGAGGGGGTTCAGGGTAGCTGCCCTCCGTATCTTCTCCAGACAAGTCTCTTGCTCCTTTTTAATGATGCAGTTAGAATGGGTTGCTGTAACCTGAAATGTAGGGAAAAAATGTGTAGAAAGAACAATTACAAACTTAAAGTAGCTAGTGATTTCATCAGGAAATATCAGTAAGTTTTGAGGTCCCATTTCAAAAAGAAAAAGAAATAAAAACATCCTTAGAAGATGAGAGAAAACTGCAACAAACTCTTTTTTTTCCATTTTTTTTTCTTTTTTTCTTTTCTTCCAGCAGGCTTAAGGTCAAACTATAGAATTATAATTCTTATAAATTGTTTGGGATTTTTATGTTGTTCTCCCTGTCAAAATGTCATTTCTAATGTGTTTGCTTTATTTTATTGTATTCCTGCCTCATACAAGGCTGAAGCAAAGGTACCTCTAAATAACGAACTAATTTAAAGAGGAATCAGAAATCAACTGAGGTTCAGTTTGATCTTCCATCAGCTTCTTATGAGTCTTGCACAATCCACTAACCTCACTCAGGACTCAAAACTACATTAAAAGCTGTTTCTCTTAGTCTTTTACCCTGTCCATTCCTTAAAGTTTCCTTCTTCCTTTATTCCCAGTGAATACAAGGCTGCTTTCTTGCCAAAAAAGAATGCAATGCCAATTAAACTGACATGACTTGATCAAAATCTTTTTTTTCTCTTTTTTCTTTTTTTTCCCCCTATCTTTAAGGCTCTAAGGCAGCCCACTACAAGGAAAAATAAAAATAAAATAATAAAAAAAAAAGATAAATGAGTCTATAACAGGAACATTGCAGCCAACAGAATTTAGGCAATCCCAAAGCAGCAACAAAATAAGAATGGGAACCATTCCCAGAAATCAATACAAGATTTCATTCCTCTTGTAGAAAGTGGCCAGGGGATATCAATTCAGGGGAAATAACAATCTCAGGTTTCATTAGATCATTTTATAGGGACACTGCTAAGGTTCAAATCATGCTGTGTGGAAAGCACCATGAAAATCAGTGCACTGGTTGAAGATAGGATAGGTCACCCTGGTTCTCTGCAAGCAATTTTGCTTTTTCATATTTCCCATCCCATTTCCTTCACTCTTGATGATGGAGAACTGCAGAAGAAGTAGAATGTACGTGCCAAGTGGTCTGTTTTCCTTTACTGTTAAGTAAGAACAAGCAAACAGTGAAAGCAATACCTGATTTCAATCTGCTTCAGTTTATTTTTGGAGCCTCAACTGCACAGGTCAACTTTACTTCCCTCGCATCCCATTAGAGGGAATGGAGTGAACAGTTTGGGTCACTAACGTATCCAACTGCCATCACACACTCAATACTCACAGTAAATCCCAAGGCACGCGTAATCCTAGTTTGGTGGTGCTTTTGTGTGTGCTAGGAAGCGCAGAGCCATTTGCATAGTTTTGACCTTGTAACAGTTAGAAGCCACCACCCCTATTTCAAAGCCAGAGAGGGTTTCCAAATGCACCTCTAGTGGAAAGAGTTACTCATCATTTGTAGGAATTGATAGTGCTACACAGTTTCACCTCCAAGATCCCAGTAATAAATTTCAGCTATTTTCCCCGTGGAATATACCAGGCATAACTATATTAAATTTGTTTATCTTCAAAACAAACATTGTTCTCTTCTAAGGGCTCCCAAGGGCCTGGAAAATATATATTGTCACAGATCTCTGGGATCTCCCACGAACATAAAGGCTTTTGCTACATCATCCCCTAAACCTCACCAGACTGGGAAAATTGCATTGGCTGACATTCAAGTTCCTAGAATATCTTTTATAAAGATAAAACAGAAATAGCAAGTAAATCAGGCTTCTGCTGCTAGTACTGGTTTACTTTCCACAGTTGCCCAGGTCTGTAAGCAGTGTCCAGGGGTTGTCTCAGTACATGAAAGTGGCTTTTTCCATACAGTTTGGTATATGCAGATTAGAAAATTTTTCATAGAATGATTAATAATAATAATAATAATTATAATAATAAAACAATACATGTTGTCTGTGCATGCAGGATACAAATAAGTGAAAGGAAATGTTAACCTGCAGAACCCTTTTCAGCTTGATATTGAGGATGTTAAATGTTATAGGAGTTCAGAACGTATCTAGGTGTGTATATGTATATACATAAAGTCCATCAAAGGATACTAAACACTAAGAAACCCACCATGCCCAACTTTTTATGTCCTCTGAGGTAACACTGGACCTTTGAGAAGAAGGTTTAGATTCAATCTATAGTCAAGGGACAAAAGACTGTGATTTATCTTTCCTATTTTTGGAGTCGTCTTTAATAGATGTAAATCAAAGCCAGGGCTCGATTCATTATAAAGACAGCTTAAGGTTAAAAGCTCAGGTTTTATTGTTTTCCTTGCAGGCAGGCATGTCTAGTCAGATGTATCTGACTAAACTGACTAAATTTAGTCAATTGTATCTGAGTAAGTCTGGCTCAGGAGGTATTTGAAATGTAGACTGCTGGGCACAGACAGAGCACTAGAGTAATGTACTTCTTTAGCTTAAGCTTTCACTATTGACAGGATACTTTGATGTGACTTCCCATAACCATCATTATGCCATTTTGTTGCACTCTTCATCAACAGATTTAAAAAAAATAACATTGGGGAACACAGAAACTGAGACAGAAAACAAAGAAAGGAAGGAAACAGTAACCTCAGTGTCAGAGGAGACAAGAGAAGCTGCCTATCATCTCTGCTCATTAGCAATGCTGTATCTGAGAAAATAAAACCAAATTTGAATTTATAACAGAGGGTTTCTGAGTTGAATGCAGGGATGCATTAGTGCTATCAAGTTTTCCTGAAAGGATCCGTATGTTTCATGTTTCTTCATTAACTATGTACTGGTAGAGCCTTTAATCTCTTGAGTCAGTCTTCAACAGCTGAACGGCAGAGCACAATTCAAATGGAAGTGTAAGCTGGAACTTCATGGCCTCCTGATTTCATTTCTTTTGCCTCAAGGACATTTGCAATTTCCTGAGTTCAGTAGAGACAGTCTGGTTTCAGTTTCTCAGAAGATATCAGTGATATGTGCAGTTAAAGAATATTCTGACACAGACTAGAAAAATCAAGAAACCAAGAGGATAGTGCATGAAATTAATTCTTTCTAAAAAAATTTATTACTCCCAATTGAGTGAAGGAGTTTGACTCACGCTGATTTTGAAAAGACATGTATTTGTATAGATACAAATACAGTAAATACAATCAATGTCTGTTTAATTCTGAGAGAACACAAAAAGACAAAAGCAGCTGCCTACGACTCTATAGATGTGCAACAAATTGAGAGCTTTCATTTTTCTTCATTTATTTTTATTAAGGTGGCCACCACAGAGATAAACTGGCATGTGCTGTGTGTAACTTGGAGTACTTAACTCTTTGATGTTCCCTTGACATTACGGTAATGTTAATAACAATCATGTTATTATGTTACGACCCATATATATTCTCTCATACATACTCTCAAGGTGCTGCTTAATTGTGAACTGTTCTATTAAGAAAGCCATTGTTAGTACATAAACCCGAGCAGAGAACCAGGTGAAAGCATTTGTGATGTTTGTGGACCTGCCCTAGCAGGCATTGCTCAAATGTACGGATGCTCCAGTGAAGGAACCACATGGGAGGAACTGTGCAGATCGGAAGGGTACCATACACTTCCCTGCTTAGGGAAATAAATACTTATTGCTGGGTGTCACACCAGGACAATGGGTTATTCCAGGTGGAAATTTAAATAAGTTCTCTTTCTTCTTGTTTTGGTTCAAGTATATCAAGCACTGGGAGAAGGGCAGGTGAAGGTGACTTCAAGAGCACCTTCTTCTTTTCCCCAAGATTTCTGTACTGGAGAGGCAACAAAGCACAAAGCAAGGCTGTGAGCAGGCAGCTGAGAGAGCAGGACTGGACCTCATTAAGAAGATGCTTCCTAACTACTTGTACTAAGGAAGAAGGGATATGAACTCAAACTGAACATCATGCTTAGGTAGCTGCCCTGACTTACACACTGTGTATGTGACACTAACATACAGCTACATCCCAAGTGAGCAAGTCAGAAGCCTAAGCACAGATATCTAGACCATTTGATGCGCCTTAGGGTATCTCACTTGACCTCCAGTTGCTGCCGGTTGTGTAAGCCTTTATGTTTGCCCTTTGTCAGGATATTTTGGACACTGTAGGGTATCTCTAATAGCAAAAGACATTTATGTTTTGTCACTTGAATCATTTCCTCAGTTATATCAAGCGGCTATGGTACTTCTCAGAGGAAAGTCAAAACATTTTATCTATGAATGGGACATTATACTTGTGCCACGTTCACAGTCATTGATAAAGACTTGTGTATAAGAGAGGTGGTTGGGTGGTGGAAGGATTTGGAAATTTTTTAACACATGAAAGCTGGGCATTGAAAGAGGTCTCAGTGTTATCCAGACTAATCATCCTGTGGGCCAATGGTGTAGCATGGTCTAGCCAAGAAACCTGAACTGTCTTTCACTACATACAGTCATTCAAAAAATACTGTTCTGCTCATTTTACTCATTGTAAGAATATTCACAATCGTTTTAAAACATTATTTCACCCCACAAGTTAAGTCTACAGAAGTGAGAAAAGTCACCAGTATTCTTAAGAAACTCGAGGATCAGAAAATACGCTTTAAAATCATAGTAAAGATGTAATAGTGAACTGTGTGATTCATTTGGTATTTTCATTTCTATGAAGATCTGACAGAAGATAGCAATTCAGTACCATTAGCTGTTCCTTCCTTTTCTGCATTTCTGTATTATGCCTGTAAAGTCCTGATTCTGATTTGCAAAGTGAATGAGAATATTTCCACTCCATTCAGGATGTGTCATATCAGGCACCATGACAGTAAGGAGAGAGGTAAAGAAATACAGAATAAAAAAGCAAAGAAACAACAATAAAAAAATCCTGCATTAAATTCCTGATGGACAATGTTTTACATCAGCATAGAAATGAAACAGTCTGATTCACCTTTTGTCTAAATGTTGTCTCTAAAATAATGTCAGAAATGAGTTTAATACACTAGGTATGTTAGATCAGTCACTTCATACTGAATAACACTTTTTGCTAATTTTATTATGACTTCCAGTTTTAAAAAGTTAGCTTAAAAAAAGAGACATTATTACTTAAGCTTTGCTGAAAGAAGCTTACTTTGTCATGGAAACAACATTACTAGATTTAATCCCTGTTCTTATCAAGCAATGATTCAACCGGTCAAACAAGGGCCAAGACTTGCAAAACGTTGTGTTAAAAATAGAGATGTTTGGGAAGGAGCTCTGATTATCTGGATTTTTTCAGAACTGATTTACATCATTACTGGTACCCATAACACTGGCTTGGCAGTTGAACAAATTGTTGTCTCCCGGAAGGCCTTACGTTGTTGATTGCGTTTTTGTCTGCCTGTATAAGTGGCACCCAAACTACTGTAATTTCAAAACACTTTAGACTAAGTGAAAGGGTAAAGCAATTAGAAACTTCTTCAAACCAAGCCACAATTGTACAATCTGCAGTATAGCTTTGACACCTTGCTTTAAGCAAAGTGTGCAGTAAAAAGCCCCAGAAATAGAGCACACTGCCAAAAAAAGGCATCAATCCCTTTCAAACTGGCTTACATGATTTTAAGATATGGTTTCCTTCTAACACTGATGGCTCCTGGAGGGATGCACGTCTCACTGCAGATTAGAAAATAGCAGCAGCATAATCAACATTTCCCTTCGCTCAGTGGATGCCTTCTGAAGCGGTAACTCTGGTCAAAAGATGCGTTATGCAACATGGGGCAAACCTATTCTTGAGTTTGCCTTAACTGCCTTTTTTTATTTTGGAGATCAGTTGAAAAATCTCTCTTTGAGCATGGTGAGACACTCTTAATATCGCTGATGACTTCCCAGGAAGTGACATCTTGAGTTAAACCAAAGCACACCTTTATCCCATCTCTGATAGCAGGCAATACCAAGCGCTGTTTTTTTGAACCCTTGTACTGGCAGGATGCAACCACTCATTGGAAAAGGGTTTAAAAATCTTTCTAGACATAACGTTCTTGAGGGGAAACTAAAGGTTCAATAGCCCTTTCTGATACTGATTATATTACACAAAATGGCTTTCTCCCATTGTTCCCGAGACTTTCTCCTCCACAGATAAAACTCCAAGAAGTACAGCTCCCAATAACACATGCTAGATGCCTTCCTCCATTCCTCAGCGGTCATCTTAGGCCTGAAAAGCTTACAGTCTCCTGCCAACATTGCAACTCCCACTAATTTTCAAGAGTATTCAAGAGCAATGGGATTTAAGTGTCCAAATCAGGGTCTCCCCCCTTACAAATCTGACTGAAACCCCATGGGAAGATTCTCACCCCTCTGAGAGCTTTTAGTTGGGGCAAAAATGGTCTGTGTGGGCTCACTGCAGGACATCAGTGATGCAGAGCTTGCAGAGTTCACCATCAATTTCTTCCAAGGACACTGTCCAATTCTTGACACAGGCTGTGGCATGGCAGTACTAGAACATGGCAAAGCCGTACGCAATACAGCAACCCAGTATAGACCCAAGCTTTAGCCAAACCTCCCTAAATGACTGTCTCAGCTGGCAGAAATTCATTGAACAAGGGTTGCAGGAATTTGTGATTGGCAAAGGAGGATAAATAATGAGTATTTTCGCTGTGGGCTCTGTGGGTCAGAACCTCATGTGAATGTATTTTATGTGGATTCACCACATTGATTAATTAGTAGAAAAGACTGGTTGGGAAGTTGGAGGGTAGGATCTACCTTTCTTAACATACTGTGTCTGGATGAGAAATGGGCCTTTATATTTACAGAATTCAGGGATATGATGTTCAGATTCAGCCAAACACCTACAATGAAGGAAATAAAAGAGGAATTCTTTAATTTCTGACCACTCTGGGACACGCTGTTCATCTGATCTGGGGAACTGTTGATCCAATGGGGTAAGCTTGTCGATGACAATGATTGTGCTTCTCCATCTCCCAGATTTTCTCTGTTAAATCAGTCCCTTGTCTTGGAAAAAGATGTGTCTACTCTGAAGCCTGAAAGTTCCCACCTAAACTCTGAATAAAGAGGTTGTGCTGCTTCCAGCTGATCCCTAAGAAGGTACCTGACCATTGTTTTTAGAGTTGCCTCATACCTCCAGTTGCCTTTTCTGAGAGACATAGCAACAGATGGAAAGGCTTGTTGCCCTCTCCCATGACCTCCAGAGGATTTTTGGGAAAGACACACCTCTTTTTCACTCTTCAGGCAGCAGCAGTAATGTAGCTCCCTGTTTAAAGTAGCCCCGCAAGGCTGTATCAGGTGGCAGTGCAACCCAAGCCCAATAGGATATAAAAGATAGCCTAAAGTTGTCTTAATCTGTCTACAGATTTTGTGTCTAGAGCTTCAGTCCTTCATACAGCTTTGCCTTCATCCAGACATCCTCTTCTCTAGTGGCTGCAAAACCATGGCAACTATCTATGTCATGTGTCTTTCAGATAGAATCATGGAATCACAGGATAATTCAGGTTGGAAGGGTTATATAGAAGTCTCCAGTTCACCCAAAGCAGGGTCAGGCCAGGGTTCTTGGGGCTTTTTCCATCTGGGTTTTGTAAACCTCAAAAATGGAGACTGTACAACCTCTCTGCACAACTTACCCCAATGCTCATCCTCAGGGTAAAAAGGCCCCTCTTTATACCCAGTATGAACCTTCCTTGTTTCAGCTTATGCCCATAGCTCACTGATCTCCTGCCATGTGCCATGATGAAGAACCTGGCTCTTTCTTCTTGACGATTGCCTTGTAGGAACTTGTAGCAGATTGTAAGGCTGCTACTAGGTTGCCCCAAAAGCCTCTCTCCATCCACCAGCTAAACAAACCCATTTTCTTCATCCTCTTCTCACAAGCCATCTTGGTGTCCCTCCTCTGAACTTGCTCCAGCTGATTGACATCTTTAGTATGTTGAGGAGCCTAAAACTAGATGTAATATTCCAGAAGTAATCTATTCTAGAAAGTAATCACTTTCCTGCATCTAATGGCTATGCTTCTGTTAATACAGCCAAGCACACTGTTGGCTTTAATCTGCTTTCCTCAGGACCTATCTAAAGTGTGTGGAGTCAAGACTATCAAGTATCCTTGAATCGTTTATCACACTGAAAAAAACTCTTGATGAGTTTCACTGAGTGAAGGCTGAGGGAATCTGCGCTTATGTAAGAGTTCTCTCACTGCGGGGACTTTAGAAAACACAGAAGCTTTTAGGAGTTCTGCACTTGTCATGCTGCCGGATGCTACATTCATTTGCAAAGCAACTTCTTGTTATTACTCGTTATTATTTGCCCATGTATACTTCATTAAATTTAAACAAAACCCTGAAGAGAAAAGATCTTAGACAGGAAATTTGTTTTGTGCAGGCTCCCAGCAAGTTCAATAGAAACCCTATCTGAGTCACACTTGGAACAGAAATGCGTGATGAACAGCTACAAGAGGCTGCAGAAACACTTTCTACACACACACACACATATCCCCTACCCAAGGGAGAAAGCTTTAATTAATCTACTAATTAAATGAAAGCTATTTGCCCTCAACTATCACACACATTCCTCCCTTTCTCTCCTCCCCAGCAAGTGCGTCGTGCTACAGCTCTCACTCTAATATTCCCCAAAGGGGCTTTGGGACTGGGGAGAATACTGAAGAACGGAGGCAAAGAGCTCATTACAACAGTGATAATGGGAAATACTCAAGCTCGTTCTCAATTTCTCTCCTTCTCCTTTCAGTGCTAAGAGACATTGGTTTAGATATCGTGCCAAAGTGGAAGGGAAAAAAACACACCACCCACAACTAAAAAACCCCACTGAAATCCCTCAAGGAATCAAATCTTTGCACAAAAGACTGTGCCTATAGTAGCTTTCTCAACAAACCCTTCTTTTTCCTCCCCCTCTCTGGAGAGTTTTGCCACTATTTCACTGTAAAAACTCAAGGAGGGGAATAGAGTACATATTCATGAAGGAAAGGAGAGACCAGACTGAATGGTGTGTCAGACCCTCAAAACAGTGAGACGGACCAGCGTGGACCTGAGGGGATTAGAAAGGAGGAGAGGCAATGTAGGAAAACTTCCTAATGATGATCAGTGAGGACATACACAGAAAAAAACACCACCAACAACAACAAATTACAATTTTTCAGAGAAAAAGCAGAGTCATCTTAAGAGGTGTTTATGACCAGACTTGATTGTCCCTGGGCTATGGACATTGCCTGGGGGGAAAGTAGCTGTGAAAAGATTGATGGCAAAGCCATGGTGCATGAGCTGCCTTGCTCCTCTGACATCTCAACTTATGACTGTGAAGGTGTATGATGTAGCTGTGCTTTCCAATGCGTTGGCCACATTCACAGCCATTTAACATTGATACAAACCCAAAATACGATATAAAATGTTGCACTGGCCAATTGAGGAACTAAGGTGTCATTCGGGTAATTCAGTTCAGAGGTAAGGAAAGTTTCTGCTCTGCTTAAAGATGTCAGTGTGCAATATTTCACTATTTTGAAATAAAAATTTCAAAAGGTACTTCAATCTATGCAATCTGTGCAATCTGCTCAGGGGGGGAAAGGGGGGAGTCCATATATATGAACATATCTCTGCAGGATGACAAAAGATATTGAAACTACTGAGTTTTCCACATGATAGAAAATTCCATATTTTGCCTGTATAAAGTTATTAACCACTGTAATCCTCCAGTCTGGGTTTATACCACAGAGAATGATACTAAAGCTACTTTTATTAGGTGATCTAATAAAATAGGCTTCCTTTTACGATTGTCTTCCTAATGATGGATACCTTATCTCTATATTTAGGATTAAATCAATGCCGTGCTGCTGAGAAGCATCAGTAGACACTCCTCTCACAGCCTGTTAATGGTATGGACACTCAGTATTGGCCAATATTTATGGCCTAGGTTATCTGGGTGAAAAACATGCTATGGAGAGAGATATGCAGGGTCAAATTCGTTTCTTGCTAGTAACAAAAATGAGAGCCCGAGATCACTTGTAGAGCTGTAGATATTGCACTAATGAATCCCATTCCCACCCTGCATCTTGGAAATGGTTATCTGTGCATTGCTTTTCCACCTTAAGCACCCAAGATTTTATAGGCCAGCAGAATTGTTACATTGCCATTGGGCATGATTTAATCATAGCTGACCACCAGTATTTAAATATATGGCAAGAGCTCTTTAACAGTAACATTTAAATGTAATCCTCAGAAAACATAATCTCTGTCGATATGCAGTTATATCATGACAGTGAATAGCTAAGTTCTAACTAGACAAATCATTGCCAAAGGGGTTACCAGCTCCACCAACACAGTTCCCTCCACTGATGCAGCAGATGGTATTTAGTACGTTTGTGATTCATTGTAATTTAGCCACATGCAACATTTCTATCTTGGGCATTTGTAAGCTTAAAAATTATACCTGTTTAAAGATGCCCTAGACATCACTGAATGTGAATCTGAATGAAGCCACTTTACCTGTTGTTTAGTATTTAGCTCGTTAAATTGAAGAAGTCACCTCCTCAACTAATGTATATTGACAAATAACTTACTATTGGACCTTTGACCTTTGTCTTTCACCCTATAACTTATATTTTCAGAACCTGATAACATGCAGCTCTGAACTAGCATCATGTCTTGTGATCTGAATGCAGTTCAAATGTGTCCCACTCAAGAACATGTAGTGAACAGGTGATGGAGTACATTTTTGGATCTTCATTTTGCATTCCTGATATTTCAAAGGAACAATAAAGCCATATTGCGTTCATATATACCATAAAAGAGAAGCACATGCCCCGACTCACTATCAGCAGGGACAATAATTAGCCACAATAATTAGCCACAAAAAACCACAATAGACAGACAGCAAAAATTGACGTTTTCACAGGAGCTTAAGAGATACAGAAACACAATCGCACTCCGTTCTTTTCTTTTATCACAAGACTTGAACTCTAGAACATCTTAGATGAAGTGTGACATGTAGTGGGATTTTCTTTTTACACACTGTAAAAAATACAGGCCCACCAATGTAAATCCGTTTTCTGAGGAGCTGAGAGCAGCAGCTCTATGGAAGGAGAACAGAGACAGGAACATGATGAAATCTTCACTCCACATCACGCACTGGGCAGAATATTCAGCAATGCTACTTACTAACAGTGGGCGAGCTATCCCCTTCTGACACCCCCGTAAATCTTCCCTGTTAGAAACTGCCCCTGAGCACTCCTGTTTTTTAATTATTTTTTTTCCCCCATTGCTGTGGGATAGGAACCCCAAAAGTAGAGAAGGTGTTTTGGAAGGCTAATGCACTGTATAAAAGGTTGGGGCCGGGATGGAACAATGTATTTGAGACCAGTTCTAGCTGCAGGTGTGTTAGAAATACCACTCCCTCTTTCTCCTTCCTGAAGTTTCCTCTTTTTTTTTCTTTCCTAACATTTTATGTGCTAATATTATTATTCACCAATTGCTGTATCAAGAATACTCTGCCATTATAAACCCTAACTCAAAATTCTTATGAACCATGATGTAAGAATGCTACCACCTCTGGCAAAAAGTGTGATCCCTTTCCCTGTGTGACTCCTTTTCTGAATATTTTGCTTCGCTTGGTGTGAAGTTAGATAAACTGCATGGAGACTGTCCATGAGACAACCACAGGGGTAGGAGATGGGTGGGATCCAGAACCCGATCTGCTAACTGCTCCATTAGCAGCATAAAATGTATGGTGTTAGAAAATCCTATCAGTGACCACAGCATATTTCATGAGCTGAACCTCAAGCAAGCTTCAAGAAGTTCAAAAATACGTTGTGTTACAAAATAAGATTGCAAAATCACTAGAAAACAAAACAAAACAACAAGACACAGTGCCAGATTGCATACCCCATCTCAAATTCCTATTTTACTCTTATAACACTGCAGGGTGTGATCTGATTTAAGGAGGGACAACATGCAGTGATAGAGATGGTCTTCTTCTAAGAACAGATCTCCCCCTTAAAGAGTGACTTCATTCCAAATAAACCTGCAGGACTTGGATGCATTTCAGACCCTGACAGACAAGCCACAGGTCTCACTTTCAGAGTCTTGTCATGACCCAGATTCTGCTCCAGCATTTTCTGCTCTGCTACTATACAGAAATTTGCTCAGATAAGGGATATCTATCCGGAATAAGGACAGATTCAGGATGCATTTTATTACCCTCAAGGTACATCTCCTGTTCTTCTCAGCCCCAACAAAATGCAGCAGGCATCTAAAGTGTTAAGCCAGTCACCTCGTCTGGCAGATACAAGGGCATTCTTGATGCACAAGTCGGTGGCACGGGTGCTCTCTCCAAGGGTAACAGATGCTTCAGCTGTGCTGTTTGCAGCTGACTGCAATGCGCAGACATTTAGGGCTCAGAATCTTTTGCATATTTAAACAAGAGACAATTTTTCAGTGTCACAAAAAAAGAAAAAGAAAAAATAAAAGGCTTCAAAGCCCAAGCCTACATGGTTACTGCTCTACACTAAAGATAGTAAGTGCTGGCTGATAGGTTCAAGCCTCCCTTCCCAAATTTAATTTGCTAAATGGGTGGAAGTATCAATAAATTGGCATCCTGGAGAAAGAGGTAAGGGTTCTGTTGGGGTATTTATGCATGCCATATTTAATAGGGTCCTTGTATGTTGACAAAGAGAGCCTAATGTTATGCATTTGGGCTTGAAAATGCTGAATCCTTTTCCATCTGTGATGGTGGCCATATCATAACCTCACTGATACCTGGTTCTGAAACCTTCAGCCATCCTAGATTCCCACATGTCTTCATGTGTCTTGACTTAGTATGCATCCCAGCAGTAGAAGCCAAATTTTGCCTCTATAATTAACAGTGGTGGCTGTTGAGAGCCACACAATACATGCAACACGACCTCAGGAAAGAGGCCTTGCACGGAGTTCATGTCTGTGTCTTTCCCTCAATTGTTCTTAGTAAGCAAAAAGACTCAGAAAAGGTTGTTGCTCAGGTTCAGATGAATTTCCCCTCATAATGGCTGCCCAGTACCTGAAGTGGCCAGAATTTCTCAGTTATTAACCTTAACAGCTTCATTTTCAGCTCTCTACTAATATCCTTTCTTTACAAGAAGTTAATTTCTCTTCTGCCAATGTATTTCCAGTTACAGGAAGAAAACTCAGTTCTACCATTTATACTATTTTTACTTATTAGGGACCTCAGGCCCTTATTGTCCACCCTACAGCCGTATATGTGCAATGGAATAAAGACATGCAAAGCATTTCCTCTAAGGTAAACGGTCTAAATTTTCATAGCTCCACTTATTTCTGAATTGTAGTATGACGTATACAACAAAAAGAGGTATAGCTCTGAAGCCATTGAAATGATAACATTAAATTGCAGTAATCTTTTAATTTGGTTCAGATTGAAGTTAATAGAAAGAAAGTTTAATTTTTCCTTGGAGAAAGGGAGGGTCAGAAATGGAGGCAGGTATTTTGGACTGCTTTTGTTTTCCTGCTATCAGAATAAAACACTAACACTTGTAAATACTATCTGTCTAATACACACTGAAGAGAGAGAAAGAGAAGAGATTCCTCTGCCAGCAGAGCAAATTGCTGTCATACTTAAGGTAAACAGAGACTTGAAAGCAAAATTGGTGGAACCTGTTTTATATTGTCCCTCCTGGGTTATTCTGGGTGACTCCAATATATGTTAACTGTCATTTCTTTGATCCTCAAGATTACCATGTTCAGAATTTCTATATTACAACTTTGACAATAGGTATATTTCACATTTTCACTTATGAAAAAAATACACTGAATAAAAATCACTGCCCCCAAATGCAAGAAAACAGTACTGAAAAAAGAATTTTCTCTAGACTAATGTTATTCGTACACATCTCTGTCACTTTCCTTTTATTTTTTGTTACACTACATTAAACTCAGGATTTTATTCTCTCGTGATTTTGATGGTGTTATTTTACAATGGCTTCTGCCAGCTTCTGCAGCTGTTTGGTGTTTATTTTTTTCCCAAAGCCATGAACACAGCTGGAAGATTGGCACTTCATGTTGCTCAACATCCCAAAGCCTCTCTTTATAAGCAGGGTCATGTAGTGGGAGCTGAACTCGGTACAAGATGACCTGCCCCTCAAATATAATGGTGAGCCACTAGGTGTTATTTTGGATTTCATTAACAGAGACACAGGAAAAATCCATGGGCACAAAAGGGAAAAGAAGCTGAATTTCCATCTTTGTGTCCTGTACTTAAATATCTGCAGAATTAATGTTGAAACCAATAGGTTACAGTGTGAAAAACAGAGCAAAATATACCTTATCATTTCTGGTCCTCATCTACTCCTTTAATTCCCAAAAAAATCCCTAAAAGCTTAAAAAGCAGCTAGTAAACAGTTGGATAAATAGAACAAATAAGCTCCTGTGAAGTGGAGAAGCAGTAAGCATGTCAATGCAAACATGAAGCCATTCACCAGATGAAGATTTACGTGGGACTTCACACCAGTGTTAGAAAATCAGGAGGCACTCCTGGCCATCCCCATCTGTGCTGCCCAGCTGCTACGCCATGTACTATCAGCACATGTACATGGATTTTATGGTTGAGAATAAGTCAGATACTAGGTCATGTACAAAGAAATGTGAGAAAAAGTGAGAAGAAAGGGGATCAGTACAATGAACTGATGAAATAATGTCATGTTTCAATCACATGCAACTGATAATTTTGGTTATGGTTTGAGCTCCAGAACAGACAGAATAGGGAGCCCAACAGTTTTTTTTTTTTTTTCAGGTTGGTTAAAGATACGGATCTCAGAATATCTGGAAGCCAGGTATCTAACAGAGCTCCTTAACCCTGCACAGATCTCCAGGCAGCTCACTATTATGTGCTTCTCCATAGTGCAGCACTGAGATTAACAAAACTTCTCATAATTCATATATTTGTCTTTGGCAGCATCACTCTAACACTTGAGCATACCTGAGCATTAAGTGATTTTATCTTTGCCACACCTTTTAGAGACAGGGCAGTGCAGCTGGCCTTGTTTCACACAGAGGGAACTGAGGAACAAGAAGATGCAGCATGGCTCAAGTCAAGCACCAATCTGGAGCAATAAGAACATTTGATCTTTAAGCTCTCATGCTTAATTGACAGTGATCCTGAATTGCCAGAAACCTGAATTAGCTGTTAGGTTGTTGGGTTTTTTTTAAAAAAAAAGCTGATGAATTCTGTGAGCAGTAACACAAGGCTTTAGACATTGATCACATCACAGAATCACAGAATCACAGAATCACTCACAG
Organism: Stercorarius parasiticus; assembly: GCA_013396915.1. Classification (NCBI taxonomy): domain Eukaryota; kingdom Metazoa; phylum Chordata; class Aves; order Charadriiformes; family Stercorariidae; genus Stercorarius; species Stercorarius parasiticus. The sequence goes on from VWZL01002866.1 coordinate 111,742, forward strand.
AATCACAGAATGACAAGGGTTGGAAGGAACCTCTGGAGACCATCTAGTCAAACCCCCTGCCAGAGCAGGGTCACCTAGAGCAGGTTGCAAAGGAACGTGTGCAGGCGGATTTGGAATGTCTCCAGAGACGGTGACTGCACCACCTCTCTGGGCAGCCTGTGCCAGGGCTCTGCCACCCTCAAAGTAAAGAAGCTCCTCCTCATGTTTAGGTGGAACTTCCTATGTTCAAGTCTGTGCCCATTACCTCTTGTCTTGTCAATGGACACCACCGAAAACAGACTGGCCCCATCCTCCTGACACCCACCCTTGAAGTATTTATAAGCATTGATAAGATCCTCCCTCAGTCTTCTTTTTTTCCAGACTGAAAAGACCCAAGTCCCTAGTCACATGGATTAGTGTCTCCTAGATGAACTCCTGTTTGGATGCTCTGCTGTCTAACGAGGTTTGAGCTTACGTGGAAAGTTCATTTTTGTGTAGGGAGTTAACAAAATCTCATCTTTGCTTAAACATTCATTAGAAACTTAATTTGTCTAAGAATGTGGTCTTTCTGTCAAATTTAGTTGAAATCACCATAGCATTCAGGATTTGGGGGGAGACAGATGACCTGGAGGAATGGAAAAATAAATACGTATATGTAGATGTGATCACATTAGTCTGCTTTTCTTAGGGTGTCAAAGACCCTTCAGCATTTTACAGCCTGTTCTCACTGATGTCGCCTGCCTGTATGAAATTCCTGACTCTCCCACAACTACTCTGCAAATGGACTGTGCAAGGGCTGTTACAGAAGGAATAATAGCTACATCAATCTCGATATCAAAGCTGTTAGACTGAAAACAGACAGTGAGATTTCATACTTATAGACAACACAGGATGGTTTAGGTTTTCCCACATCTGTATTGCTGGAAGAGGTACTAGCTTAGCCTGTAATTGCATGAGAATTTAGTTTCTATTGCAATGCAAAAATGTCATGTATTTTGTTATGTTTTTTAAGTAATGGAGGAAATTATCATATAACAGGCTAACAGAGATATAATAACTAAAAACAGCTCAGCCAGAGGGCAGCAAGAAAAAAGAACATTTTAATATTTGTGAGGAAGTAAACACAGATTTATACCCTTGAGCCTCAGCATTTCTCTAATCTTATCCAATATGCATTTTGCATTATCAGTTATCTGGCAAGCTCTTAGAAAACAAGAAAGCCGAAATAAAGGTCCAAAACGGTTTTGTGTCAAAATATGTAGCATACTCAGATGTGGTTACCGGGTAAGAATAATTGAAAAAAAAAATAATCTCTCTACTTTCCCTTCCCAAATCTGCAAATACCAGTAGCTCAAATTATTGACAAACTGTTTTAGGATTCTTCAAACAACCAAATCGCCAGCCTGTATTTAGGCTAAATAACCCCTGAATAATACACTTTGGCCACAGATGCTGAGTCAGAGTGAGATTCTGGTACCGAAAGCGTTTGAAAAGAGTACACAAGCCAAGTGTTTTCTTTTTCCACCTAAAGCTCTTAGAGAATTAATAGGAATTTTACACTCCAAAAGAAGCCTACTAAGGAATGTTTGACAGAAAAGGATATTGCATAAATGTGTTATCGGGCAGGCCAGGAACAGTAAAAACACTTTGTCATTTTGCAATCCTCAACAGAACTTTTCAGCATAAATGTCCATGTATATAAAGTATATTGGAACAGTGAGCGCAGCCACTGGGCCCGTACAAAGGTTAGGAAGCCATTAAACCCACCAACTGGCACAAATGAAATCTGGCTGGAAGATGTTCGTTGAGACTATTTTCCCTCAGGAAACAACATATTGATTAAGGTTACAGTCTAAACTGTATTGATAGTGGGGGGAAAAAAAAAAAGCTGTCATTTGTTCCTTTTTAAAAAGGGGGAGGAATTATAAGTGTCTTGTTTCAAGACAAGATTTATTTAGAAATTGTATTTTGTCCAAAAAGAAGGGGGAAAAGTGGTTGAAATTGAGATTAAATTCTTTAAACTTCACCTGAAAGAATAATTCTATCAAAGTACTACAAAATATTTTTAAAATGTTAAAATGTTATTTGTTATTATGTCGGGAAAATATTTTTCCTCTTCTCCTTAAAATGGATCTTCTTTCATTTTTAAAAAGATCCTGAAGTATTTAATGGTATGCTTTTTTTATTTTTCTTCACTACAGACACAATGATCCATTGACATCTGCTGTCACCCATACAAGAACACGCATTCAATACTGTTTTAAAAATGTGTTCCAGGAAAGGTACTAAACAGCATTTCTGCTAACCTCACGAACCCCCCCTATGAAGATGAGTTCCAAGATGTTAACAGTGCAAGGCAACTAATTGGTAACAGTGACTTACTGTCATCGATTCATCATCCACATGGCATTCATAAAATGGAACATACTGCTCAATAAATATGAGGTTTCTAAAAAATAAAGAAACCAAAGTCTAGTCTAAACTAATTTTTGATGACCCTGAAGTAAGGAGACTGCACTAGGGGGGTTTAGGATGGGTTATACCAATAGCTAGATGTGTCTGTCTCCTGTCACTGACTATAGAAGGATCAATAGTATGTATTAATATAGGTCAATATCTTAATCTAGAGATCCAGCATTTAGGTGGCTAAATATTGGCCTAAGTATGTTTCCTGACATCAGTTAGGTACACAACTCAGCTCTAACATGCACAGAAAGCACAGAAGCATGTCCCATTCATTAGGAAGGTGATGTTTCTCCATTTTAGGCACAACTAGCATTATATGGCATGGAATAAATATATCACAGAGATTGCCATATTTTTGTATTGAAGGGGACCAATATCTCCAAAATCCTCAATTCTAAGTGATTTCCACATAACAATCTGAGAGAAACCCAATTTTCTTTTCAGGAACATGAGCACAAGCTATCCTGGCGTGAGTTGTTCGCTCCTTGTCCAGAGAAACAAAGAAGGTTTTGTTGAGTTGGGTTCTGTGCCCTTGGGGACTGCAATGATAGCAACACTTAGGCTTTATGGTTGGCAGTGTTTTTAATGGGCCTCATAGATTTCGATTAAATAGCCATGTCTCTATTGCTTTGAAAAAGAAGCCTTGAGCACTGTACACCACCTTGTGTCTACTTCCTAACCCTATGTCTGTTGCACTGACAACCTCTGGACAGTACAGCTGAAAGGCCTTGTGGTGTGTAACCCTGGGGCAAGCACTGATCCTGTATGCTTCCTTAGGCAGGCTTACAGCAAAACTACTTGTTCTTCAAGAAGGCCCCAGTTCTTGCCGTAGGACATACATTCACTCTGAGAAGCAGTGGAGTTTATTTCACAGATTGGGAAGAAAATATTTGTTATGATCCATGGTGAGAGGGACAGGGGGGCATACAGAATACCAAATTCCTAACAGTGTAGTTACACAAACGTAGCTTTTTTGTATTCTTTTCCTCTGCTCCTGCTCTTTTGCTTCCATTTCCCCCTTCCTTTTAACATAGCTTTGGTTCTGCATCACAGCTATCTCTCCAATCTGAATTCACAGTAAATCTTCTTAGGTTGCTGACTTGGCAAACCCAAGGAAGAGCAGGCTAGCAGCACACTTGCTAGAGGCTTGAATAATATCCCTCCAGGTACTGGATATTAATAGCTGAGCAATATGAAAAATCATCGATTCTGATTTTCTTTTTTTTTTTTTACAGGCTCCTTTTCTAAGAGATTTTTTTTATTTCTCAATTTGTTATTTGACTGCGTATCCAACGTTCCTCCAAGCCCATGAATACAAAACCAGCAGGGAAAAAAATCATATTAATATCCTTAAATCAGTGTTGTCATCATATTATTTGCCTGTCAGAGAAATTATTACTACTACCAGAGGGCAAAAAAGTGAACACATTAATGCAGGGCAACCATTTTCTGCTTTTTAACCTGCTGCCATGCATTTCTAAGACTTAGGTATCTTGCCTGCCTAAATAATGAAAGTTGCATGTAGATATCTGTGTTTGTGCACAGCATTGTGAACCACATGTTGGTAGAACATGTATATTTCTAGACTTTCTTTTTTTGGTCGTCATTCATGTTTTGTGCAAATAAGCTTAATAAGCTTAAAAACATTTTGACCAAGTGTGTCTTTCTTCAGCTTCTGCAGTTGCCCCAAGTGACACCTGAGGTGCCCAGTGTGAAATTACAAGTCCCAGTGTACTAGACAGAGCACCAACACAACTTCAAGGTCTCCCACCAGCTTCAGCATCTTAGACAGAAGTGTCAACATGTTAGGCTTTCTCAGAAAAACCCAGGCCCTTATAGATATCTCAGGTGGAGATACACCTTAAGACATCCATCACTCTGTCACATTTTGTAAGTACCTATCCCACCTAGCTGACAGGCTAAGGACCATCTGGAACCTAGGATCCTAATTTTTGTGCCTCTGGCAGGTTCTTGAAGTTGGTTAGCATCAAGGACATTGTCACTGTTTGTTTTGCAACACTGATTTTCTCAGATGTTTTTTGTGATATACCTTACCCAATATTACACATCCTGAGATTATTTTTTTTTCTTTTTTAAGCAAGTCATAGGTTTTTAAGAAGTTGCTACATTCTGTGGATTGCCCCAGCACCATCTCCTTGTGTTAAAAAGGAAAAACTACAGAAGCAGTAATGTTTTGGCTAGCTGAGTTTTTTCTCCTCTGGAGAACATTACAAGCAGTTCCGTAGCTATATCTGTACACGTTTGTATTTACATTACATAAGTAACAGGGAAGTCCCATGTAACTGTGCATTATGTTAGAGATGGTTGCAATCCTACAGAGAATTTGAATTCTGTAATAAGGTTATGAGATGTTACAAATCATGAGGCAGATAAACTCATTAAAAGCTGTCTCATTAAGTCCTGCATGGAAAAAATAGGTTGCTTAGGAAGCAGGGACCAACACAGCCATCTATGTTTGTGCCTGAGGAACTTCACATTTGGGCTGCAGCAGAAAATGGATGCTCTAACAAACATAGCAGGGCTGGAGAAAAACTCCTAGGATAGTGTGTCTGCCTACGTTGTCTCTCATCTCTAAAAAATGACAGGGACTGAAATGTAAGTGATCTTATTTGAATGTAGCCTGGCACTGGAAGTGACAGCTACAGATGAATAATGGAGGATACAGACAGCTCTCTGCTCTGTAGACTATAGACACCCTTAAAAGATTGAGAAATATTACCCTCTTCAGTGAACAGGGTCTGAGCAAACAGATCTAATTTCTCTCTTCCCCTCTTAGTGAATTGCTTAAACATAACCAGATTGAGGTTTCATTCTCTGATCTGTGAGATGCTGTCTGCGCATCCAAATCTGTATTTGCCCATCTGACCCTCATACAGTGATCACGCTGCAATGTTGGTATACAAGAGGCATCACTTACACCTTTCCCTTTCATCTCTCTCTTTTTTTTTTTTTAAGGAAGTCAATGAACATACGTTTGCCAGCTAATGAAACGCTACGAAGAATATCTTATCATTTGAAACCTTTAAGCTTAGCAATATTAAAAATGCACCCACAAGAAATTCCAAGTATTAGCTGAAGAAACACATCTGATTGAATTATTACAGACAGTTAGAACACCTGCATTGCAGTTACATTTAAAATTCAGTTCATATACTAAGCCAACTTTGTGAGTCATGAATTTCATTGTTTCTCAAGTACATTTGGAACCAGACAAAGGAACGATGGTTTAGGATCCTATCTCCTCAATAATTTTATGATGACTTTTCTTAATATTTCCAATAAAAAACGAAGCCCACTGCTATCATAGATGAATGGAATGAGAAATCAATCAAAATGGCAGTGAAAGTGAATTCAGAAGAAAAAAATAGGTAGGATGAAGAAAACTGATGTTCAAATGACAAGAGGAGTTGTTCAGACAAAGCAAAGAAAAGAATGAGAACAGTTGAAAAGAAGGGGGCTAGCTAACAAAAAAATGGATTGAAACCAGCTAAAATAGCTACATAGACATTTAAATATAGGAAAGCATTTTTAATGGGGAAAAAAATAAAGCTCAAGAATTCCTGTAAAAGATCTATCAGATATCATGTGTCTGGATCCTTTTAGTCTCGTGTGATTAAGAAGGTGGAATACAGTTTGATAGGCAAATACAGAATAGCCTGTTTAAACACATGAAAAATCTAACCACACTAGTCTCTGACAATTAGAATCGGCTTAACATGTCCATTTTTAATTATTTATTAGCATATTATTTTCTTGTTGTCTGGTGTGAGTCTATACTTATACCTGAGGCCCCCTAGAATTTTCCATTAATACATTTTGTCCTCTCTTTGTCTTAACCTGTGTATGAATGCAGGCATTAGTCAGGGTGCTTTGGTTTTCTGTGGGTAAAATGGATCTGTCTATCGTTGAAGCAAAAAACTGCACATCCAAGCAGGTGTACAAGTTCAGGAGCTAACGCAGCCCCACAGACTGTGAGGGATGGAGATGTGTGCCACAAATTGGGGATCAAACCCAACTGCTGAGAACAAGAGCTCTCCTTGAGAACAATTAGAGATTTTTTGAACATCACTACTTGTGTTTAGAGGAAAGCAATGTAGAAGAAGATTTTTTTTTGAGGCACTTCTTGGAGGCTGGGATGACATTTAAATTTACTCTAAATTTTTTAAAAGTCACATCCACTCCCTTGGTAGAAAATCTGAAAATCTGCATGATGGAAAAGTACCAATTTGAGGATATCAGCACAACATGTTAGAGGTGGTTTGAAGAGAAAGTGTGTGTCCCAATGGAGACAAAATGTGTTAGCATAAGCATTACAAAAAAGCAAGGGAAGAACTATAAATAACATTATACCATTCCTGAGCTCCAGTCTGTGAAAAGAAACTTTAGAGACGTAATAAAAATGAATACGATATGCAAATTATGGTGCAATTTCTGTCAAAGGGGTAAGTCTCTTCACTGACCAAAGAAGTGTGTGTGCACATACACAAGTTCATGTGTGTAAAATTGTTAATTTTAGTACCTGGGTTCCTGCAAGAGACTATAATAAAACCTTGCACTCATAAACAACCTCATAAACTTTGCAGAAACAGCATATATAAAAGCATATTTGTTCTTATTAGCTCTAGTTTGCTTCACAGTATTTCATTAGAGAGCTGTTCTTTCCAAAAGTTGAAGCTGATCACTAATTATCCAGCTCAGTGATCACAGTTATGTCCTGAAATGCTAGGAATTGGAAACTTGTTGTCCTTCTACATTTGCCAGGAAGGTCATCTGTCTGAAAGCTCAAGAGATATGTTCAGTCACATTTATTTCCCTTAATTAAAAATTGTTCACCTCTAAATAAGAAGACACCTTTTGGCTCTCTCAAGCTGAACACCAAAAATCTTGATAATTTAAAAAAATGTCATTTGCCTTTCCATTCATATGACCACTTAATTAATTTTGTTGATGAAAAATATGCTTGAGTATGGCCAGGAATTCAGCAGCTCTACCAATCCGCTTTCCAGTTTCACCCAGCGTAGAATGCATCTCACCAATACTCATAGATGAGGAAACATTGAGGCTGTCCTAAGCTGAGCTCTCTGATGGGAGCTCCTAAGAGACTGAGACATGACAGTTGTCCTTTCTCGGTCTCAAAACAGAAGGAACAAGGTGTGTTTGTGTAATCTAATGTATATCCAAAACCAGCATCTGAATTTGAGCTAATCTCCTTTTATAGTCAAGAAGGCAGGAATCTCACACAAATTTAAGCATTTAAAACCGGTTAAATGTTGAGGTTTTTTTCCTCCCCATTAGCTAAGATGAAGTCTAGTGTAACTGTTTCAGAGATACAGTATAAAAATTAAACATACTCACTTTGTTAATAAGTAATACTTTCTACCTGACCAGAAAAACTAAGCAATAGTCAGAAGAGTTATACACCAGAAGGAAATTCAAAGATCAGATATTTGTATGGGAAGGGACTATATTATTTGGAGAAACAGAAGTTCCAGTTCCTATTCTATTCTACAAAATGTACCCAAATAATGCTACATTTCAGATATGCAGCTAATAGAGGTGGTCTCTAACGAAGACCTAAAAGGAAAGTATGTATTTTTGTGTGCCAAAAATAAAGATGAGCTCTGTATGCTGACTGCTACACATTGCAAATGACAGGTCACACAATCAATATATAAGAAAGAAACTCTGTAAAAACTGCTAAAAGATACTCTGGTCACAAATTAAAACGTTCTTATTTAGAAATAAAAGAAAAACATATGTCAAGAACGATTTAAAATACCTGGCATCAAAATGCAGTAACATGAGAATATCAGTATATTAAGCAATTGTAAGGCATTTGCATGGAAGTTATAGAAGGCTATTAATAAGAATAAGAGGATTTGAAGACTAGTGCTGTTTGTCACAGTATCCTTTTGTGCAATGCTTCTTGAGAAGTGGTGAAAAGCACACTTATGATCAATGGTCTGGCAAAAACCAGAGTTGAATGCAACATGAGTTTATATGGGGGTTATCTACTGTTCCCCATAGTACAAAGTAAAAAAACGTGCTTTATTCAGCAGTTTTATGGCTGTTATGTGAGGCTGGATACAGCCACAATGCGTAGGGGTATAATGGGCAGGAATAGAGTCACAATCCCCAGACAAATGTTAAGACTGAGTGATTCATGGGATAGCATGTTACTTAGTAACTAAAGATTTATGTTGTAAAAAAATCCCTGTAATCTTCATAAAGAGTCCAAGTTCTTCAGAAAAGGGATGAAAGAGTTTGAGTGCCTGTATCTTTAGAGGTCCACTTGTATGGGTTCTTAAAATTGGTCATCTTAAAATGGAGGCACACAAAAGCACTGGCTGAAGTATCTCGACTCTTATGTTTCACAGGGATGATGGGAATCGCTAATTTTATCCCCTCTGCCTGGAAAAAGTAATCTTAAACCAATGGATTTAAAACAGGAGCCCCAGTATTTTTTTTAGTTATTATTTTATTTTATTTTATTTTATTTTATTTTATTTTTAATCTCAGATACAAAGAGTGAAAAAATCCCCTCAAGGAACTGACTTGCCCTTCTCGAGGATGAGAAGTGATCACAGTTCTATTGCATCCACAAAAGAGATTGGAAAAGTCTTACCATAACTTTAAGCCACAAATAAAAAGCCAGAATCAGTGCCAGCAATGGATCCTTTACTCTTAGCAAGTGCTGGCCTTGAGAACGTGAATTTATACCAGCACAATGAAAATAAAAATGTCTTTCCTTACCATGGGAAGCAACATGAGAGTGAAGAAGATCTTCCAATTGATGTCCATCTTTCCGCTTAATTTTGAACTTTAGTTAAGTTTTGCTTGTTAACACTATTATTAGGGCTGAAGCACACAGTCTCTGCAGATCTTTTGGTTAAGGTCTTCGCATCAAGGCTCAGATCTCTGCAGTGAAAGAGGAAAATTATTACAAATATGGAAAACACAAATTAAAATGAAACGGACACAAAACAGAGAAGCCAACACTTGAACTGTGAGTTGTACATATTAAAGATCAACCATACTTGTCTGGATTGTAGCTATTGTAGATAGCTTTGGATAATTAATCTGAAGGCAAAGGACATGTCTGTATGAGAAAAGTAACTTGTATCACAAAAACTGCTGAAATAGGTTCTGTAGCTGCAAAGACCTAAATTGTACCCAAAGGAAAAGGCAGGATGGATTATTCTGAACCAGAAAAGGGACCTAGCTGTCTGCTTCACAACTGGACCTTCATGATTTTCAGTAGTGTCTCAAAAGAACAACTGTCTGGGTTTTTTTAGGAGACTGTATGACATGATGATTTAATCCCAGAGATCATTTGTGCAGATAACAAAATCTGTCACCAGAATTGTTAATAATCTGATAGTTTTTTGAGACCTCAGCAACAGAGGTACAAAGGAATGAATTGTACTGTCAGGCTAAAGATTCATCCATGACATAAAACAGGATTGACTTATGTGGACAATGTCATGTATACCTGTGACTTCCATTGCTTAGTCTCTGCCAAGGAACTAGACAGGTGGTCGGGACATCAACAGAATTGCATACTTGACGTTATCGCTGTCCTAGCACCTCCTGCCATAACCCAGTATTTAAAAATTCCCACCTGCACCAAATCATGGTGATTCTTCAAAAAGTTTTTCATTCAAGAGGACACATCGGTCTTAGTCTCTGGCTGGATCCAGTCCTCATTACCATTTAAAACAGCAATCCTGCCTCAAATCTTGATATCTTTGTGACCCAGAGGTCCCATTTGATGTCCTACCTACAGCCAGGTTCTAGCATGAAGATATACTTTCATATTTGTTAGTTTTCTTTCCCCAGTTGTCCCTCATCTGAGATGAATCCCTGTGTTTGCATGGCAAGGTTTTGGTAGAGCAGGGGCTACAGGGCTGGCTTCTGTGAGAAGCTGCTAGAAGCTTCTCCTATGTCTGATAGAGCCAGTGCCAGCCGGCTCCACAACAGACCTGCTGGCCAAGGCCAAGCTCATCAGAGACGGTGGTAGCATCTCTGGGGTAGCATAGTTAAGAAGGGGAAAAAAATGTTGCACAACAGCAGCTGGAAGACAGGAGTCAGAAGATGTAAGAGAAACCACTCTGACACCACGGTCAGTGAAGAAGGAGGGGGAGGAAGTGCCCCAGGAGACAGAGCAGAGATTCCCCTACAACCCGTGGTGAAGACCGTGGTGAGGCAGGCTGTCCCCCTGCAGCCCATGGAGGTTAATGATGGAGCAGATATCCACTTGCAGACCATGGAGGACCCCACGCCAAAGCAGGTGGACGCCTGAAGGGGGCTGTGACCCTGTGGGAAGCCCACGCTGAAGTTGGCTCCTGGCAAGACCTGTGGACCCATGGAGAGAGGAGCCCACACTGGAGCAGGTTTTCTGGCAGGGCTTGTGAACCTGTCGGTTCCTGAAGGACTGCACCATGTGGGAAGGACTCATGTTGGAGAAGTTCATGCAGGACAGTCTCCCATTGGAGGGACACCACGCTGGAGCAGGGGAGGAGAGTGAAGAGGAAGGACCCACACAGACAACGAGTGACGAACTGACTACAATCCCCATTCCCCGTCCCCCTGAGCTGCTTGGTGGAAGGAGGTAGAGAATTATGGAGTGAAGTTGAGCGTGGGAAGAAGGGTAGGGTGTGCGGAAGAGGTTTTAAGATTTGTTTTTATTTCTTAACATTCTACACTGATTTTATTGGCAATAAATTAAATTAATTTCTCCAAGTCAAATCTGTTTTGCCTGTGATGGTAATTGCTGAGTGATCTCCCTGCCCTTACCTTGACCCACTACCCTTTTGCCATATTTCCTCTCCCCTGTCCAGCTGATGAGGAGAGTGACAGAGCAGCTTGGTGGGCTGCTCTGTCACTTGCTGGGCATCCAACCAAGGTTAACACACCACATGCCTCCAGTGTATCTCTGCCCTATGGCCCTAATTCCAAGATAAGCTCAGTCAGAAGTCCTTTGGTGGTGTCTCCAGTAGTTTAGGTGCAACTTCTTTGCTTAGGAAGGTATGAGAGTTTAGCCCCATTGGCATGAGCTGTGCCACACCAGCTTGTCTCAGAGCCAGGGAACTGTCTCTCATCTGTTGTGTTCCCAAGTGTAAATGAAGTCTTTGAACGCCAAGGCCCCTTTTAAAATCTTCTTGTCTGATGTAGGTTTCCTACATGCCACCACCTGTCACCTCTGTGGGCATAAACACAACTGACACATCTTCACAACTACAGAAATGTTTAAACAGATAAATAAATGTTTGAGAGAAGAAAAGAAAGGAATCATAGATGATAACAAATCGGGGATATAAGACACAAACAATTAGAGAAAGAATAAAGCAAGGGTATATTGGAAAAACATTTAAAATATCAGAGGGAATGTGAGGAAATATAACAAAGGAGAAAAGACTGAAAAGAAAACAGACCAAAGACAGAAAGTAAATATAGGAATGACAAAGGTAAATGTAAAAGAACTTTTGTGATCAGGGGACACTTCCTTTTCGTACTGACTGCAACATACTGACAAGATATCAGCATTTAGAAAGGAGAGAGCCTTCCAATTAAAAAATAAAAAAGAAAATTAAGAGCACTCTAAATTTTTGTCTTCTCTATCCAGACCCTGACTAAATGCAGAACAATGATTCATAAAATTCCCTCTAAACTGATCTGCTCTCTTCCATCTTCACTCAATCAGTCACTCTTGCTCTACTCTGGTACTGAATTTAATTACTTAACTATATTTCTGATGGTTTATCAAATAATGAGGGACTGATAAGATCTCAGCTGAGGAGGACAGCAAACATCCGTGGTGACATTCGGCAGTGATGAGCTGGAAAAGGAAAGTCACTCCATTAACAGAAGCAACAGAAAACCAGACAGACGCATTAGCAGGCATTGGATTTGAAATTACTTCTTGATCATTTGCACTCCTGTGTGCAGGCCAGTCCAGAAAGGCCAGAGAGTGGTGTGGAGATTGAATTCTATCCTTGGATATTGCCACTGTAATGTATATTTGAATATGGTGCAGAAATACTATTTAAATACAATGGAGGAGTAGGAGATGCCTGAGTAAACAGATGGACAGAAACCCCATGGAAAAGCGGTAAAATTTAGAATACAGTCCAATATTTGAAGACCCAGTTTTACTTTAACCTGGCATTCACTAGGTCTGATAAGCAGAGAGTGGATGTTTTCTGTTTTATCTTAGTTTCGAAGGAACTTCTAAAGAGACGACAGGAACATCTGCAAACCATTTCATCGCCTTTCTTTCACATTTAGAAGAGAAAGTAAAAGAATTGACTTAATTTTTACCTTCAAGATAATCATGGAAACTTGCATCAAAAACTGGGATGAGGCTTTCATACCATCCATAAAGACTCAAGTGTTCATTAGGTAATAACAACTACCAGTTCCATGAACTTGTCCCCTGGACCTGCAGCAGAACCTGTATATATATTTTTAGCAGCTCCTGGCATGTATGATATACACAGGTGCAGAGCCCACCCATTACCAATAAGTAGTTATCTCACGAACAGGTACTATATCAGCTATGTTTTACTAGAAAAATGAACTTTTTAAAAATAACAAGCAATAAAACATTTCCATTTCCATTCAGTATTTTGAAAATAAATAAATATATGAATATGGGATGTGGAAGAAAATCTTGAATTATCATATTGTCGTCTGATGTCACTGGTAACAAAATGCTGTAATTTCATTAGTAAATAACAGATACTGGTGCTTCATGTTTTATTTTATCTGCATCTTCCACTGTAATTAAAATGAGTGAAGTTAGAACAGCCAATAGCATGGGGGTTGCACCTTTCAGTTATGCACATTCCCCAATATAAAGCACGGCGTAAATATAGGAAGAAAAAAGACAGGAAAAAAAAAAGACTTGTTTTGGTCAGCTAATGACTTAAGAAAGTAATTCATCGTCTATGAATGGATGGAACACGTTGGAAAAAATTCGGCAAAACATGTTCTGCTGCAAGTGCCCATTTCTTTTGCCTAAGAAGGGAATCTGGAGTGCTTAGATCATATGTGGACTATGTTACAGAAGCCTAAAGTCTGGTGAGGAGAATTGCACCATGAGAAGCCCATAAGTGCCAAGTGCACAATATGATCTCAGTAACCAACAAAAACAGATAGTGAGTCCTTTCCAAGTAGGATGTGCCTACTCCAAGGGAGGCATAAAGGAATCACTCCTTAAAATAACCAAACGTCACTTTATCAAGTAATGGGTGAAACTGTTATACAGCATCACAGACATAGTGTACCTATGTGGGATGAATGAAAAGAGGAATTTTAGTGACTTTATAAGGCAGTTTTCAGCAATTATTGAGATCTTACCCAAGAGAAAGAAAGAACTTGATCTGCTAGGCTCCTTGATATGGTCCTGTGGGACGTGTGCCAGTGGTTTGAAAGGAAAATAATAAATTCCAAAGCTGACCCACAATGGTTTAGACCAGTGGCGATCAAATTACTTAATTAATCTTAATTCAGTGTCTAGTCAGGGCTGCCCACCACATCCTTCTCCTGCACTGTGACCGAGCTACTACTCAAGTGTGGAAGTCTGAAAGCTTCGGACAACATGCAGGATTAATTGAGCTTTTGCAGACTGAATACTCTATGTTGCAGCAAAGTCACCCACTCCGTGCACAGTTATTCCAGTACTTCCTAGTGACATGAAGAATGTTTCTCTATGCAGAATAAACATAGATAGAGAATGATGGGGTGCAAAAGAAAGAAGTTGGCAAGGAGAATACTCCAGCCACCACCAGTCAGTATGGCTGACAGACTACCCCCTTGGCACTTCCAAATTCTCCCCAGGGAAGGGAACTCCACAGCTGTTTGTAGCACAAATTTTGCTAGATGGACATCTTTGGCTTATATATGAACAGATAATTACGTAACTGACACCCTATCTATCTTCTTTAGGCTCTCAATACAAGATGTGAAAACCAGTCCATTTTATTATTTCCCTCCTAAAACTTTCAAAAAGTAGTACATCAGCTTCATAATTCATATTAGAGGACATGATGAACCTTCTTCATGTCAACTGAGACACTTGCTGGCAAGAAATAAACAGAGTTGGGGGAACAACCCTTCAGTGACCTAGGACATGTCACCTAATTTTAGAAAGCTAGAAGTCACATACTCACGTATGAGCTCATTGTCAAGTCTCTTTTTATATTGTCAACAGAGAGAAGTAGACACACGAAAAAAGCAATTTGTCTGACCTATTTTAACTGTCTACTTTAAACTTTGTACTCCTCTTTCATAAGTGTAAAGGAGTTCTTAACAGCTAGCTCATATGTTGACTTCTACATCGTAGATATCTAAATTTGGACAGAATAATCCCACCTCCAGACTCCTCTGAAGTATATAGATCAGCAGTATGAAACCCAAAATAGCAAAGTTTGACCTACAACAAAGGCCTGAGAAGGAATTAGATTGTTTACAGTGTCAATAAGTTGATGCTGAAATATTTAAGTAACAGAAAAACTAAAAGAAAATTTAACTGAATGCCAGACAGCAACAGCTTTAAAGTTTCCCACAGAAAGTGGTCTGTAAAGACCAATCCTATTAAGGCAAACGAAAAGAACATGATGGCCTTTCTACTATCTTTAATATACCACTTATTTCCTGGAGTTTAAATATTTTGCATTGTTTTCATTCACTTGCATTAATCTTTGTAAATTCACTGAAATTCAAGCATCTGCATGGATCACAGAAGCTGAGACTCTGGCTCTATCTTCCTTCTAAGAACCAAGAAGACATTTATTCACTTTTGTCCCTCTGCGTGCTTAACAGGATTTGAATCAACAAAACAGGATTTGAAGGGTAATTACATCAGGAGGTCTAAGAGGTGGATTTTCAGAAAGGATTTACTTCTCGAAGGGACAAGTCAGCTCTTTTCAGCTACACGTGAATGTCTTGAGGGCCTCTAGCAGAAATGCCACAACTTTGCCTGAAAGAGTTGGCAACCAGCAACCTGGATTTCATCACAGGATTGTCCATAAGGAAGGATGAGGTCTGTAGGACATCCAGCCATCGTTCTAACAAGTGAACTGATGTAGGGGTCATGTGCTGCAAAATGCTTATTAATGGCAGATGAAATCAGGTAGTCTCTTCTAATATCCAGTGCTTTCACTGTTCAGGAAAACCGTTGCTTCTGACTTCAGGAAACAAAATTTAAAAAAGGAGCTGGTACAATGCTAACAGTAATTTTGCATGGAAATAGTTGAAAGAAATGTACTCAACTTGCTGCCTGGCCAAGGCATTTCAGTGTTATAGAATAACCAAGTCTGCCAGCAATAGTCAATAATAGTCTTTTTTCTATCTGGAGGAATAGTTTATTTGATTTATTTTTTTTCCTTGCATAGCATGCAGAAAACACCTATGAATTTTACTAGAACTCCCTTTTTAAAAAAGGAAGACAAAGGTGTGATTACAAAACCAGGAAATGGTAAATTGCTGTCACTTCCATATGTAAATGAGAGTCCAGGTGTTTGAATGTTTCTACATGAATTAGGATTACCAATTTCATTGACTTCCACAGGGCCTTGTGTAGGAAAGAAATCAGAGCAATGCAGCTTTGCAAGAGGAAATAATAACCAGTAAGGGGGATTCACAGAATTGGGGGTTGGCAGGGGCCTCTGGAGACTGTCTAGTCCAACTCCCCTGCTCAAAGCGGGGTCACCTAGAGCAGGTAACTTAGGTTATTCAAGACCCATTTCCAATCAGTTTCTGAGTATCTCCAAGTACTGAGACTCCACAAGTTCCATGGCAACATCTTCCAGTATTTAACTGTTTTAACAAAACAAAAGTGTTTTCTTAACTTTAAGTTGAATTTTCTATATTTCTACTTGTGCTTGTTGCCTCTTGTCCTGGTTCTGGTTGCCATTGAGAAGAGCCTGACTCCAGCTCCTTTACACCCTCCCATCAGATATTTCTACATATTGATAAGATCCCCCTGAATCTTTTCTTCTCTAGGCTAAACAGCCTCAGCTCTCTCAGTCTCTCCTCATAATTCCTTAATCATCTTTATGGCTTTTCACAGGACTCACTGCAGTGTGTCCATGTCTCTCTTGTAGTCAGCAGCCCAGTGCTGGACCCAGCACTCCAGATGTGTCTCACCAGGGCTGAGAGAAAGCATCACCTCCTTTGACATGTTAGCACTGCTTTTCCTCATGCAGTTGATGATGCTTTTGGCCTTCTTTGCCACAAGGGCACATTGATGGCTCAGAATCAACTTCATGTCCACCAGGAGCCTTAGGTCCTTCTCTGCAAAACTGCTTTCCAGCCAGCTGATCCCCAGCCTGGTGCATAGGGTTGTTTCTCTCTGGATGCAGGACTTTGCATTTCTCTTTTTTGAACTTGATGAGGTTCCTCTCTGCATGTTTCTTCATCCTGTCCAGTTTCCTCTGAATAACAACGTGAGCAAACATTTGGTCTGTCAACCACTCCTCCCAAATTTGTATAATCTTTCTGAAGGTGCACTCTGCCCCGTCATCCTGGTCATTAATGAAAACTTTAAACAGCACTAGTCACATTCAAATGTTAGACCTCTATAGTTCAGCCCAGTCTACCCAGGCTCTCTTTTCAGTTAGTGGACAAGAGGTAAGTATCCTCAGGGAGAAATTTCTATACCCTAATGCTAGATGCCTAATTTCGGACAAAGTGAGTTACTGCTTTGAAAGAGTCTATTTTTTCCCCCTCTGCTTACTCAGGCTA
The DNA here is from genome assembly GCA_013396915.1 of Stercorarius parasiticus. Lineage (NCBI taxonomy): Eukaryota > Metazoa > Chordata > Aves > Charadriiformes > Stercorariidae > Stercorarius > Stercorarius parasiticus. The sequence continues at coordinate 128,956 of VWZL01002866.1, forward strand.
ACAAGGGCAAACAAAGAAAATTCCATCCCAAAGTTTAAGACAGCAAAGCACTAATGGTAAGCAAAACAGAGCACTGACTTCCATCTATGTTATGGCCTTTTCTTACCTGCAGCACTATCTTTAGTCCTAATAACTATGCCTAATAACTTCCGTGCATGTTTTACTTCAGCTGTCTCTGATTATAATTTTGGTGGAGTTTTTTTTCCTTTTCCTTTGAGTGTTTTCAACTAAATTGAAATTCCCTGAAAATGTAAGAGTATTATAATTTGTCCTTACAAAGTACGCTCCTTATCATTTCTGTATAACCTGACAGCTCTTGTATTTCCTAGGCCTCCAGCTTTATAGAATTTTCCTAACATTTCAAAAAACGCTCTCAAAACTATTCTAGAACAGATTTTAATATGTTGCTCAGCCAATTCAAGAAAGATACTCCAGTTTACACTTCCTGAAGGTCTGATTCATTTCTTGATCATCTGCAAATTTTGCTAACATATTGTTCAGACCTTATATCAGATTAGGCTAGCATAGCTCCTTGTGGCACTCACTATTAATTTGGGGAAAGAATAGTATATCCTGATGCTTTGTTTTCCCTTTTTCTAGGGCTCAGACACAGTACAATTTTTACAGTTTACGAAGTTGTTATGTCTCAGCTGATATGCAGTAATTATATATGTCCCTCTTGGTTCACGTTAAATTCAAGGCAGTATAATTTAGTTTTGGTTCTCTTTCATTGTCAGCAAGCTCAGTTCCATTGCCCTGCATTCACTGTAGGCAAAGAGCTCAAACAAGAAGTTACCATCAGCCAGCAGATGTGTGAAAACATGTTAAATCAACATAAATCAGTCATGTCTCGACTCACTCAGCTCTTCTGACCTCAGCTGTTGCCTGCTTTCCTTCAAGGTAGACTCCTTCTTCAGTAAGGACGTTACCAAAAACTTTTTGAAAGTCCAAATCTACTATATCCCAACCATTCATATGTGGGATCACAAAGGCCAGTCTTTCTTGAGCTTTGAAATTTTATGTCCTTCTAGGACATCGTGTATAAAACTAACCAACACTTGTTTTTTTTAAACAAACTCCAGTTAAAATGCCTGGCTTTTATAAGTAGTAAAAAATTTTCATGATATAACAACTCTTCACCTTCATATTATGCTGCTTCACCCATATAGGTGTGATAAAACTGAAAGTCACTGACATCTAAAGGATTGTTCTCAGTATCTAAGTATTTTGACATTATAATGACTTTGGAAGCCTGTTGGAACTGTTTCTTCAGGCTCGCTGAAAATTCAGGTAGACATGAGTGGATCATTCATCTATAGGTCAAGACTTTCTAGCTTATCTTTGCAACTATGGCAGCTATAGACTTATGAAAGCAGAAACTGTGGAATATAATTTATAACTCCCTGTGCACAGGTTTGCTTTTCTTGGCAGATTTCCGCTTTAACACCACCCATAAAATTCATCCAGCAATTCTTGCCTTGATTGGCATTATTTTCCCTCTTGTATTATCTATCATGTTTATTGTGCCCTTATGTTGCTGACTTCCCCAGAGACCTGGTGAAATGACGTGACTTCTTTAACTAAAGACCATGGATATTCAGTTGCAGGGAAATATTTATAAACTACCATGCATTTAAGACGCATTAGAAGGCAAAGTAAAGAATGATATAAGAAGTTTTTATCTTCACAGGCAGGTCAATTACCATTTTGAAGCATCTGTGATCTATGCGGTACTTCATAGCTAATATGCAACTAATATGGGATCATAAAGATAACTATGTGCTGTTCCTTTCCAGCAGAGCTTTAAGTGCTGTTTGGCAAGGTCCTTCAAAATCATTACTCCACAACACATAAAATGTGTTCTCTTTCTGGCATAAGAAAGTTTTACAAGAGCTACTTGATTAATTTGCTTTCCTTGCCTGGTGGTCTGCATTTCCTTCCCTGGCTATTGCTGTAAGTGTTGTTTACATAGCAGCTCATAAAGACTCTGTTACCTATCCATTAACATTGACATCAGTCTCTGCTTTGAACCCATCTGGCTGGAAATATGTCTGCTAAACAGCATCAGTGTTGAGCAAACATCTATCACAGCCAGAGGAAAGAGGAAGAGCAGAAAAATGCAGCCCTTTATTCCCATTGTGTCTGAAGATCATCCCAAGTGCAGTACTTGTACAGAATGTTCAAACCAACTCTTTAACTAGAAATAATATATTTACTGGAATGTGATGCCACTCTTAGCACCCTTAATTAACTCTGTTGATATGCAGAATGGATTATCTTGAGATATAGTTGTCATTACATAGCTATCATTGCTGCCCAGACCCAAGCTAGCCTCTGTGCAAGGTGCTGCATGCTCTCAGCTGTGAGGAAATAACAGGGGTATCTTTTACAAGGCATTCCACTATTTAGGACAGGCTGACTCCAGAGGAGTGGCCCTGCAGCTGGTGATGGACCCATGCACAAGACACAGTCTCTGAACTCCAGCAACAGCACACCAACCTCATATTGTCTCTGGGAAACAAGTCTACCCTTCCCATCTGAAAGCAGAACTAAAGTAATAAAAGAAGCAAGGAAAGGGAGTTATCTGGTGCTTTGGAAGGTGGTAAATACAATGAGCAATTGTCTGATGCCAAATGAATAAATATGTGATGCTGGTGTGCAGAAGACAGTCTGATATAAACTTGGCATTGACAGAAGGATGCTTGGAAGTATGGAAAAATTGCCAAGGTGTTCAGAGAGGATGACAAAATGATCTTTCTTTGCCTTATATGTAGAATTCCTTGTTATTTTCCAATGCAAATGGCAGAGCCATTCTGAGTATAACAGCTTGTACTTCGTGGAGCACTTTGACTTGACAATCTGTGGAGATGTCCCAGATGAATATCCTTTGGCCTCCTCCACACTTCTAAACAACAACATAGAAAGCTTTCATGGGCCAAAGTTCAGACCGTCTTGATGAAAAGAAGAACAGATATAATATGTTTCTATTTCCTTGCTGGTTAGGAAAATGATTCCCCTACTTTTGTGATTCCTCAAGTGCATATTGTTCATTTCTCAGGGAAATGTATCACAGAACAGTCCTGGGACTACAACCCTCTCTCTTCTGTCCTTAGGGAGATAAAACTCCCCCCTTTTTTTTTTTTTTTGAACAGTTTCATTCCTATGCTGAAAGATAAGGTTAAGTCACTCCATAAGCACTAACAAGTGGCATAATTCCTTTTTTTTCCACACACATTTCCTATTGTCCTCCTTTTCTATTGCACCTAGAACAGCCTTAGTTCACCCAGCTGTATTCCATCTTGTGGTTAATGAACTCATTACATTTGGACAGTATTAGGACTTTCCACAGCACGTGTTCTTGCAACACCAGGGATGGAATTCATGTCACAAAAATTTAGCTGTCTAAAAGTGAAACATCTATATCCAAGATAGTTTCCCTCAGCTTCCTCCATAGTGAACAGAAGATGAACAATTCACCTCAGCAGCACATGGGTTTACCTTGCTCTGGGACAACATCTTGGTAAACATAGAGCTAATAATGCAGAAAACCAGTTTGATTAGCTCAGAAGAATCTGTGTTGAGTAGGGACAGCCCTGAGCATAATAGAAGTATAAACAAAGGAGGAAGAAAAGGAATTGAAAGTAAAGTCAGGTTTGGGACAAGAAGATGTTAAGCTGGGAATTAGAAGAAAGCTTCAAACCATCAGCAGACAGAGGTGCTGAAAGTGCCTTCCAGAAAGAGGATAGTCAAAAAAGGTTACAATTTTAAAGAGACTCTGTATAATTTGAATATTTTGTAAACAAGTTTCTCTGACACACGGATTTTTGCAGTGCTGATAGATATAAGTTCCCAATCACATGGCCTTTGACTCAGAGCTGATTTCCATCCAGCCACCTTAAAGCATGGAGTGAACTCGTGTCTCAGGAGAAAACTGCAATGGCAAGACTACAATGTGTGCTTGGCCTTTCCTGCTCCCGCTAATCCAGAGGCAGTGAAGGCAGCTGAACTTTTCCTGGTAGTAGGTGATGAGGGCGCTCGTAGCTTAGACACATGGACAGACAGGAGGCATTCAGGTCTCAGAAGAAAAGCTTCTACTCACACAAAGGGCAGTTCAAGTCTCTTTCCTTTGGCCTAGCATAGCAGGAAATGAAACTGAGTCTAGAGAAAATGTTGTGGGATTCTTCTTTTATCTTCACAAAGTACAAAGGCCTTTGCACTCTGTCTCGCGAAGCAAGGACACATCAGATGACATAAAGAGGAGAAAGTTGCAGGTAATCCCAACCTTTTCAGCCCTTTGCCTTAGCTTGTCTCTAGATAGTTTGTCTTTTGAAAAAGCTGGAAATCCTAATATCTTAGGTAGCATTGCAAAATTATTCCGTGCTGTAAAATTGATTTCCCAAGCCATGGTTCAGAGCACTTACGACATCTTATTCAGAGTGCCCAGGGCCTTACAAAGGTGTGAATATCCATGGCTTATAGCACTGAAGATTCTTATGGGCATGACTTTTTAAAAGACTAAAATCTAGATAATGTAAATATTCATCTTGATTCACACTTCACTGCTTCCCTATTGTTCTGAATAAACCAACACTACCACTATCCTAGAAAAAAGGTAAATATAAATGAATGGAAGCAATTCACTACTGTGTAACCACCTTCTCAACCTGTGATTAAAGCCCAAGATTTCTATATTCATCTTCATGATTTGCTCATGGATTTCCATGTGACAATTGTAGAAGATAAGCTGGCCCTATAGTACCTTATGGGTGGACCTATAGCCGCCCTATAACGTGGCAGAATATGGCCGTTATGGAATACCTGTGAAGATTTGAACAATGCAGGATCAAACCAGTTTAATATAAACATACATATACACATACATGCAAAATTTTGTTGGACAAGATATGATATATTATCTTCTTTTATTAATTCAAAAGGTTGTCAAAAACCAAACCAAAACCAAACAACCCACCAAAACACAGCTAGAAGAGATTGGTTGTATCCATTATAGAGGTGGTTTTATTTGTGTGGAACTCAAATTTACTACATCAGAATTTTTCTGATATATGGAAGCTGCATGAACAGAAGTCAATGGCGTTATTAAAAAGTGGATCAATGTATTATATTGAATGCGGCTGTTGCAGTGAAAGCTGAAAACACTGAATATGGATGTTAAGATGTGTGTTGATGAAGTTTATAAATTGTCAGAATGGTCATAAGATCAGATGCAACTGAACTTGGTATGATTGACATTTTCCTTTAGAAATTACGTGGAACTGGAATATTCCATGTGGTCCAGAAGACAACTGAAGTGTTTTTCTTTTCCATTGAATAGCTCTGACATTTTATTATCATGCAGACCAGTAAACCGTAGGATATAAGGATGTAAATTCAATCAGGCTGAAATACCCCTCATCTCCAAAATGCCCATTGCTCAGTTTTAAATAGGTTGACTCATGTTTCAAAGACACAGTGAAAATGCCACTTGCCCATGGGTGATCTTTCAGGGCCCTGGGTGTGGGTAATTTCATTAAAACATATACCTCTAAAACAGCTTTAATTTCCACAGATTCCTTATCTGGTCACTGAGACATAGCCAGTAGAGACACAAGTTAGATCATCCTAAATTATGTATCTCAAAGCATCAGGTGAATTATGCCCTATTTCTCTGTATTTTCTATCAGGAAGGAGGAAGGGAGTGAGGGAAAGGAAAAGAAAATTTAAGACAGACACACAGCATAAAAAATTTCAGCCCAAACAATAAAATTTTGCCAAAGCTACACTGAGCTGATCAGTAGCATCTTATATTGGGCAGTAAATTAAGGTCAAATAATGTGTTCAGTAACAGAAGTCTTTTTTCTTGTTGATCAAGCTTCCTCCCTTTAGTTTCCTCACATTAGATCAAGTCTAAACTCTGTTCAGGTCTTCATTTGCACCCACCTTGAGTTTAATATGGAATTTAAGCTCAGAAGAAATGACACCGAAGAAACGGTGGCTTGAGAAGCAGGTAGAGCAGTCATGCAAAGCAAAGATTATGTAGGCTAGTTGCTGAAAAAACAAACTAACTAAAATCTGTGGCCTTAAAGTGCTGGTATGGTTCTATCATGGCGATGATCATCATGTGCTTTTCAAGCACTTTGGAGGTGAAACTTTGACCCTTGGGAAACTCATTAGGTCAAAGGATTTTGGCCAAAGTTTTCCCAATTTCACTGTCGTGTATAATACAGCAGTTCTCCATTATTCCCCTATTTACTTGTATGTTCTGTGGAGAGGATTTCTTTTAATATCTGAAAATAGCTACAATAACATTGCTGTAGGCTTCACAGGTTAGTTTCTCACAGAAACACAGTATCTGCCCATCCTAGTCAGTGTTTCACAAAAATGTTTTAAAAAGAAAAGCAACCTAAGAAAGAGAAAGCTTTATTGATCTGCAGCACTGGGAGATCCATTTCAGCAGCCTCCAAAGGATGCAATTTATTAAGAAGAGAAATAAAGATGTCTTAAAGCCCTTGTTTCTGCAGGCTGCATTATTAATGATCCTCTTGCCTGCAGATGGTAGAGACCTACATGTGAGTAGCCTTCTTGGGTTTTCTCATCCTGGACAAGGTAGAGAATTAAAGGTGGACAAAGAGAACAAAGCAAAGGAGAGACCACCAGTGGTATGTGAGAGTCAGCTAGCAAAACATATGACAAAGTTTAGTTGTTCATATGTGCATTAGATAATAGCCTGATAGCTTCTGAGACATCCTTATTTTTAAACATGAAAGCAATCTTAAGAACTAGTCAGTAGTACCACTCCGATTAACTCTGAGTTACCTTTACATTTACCTTCTGGCTCTGCCCTGTCTGGTGAACTGACATCTCAGGGTCTTTTGTTGCTCTCCCGTGGGAGTATATTCTGCAGCAAAGACCAGCATTTTGTTTGAGGCACCAGGCAAAAAAAAAAAAAACCACCAGAAAAAAAATAAATATCTCCTCCACATGCAGTAGAAAAGGGGAATTCACATTTTATGGTATTTCTTTCATCATGTCTCAGAGTTCACTTCTGTCCCCAGAGTTTGTTTCCAGCTGGAATAAATGAAGCATGGGATGAGTTTGTATGTTGTTCTGAAATGTGTAACTCACTGGGGAGACCAGGGTAGGGACACATAAGGGAAAGGAAGAGAACGATCCTCTCTTGGCAAATAAAACAAAATGTCTGATAACCTGAAGTCAGAACAGAGTGAGGCTGTTTTGGACAAGCAGAATAAATTTTGTCATGGAGCCTGGATAGGATGGTACACAGTCACTGTGCAGTGAACTCTCCAGGGCACAGCTTGGCTGCCATTAGACGTGCTCAAAGCATTGGATATTTTATTGAGGACTGCTTTATTCACAAAGAGACACGAAATGAAAATGCTGTGTGAGGCAGAAAATAATTTTTCCAATAATATTTTGCACATTTTGGGTGCGTGCATGTCTCCCACGTAGAAGAAAACAAAATTTTGTGACATGGATTTATATGTCCTTTGGATTGTTTAATTTCATCCAGCATTGCTTGGCTCTGATCACAAAATCTTCCTTGATGGGCAATAATTACAGGTTTTACAGAAATAATTCTGGCTCATGTTCTGCAAAGGAGTGGTGATGTTCTGTTTTATCTGCAAGCCAGTAATGAAAATAATCATAATTTTAAATCAAAATAATGCAGGATTACATTAAAACAACTCTGCCAAAAACAAAAAAAAAAAAGCACCAAAAAAACCCCAAAACAACAAAACCCCAAAAAAACCCAACCCAACCCAGGACATTAGGACTTACAGGTCATAAATAAGTAGGTGAATAAACCCTAAGTACAGTAATATGTTATTCAGTGTTAGTCATCCAGCTCCAATCCAAAAGGCCAGCATCCTCTTCATCTTTTAAAACAGATCAACATGTCTCTAAAATGGAAATTAATGTGTTTTTTTTCCCTCTGCCTTTTTAATCTGTTTTCCAAAGCAAACCAAATGCTCCAGTTTGCTCGGATATGTAAAAACATCCAGAAGGCAATCTCAATAATTTTACCTGCAAAGAAATATCTGTTGTTCAAGATATAATGCATATTTGCACGAGGGTTACCACTCCTATTTTGCATATCAATTAAGCCATAAAGTGAATGAAAGGCACACATTTCTGAAGGCATAAGTAGTAACTTCTGCTCTGAGTGACTTGCGTGAGAAATGAGGGCATTCAGTACTTCATATCTAGTTTCAGTATTGCAGATATACATAGGATTAATTTAGCTCCGAGGACCAGCTGCATCTCAACTGATCACCAATGTAGGGAATAACACAAAATTTTCTGTATTACCCTTTCACAATGTTTTTCTTTTCAACTGTTTTCCAGCAAGTTAATAGAACTTGTTCGCATTAGCTGGAAGGTAGTTGAGGTTTCTTCATGAAAATATGTGAATTCTTTCCTTCTGCTGACCCTCTGTAGAAAAGAGATGCTCACTGTTGTGTATAAATCCCATAGGATTGCTTGGAACAACTGCCAGCTCTTGACACCTGCATTAGGCTGTGGGCATCTCTCTCTCCAGCTGTAACCATGCTGAAAAGAACATTACTCCCAGTCAGCTTAGAGACACTAATCCATGCTGCGCTGCCTCCGATCTGCCCACTGAGCTGATCCTACGAGCATTGCCTAACCCAATTGACTCCAAATAAATTGGGTTAGCTTAAATAATAAGGCTTTGCTAACCAAGGTCAATGTGATACAATCAGGTTAGGGAGCGCTCTCGCAAGCAGCTCGGCTGGCAGATTCAAGGGTGGGGACACGATGGTGGAGTTGGCTGGAGGTGGAGGCGTCTTCAGACAGCTAAAGGACTTCACAGCAGTTGCATAGACTTAAGACTACACAACTCAAAAAGCCAAGGTCTTAAGATGACACAATTGCTTTGTTTGGTTTGTTGTTTTTTTTTCCTTTTTCCTGTATGTACTGTTCCTCACTCTTGACACTCATAGTTTTAACTACAACTGGTAGTTTAATTCCACCACTCTTGACAGAGCAGGTGAAAATGTGTCTTAGCAATGCATGTATTCTAATTTTGTATGAGAAACTTTTTTCAGTAAGAAAATATGCATCAAATTCTCATGCTATTTCATTTGACATTTAACCGACGTATTCTTATCATGCACATTAAATGGTGCACTGTCAGTTTAATTTGTTAAACTCTTATTGTGGTTCTTTTTTCATCCCTCTTCCTTCCCCCTTTCTCGATACATAACCAACATATCATTTTTCATCCCATGTGGGATTTCTCTGATTTAACCTAGTAAATCTTTTAATTCCTGATTCGGTATTCTGCTCTAACACATTCACCCACGAAAGAACCTGGAAGGCTGAAGCTAAGAAAAATCACTTCCATTTTCTTAGATACTACTGAGTGGTTTAATGTAAAATACACATGCAGTGCACAGTTTGTGATCTTAGATTTTATCATCCATGCATTTCAGAGCTGAGTCAACCCTGATCGGGGTTTTGATGAAAGGATAAAGATTCAAGTCTAGGCTGGAACCGATAAAGATTCAAGTCTAGGCTGGAACCACTTAACAGTGGTGAGTTGCTGAAAAAAGTAGTTGCATAAGAGCAAGGAAGAGTTCACTACAGAGATCGAAATTTGGCTCCAAACCACTGGTGAGAAACGTAGATATCAGCACAAGTAGTCTAAAGCAGGACTTTGAGTTTAATTAACCTTGCTGCTCAGTTATCAGGGATTTCCATTTAAATTAATGGTTCAAACCGAAGTGTTAAAATAGCAAATGGGCAATCTATATTTTAGTCATAAGTACTATTTCCATTTGTTGTTTTCATTTTTAGATTTATCTCCCAAAAGAAAGGTTGATGATAACTGATTTGGGACACATAGTTTGTAAATACTTTTTGATGACTGGGGAAGGTATTTAAGAAAGACTTTAAGTAGATGTATATTTTAATCACCGTTTTAAATCCATTTTGCTACTTTAGACACTCCATATGATGATTTCTGATTTACTTCGTAACAATTCATAATTTATTCATGATTTACTGTGTCAGAATTGAACAGAAATTAGAAGAACATTTGGAAATGCACATACACACACCGTATTTTAAGCCTCGCTTCTCTGACTCTGTAAGGAAAAAAAAAAGTTCCTCATGACATTGAATTTTATTTATAATTATGTGATGTCCTGAACAAAGAAAGTATCATGTGGTGTTAGTGAACTGACTGTACTGCTCCTGGTCACCAGGGCTTGAGTTCTCGCCAGTTAATTATTAAAATTTAAATTACAAGCAGGGATATTTTAAACCCTTTCTACTGTTAATAAAAAGAGCCAGACACCTCCATTGCATGAATCGTATTTTGACTTCAGTCACTCTTTGCAGATGCCTATCTCTCCTGTTTATTTAAAGAGGAAGCCTATATTAACTGCACTCTTAATTCAGGCATAATAATAGAGTTTGCTCTTTAGTGCCATCTTTATGGTTTCACTTCTTAGGAATTCCTTCTGTCATAGCTCATAAGTCCTTTCACTTTTTTCCTTGTTATACCTCTGTTTCACTAGCACCTTGTGACCTCTGAAAGTTCTCCCTGCTTCCAATCTATACATTTTTGTGCCAGTTTCTGTCAGTCTTGTTTTCCTGGAAAAAGAAAAGCTAAACTCCTCTGGTTGTGCTCAGGGTCTTTAATTGTCAGAAGGCAGAGTGGGTATTCATTCTACAGGGTTTCTTCAGGAAACCCTAAACAAGGAAAAATTAATCTTGTTGCTAGAACAGTCCCATTCTGCAGCTAATTTCTTTTTTCCCCCAAATCAGGTTGCATAACTTGTCTTCAAAATCTACTGTGTAGAGTGGCAAATGAGGAGGCTGCTGGCTTATGTCAAGATTTGTTTCTTAAACACAATTTTCTGCTGTTTTTTTCTCTTTCAGTTTCCTACTCCTTCCTCTTACAAGTCTAGATTTGTGAATTAGTGAGTACCTTCTCATTGGAGCTGGGTATGCTTTAAGGTGTGTCGACCCTACACGGCCCACAGCACTCACGTTGCAGAGATAACCTTCCAACTTGCTGCCATTTACAAGACACATGAAAAATCCTGCAAGATCTGTTCTTTCAGCTCTCATGGCGTCTGTGGATTTAAAAATTAAAGATTAAGAATTAAGATATACAGATCCATATTATAAACAAGAATTCCTATGTGTCAGTGTTAGAGAAAAGAAAAATCACCAAAAAAACCCCTTTCTGCAGGGAAGTACCAGTTGTACTCTTTGACTTCTGAACTTATCTAAAACACTAAAAACAGATGTAAAGAAAATACTCTAAACTTGTTCTTGTTGTTATTGTCGCTAAGGAAACGACTTCCTAGGAATCTGCAAGTTAAGTATACAGACTCTTTGATGTGCAGCCAACTCTCTCTTCCACACACTTTCCAAGTCTGGAAAATCAGGTTTTCCCACCAAGGGAGATCTCTCCTGCTCTATCTCAGCTGAATTCTTACTTCGTGTGGAGATCGAACTCTGATGCTCCAGAAAAGCCATAGTCCAAACTTGCCACAACACGAGATATCCAAGCGTAGAGTCATGACTAGGCCAAGGGATTTTGCCTTAGGATACTCCCCTCTGCAGGCTAACAGCACTGCCAGAAGACCTAGAATAGAACAGGAGCTAGGGAGTGTGGGAGGCACAGGACAGAAATTTTTCTGTCTGTTCCCTCTATGGCAGACTAAGTAGCAAATCATAAATTAATTGAAAAGAGACATCACTTATAATGGACATCAGCTAAGGAATAGGATTATTTGTTTTAATCACTGAGGTCTCAGGCAAGACTTACAGACAATGAGCCAAATCGAATACGTGTAAGGACTCCACTAATATAAAACCATTTCAGAGCATTTGAGCTTTGCAAATGCTTTCTCATTACCAATGACATGTGTCCATGTCAGATCCCACTTCCTATAGTTCCTTGAAAGCGCCAGAAGAGCTTATGTATTGTTATGTTTATCCAAGAACCAGAACATCTCCCTGTAGACAAGTTTACTTCTGGTGTGTCCCTAGCTTCTTGCAGTCTCTAGTCTTATATTTCCCTTCCGCTTGTGTAAAAGCACAATCTGGCTCTCTGTAACTCTACTTTGTGTGGCCTCTAGACCAAAAATGCTTAAAAGGTCTAAAAGCGAAGCTGTTCTGTCCAAGTAAACAGCTGGACCACAGTGAATCCATCTGTCAATGGCAACAATTCAATAACCACTGAGCAATCCTCTACCAAGGCAAAAATCTATCTGTCCAGCCAGCCAGGAGCCTTTGCTTTTATGTTAAATTCATGACCCTCCTTCATATCAGAAGTGTATTGTCAGCCACTTCTTTGTGAATATGAAGGAGCGTAAGGAAGCGAACTGAGTAGCCAATGGTGGTTTCACAGCAGGGGCAAGGAAAAGAAATGGACTGTAATTCTACAATTGCATTGCTAAATATGTCAAGTCTAGGACCCTTTCCTGGTCTTCAGGTCAAGTAACAAGTCATCATGTTGACCCACTTTGCTAAACTGTTTTACCACAAATTAAAATGGCCTCATCCAAACTGCCTATGAGAACAGTCTCTGGGCCATGATTTTCCCTGAGCAGTTTCCAACTGTGGTATTGGCGTTCATTTGATAAATATCTTATTTATCAAATGTTGCATAGACAGCAACTTATTTGGAAATCAGATTCTCCCAGGTCACTGCAGATTCTTCCTGTTTTTCTCCCATGACAGCAGAGTAAATGATTATCAGTTTTCCTAACAATTTCCAGTCTAATTGGTATTCATGCCAGTGCTGAGTCAAGCAAATGCACCATTGCTGAACAGATCTTACTGAAAGTAGCTTCTTCCACATCAAGGAAGATTTATCTCAAAAAGAGAACAGAAATTTCTGTCATTACATATGATAAAAATGAAAAAGTGAATTGCAAAACCTAAGAAATTGTTAAATGTTTGGCAATGAGACTGTGTTTCTCTGAGCACATAAGACCTCCGAGGTTGAGTTTTCCGCAGATCATTCCACATTAAGTACTAAATTAAGATAATGACAGTGATACCTATAAGAAATCCTTTGAGAGAAGAAGAGTGAGTATTCACTTTTAAATTCTATAAATATATGAAATAAATATATTTTTTTTATTTTTTATTTTTACTTTAAATCTATTAACCCTATTTTTTGTGAATGCATGAGGAGAGTTAGAGAGTATTGTGACAGCAGCAGTATATGAAACCATGGAGAAATTTTACTCAACTGTTAGCTTTTCTTCAAATTTTCTATATATCTTTATGCAAATTGAAGTGGATTTCCCTCCAGTAACTTCAGGCCTATACTTTGTGGATATTTATCGATAACAAAATCATCCCAGACTCCCTTAACGGACAATGGGAAAAAAGGCCATTTTGGGGCACAAGTCTGATTTATTTTAAATTACTGCTTCAGGGAAAAATGAATTGAATGTTATATTCTTATGCTCCTTAGGTATATCTCAGATGCAGATATATTGTAGAAATCTATTTAAACTGTAAGTTCTCTAGGTGCCTCATGCAGGGTGTTGCGCTTTTGCAATGAAGCTTTGTTGCTACTGGAGCAACACGTTGAAGAAATCCCCAAATGAACAACAAGTTTCAATATATAGAATGATTCATTTAAGTGATTTATTTTAAAATAATTCAAAGAACATTGGTAGAACATTTTCTGGGAGACATATTAAGAAGTCAAGGTCATCCCTTGTTGATTCAATGCTATTGTAGCAAGGTCAAGTTGCAACAGGCAGGAAGGTTCTTTTTGACAAATATTTCAACATCGCTGACACTAATAACAGTGGTTTCTTCCCTTAGTTCATTGCAAAATATTGTCTAGGAACTCTACCAAAACTGCTCACAGGAAACTAAAAGGGGAAAACTCCAAACAACAGGTGGAGCAAAGTATAATTCACAAAGTATTTTGCCTGCTTTATATTATTATTTATCCGTCATAAAAGACAACAATCTGCTGATATAGATGATAAAGAATAAGGTGTGGAACCATATAGAACATTTTGTAAAGCCAGGCATGAAAATACAGAGCTGCCAGCCATGGATCTCATCTTAATGTTGAATGAAGTCATGGTATTGGTAAGAAGAGCCTGAATCCCAATTGAACAAAGAGGGCAGATAGACAGCAAAAAGGGTGCTGGACAAGCATGGCGTATAGGGGAGCAGGAAGTACTTGGAGGAATATGCATTAGCTTTCTCTTTTGCTCATTTGATTATTAAATGGGCTAGAAAATCAGTATGGTTCATTTCGCTGAGTATGGAGGAGTTTATATCTTTTTAGAGACTAGCTCTTTGTTGAAGGCTAAGGTCAGCTTCAGATGATGTCACTACTACCTGCTCGATTTAGAGCATGTTAGATTTTGTTCTTTCCTCATGTTCCCTTACATCAGTCATTTTTCTTAACTTTCTTGATCTTAGAGGAGAAAAAAAATGCCACAAAGGTTAATATAATGTCTAGAAGTGCTGAAAGTGAGGGCAGGAGAATGACGGGACAGCATTCTGATGTACATTGCTCCACCAGCCAAGGAGGCTATGTCTCAAGATGCATTTTGAGGAAAGATGGAGATTACTATATGTCGAGGGCAGATGCAGAGATGTGAAACAGCAAGATAGGCTCAGCCATCTTCAAGTCTGTCGTCTTCTTTGTCATTCCTGATACAAATGCACATTCTTTTCTGTAGTGCAGGTTATGATGTCTGGTCTGATGTTTTATCTGTTGCAGATTAAATGCATATACTGAGGCACAACAACTGGTGATTTTTCAGTCACACACGAGTAGCACACTAGGGTGCAATTTAGAAATCAGAAGGACACAGCAGAAAGCGTAGAAAAAATTTGCAGGTTGGAACCCGCCCACGAATCACAAGTTGCAACATTTTGGGTTAAAGCTCTCAAAGCTGATTTGAAAAATGCAAGTTTGAACATGCTACTAAAGAGAGTGATATGGATTAACTTGGACATGCAGTCAGACATGCCTGCATATTCTTTTCAATCTGGACAGTTTAGAAGAAATGGGTAGATCTCATTGAACTTCTTTAGATCATCTTGTCTGGCTTACCTGGCTCTTCCACAGCATTCGTTGCCCAGTGTCCCCACATAGTTAATAGAGGTAAAAAGGACGTCCAATTCACATTAATTATTTTAGAAACCTACTTTGGAATCAAAAGGATTTACAGCTAGACTCCACTGCCTATAAAGGCAGCATATAATAAACAGCCATTTAGTGTCACCCAGAAATCTGCAAACACAAAAATGTTGTATGTTTAGAGCAAGTAAAAGAAGTAAAAGGAAAATTATGTAAAATTATATATGATTGTCTGAAAAATCAGACAACCTCTGATTTAAATGAGAGGATTTTTAAAATTTGACATTTCACTATATGACATGCAGTATGGAACAGTCTATCAGTTCATTAAGCAGAATATCAGGTGAGAGTTCCTCCAGTCAGTGAAGAAATGAATGGCATGTTAATGTTCAGGCGAGCTTCCTTTTCACCTTTTAAGAAAATAGACGTGCGTTACAAATTATCTGATCTAAGTTATGTGGTTGAGCTATCACATTGTTACCTTCACACCCATGTTTTTAATGACATTTCACACACTGACATTTTTTGTGGCTGTGCATAGATTTGACAATGGGTCACATCCATTGTAGTGCATAATGCAGTAATGATGTACATGGAACTGCTGCAAAATATACATTATCTACTTATTGAGGTTTGTCTCAGAAGCTCTTTGGGAAGAGTAGAGAAGCTAAATGATGCCTTTGTTACCCAGTAGGGAGAGTAGGAAGGAAGACAAGAGGTCACTTTAATGGTCTATCAGAAGAAAGAAATAAAAATCAAGACAATAAAGTCAAAAGGGAGGTTCTTAGTTTGGAGGATCCTTTACTGTTTCTGCTAGGAAGATGTGAGCCTTATTGTGACAGATCAGGAAGCTACAGATAAAATGGATCTTGAAAAGTTAAAAAAAACCTTTTTCTTTCAGGGAGACATATCAGAGCTTTTCCAAAGAGATGAACACAGAACTCCCCAGAAGAGCTTGAAGAAGCTGAGTCTACCAGAATAATATTAAAGCCTGGTGCTTTAAAATGTTTTGCTTTAAATAGGTCATGTTTTGCCTTAATCACTTTGGACCCAGCTCCATGTCTTCTGGAGACAGAGAACACACCAGAAAAAGGAAAGCAAAGAAAGGCACTACAAACCTTCACCAAAGGAGGTGTGTAGCTGCCATTCTTCACTTCAGACAGGAGAGTTCAGAGAAACTGAGACAACCGGGTAGCAACCAGGCAGCAAAGTGAACAGCACTGAGATTGGGAACTTGGACAGAAAGGTCTTTTTGCATCAAAGATGCAAAAAATTCAGGGCACCTACATTTCAAGGAAGCTGGAAAAAGAAGTCACAATGAAAAACTCCAGACTGAAGCTGGTGAATCATGAATATTCAAAGGATCTAGAAGTAACAGGGGAGAGAAAGCTGGGCAACAAAAGAGCTGTGTCTTGGACAGCCAGAAGTGTCAGGATAAAGTGAGAATATTCAGTCAGGCTGTCATAAGAAAAGTAAAACAAGACCATAAGTATGACCCCAGTAGAGCTGCTGTGGATTGACCTTTTTCTCAGCTTGAGATTAGGACAGTGATGATGCACAGATGAAGGGACGTAACAGGACAGAGCCAGCATGGACTAGTGAGCTGTAAAAGGCAACACACTGAAAGATGAAGCACAGGCTGGGAATACTTCAGTCATAAATTATACAGGGAGGAAAACACCTTCTGGATTATTCAATCACAGGATGACCAGGAGCTGCCTGTGGTAGTTGAATCTGGAGAAAGGCAAATGCAGTCTCAAGATCATCTCAGGGAAAATAATTCCAGGAATGATTTGGAGCTAAGTAGATACACCTGAAAGGTAATCATTCTTTTGTGGCACAGAATCTTAACTGTGATATCCCAAGACAGCAATATGAAAGAGTACTTCCAAGCCCTGCATGACAGTATATGAATATCAACTGAACTCTGCACGTGTGGTAAGAGCACCGAGGCCAAAATTTGATGAGTCTCATTCTAAACCATCAGGAGGGATCAGAAACCCAGGACGGGATTCAGACTACAGATTAAACCATCTCAGTGGCGTTTACTGAAGATTTTTCAGCCTAATGAGTTACAGAGCTCAGTCTGTAGTAGATACCTATATTTATCTACATTGACTAGGCAGTGGCCTGCAGCTGGAATCAGTAGCCTAAATGCCGGTGTTTGGTGTCAGGTGTTGGTGTTTGGTGTCAGGTATTTTACCTGCCCTCTAACAAAGGGTACAAGATGTGGTGGAGATAAGCATCATACCTACAGATCCCTAATGGATGCTAGATACTCCAGGGGATCTCAGATGGCACTTAACACTTATGTTTAGGTGACTGAACCATGTCCTAAACCTTCTTTTACTATAACAAGATCTTATGTACTTAGATACAGGTAGACAGTTCAAAACACACACCTATCTTTAGATGTCTTAATCTGCGAGCTGAATCCCATTTCTGGCCAGCATGATAGAAACTGTCTTAGCAAGATAGACCTGCAAGTCTTCCATACAGAGAAAAGGGAATGAGTTGAATACCAGAGGTGAAAGTCTGTCAGGGGTACACTTGCTGGGGGAACCAAAAAGGCTGTGACATTCATTTCTTCTTCTCTTCTGAATAACGTTCAGACTTTGGTGGTCTCTGAAGGCTCTTTTCCATGACCATCATTACTGCATCCAGCTGTGGTACAAAGAGCAAGTCAGAGAACAAAAAGCTAGACAATATAGAGCAGTGTCCAGAGACTTGAACGCTGCGAAGAGGCAACTTCAACATGGCTAATAATGTCTTTTCATACTGCTCTCTCCTCTGCAGTCACCAATTACCATTCTCTAATGAAGTTTGTTCCAGCTGTTCACCCACTGTACATAATCATCTTGGCTAACCAACCCATTCACGAGCGCAAAAACACCATCCAAGCTGTCAAACTTTATGCAAGTCGAATGAATGCATGTGGATTGTGGCATCCAAGGCTCCAGTGACAGTGTGACACATTCACAGCCTTAGTCATGAAGAGTTTAAACATCTGCGGTATTTCTAATGCTTTCTCATCTCCTCTGCATCTTCAGTTGGAGCACAAAACTCCTGGAAGAAATCCAAAGATCCAGCTCTCTAAAACACAGGAAATGAGTAACTTTACTAACTTTAACTTGGGCCTTTATATAATGCATTTGTGTTGCCTTCTTTATACAATTTGTTTCTAGGCCAAGTCTAAGAGAGAAAGTTCTGTTGTATGTCCAACATCTTAGATATGTAAGCCAAACTCATATTTGGCTTTTGGTACTAGTTACATAAATTTAAGAATTTAGATACGTATAAAAATATCATTATTACAAAAGTTGCTTTTTAAAAGGAAATGCTTTTTAATTATGACCATGAATGTGTCATTTTATATTTTTGCTAGAAATAAAAAAAATTCTATAAACTTATTTCAAAAGTGTGACAGTAAGAGCAGAAACAGAAATGTTATGACTTAATAAAGTCATATCATTCCGGGAAAAGGAATTATTTAAAATAGCTAAGGATATCTTAGCTATTTTAAACTCCCTTTCCAAATAAATATAATTTCTTTCTGCCGTGGAGAAGTGTAGCTCTTACTACTACAACGTTAATTCTAGTCTACATATCAGCGTGTTCTGAGAGGTTCATGTATATTTTTTTTTCATTATTTGGATTACAGTAAATATTTTTAAAGGCCATAGTTGAGGAAGGTGTTAGTTAAATCCATTTATCAACTGACTGGGGGATTTTGTGAGGACAGAGGGTGGATGCATTATGATAAGAAAACATTGAGCTATTGATTTATGGCAAAAAGATGGCTTTTAGGTCACCTAATTCTAAGCACGTCAAGTGCTCCAAGCTGGTCAAAATGTATTTCACAAGGTGCCAACCCTAAGCTAATGAGGTCTGGTCAGCATTCATCTCTATCTTCTTGCAACTTACAGTGGAGCTATTCACAAGTCAGGTATATTAGATGACGCTGGGAGCATCACACAGCTTCTGGCTGGCTCAGAGAACAGGCAGAGTAAGCTTGCATATGCCCACTGAAAATCGCATAGCCGTCGTAGATGTGTCCCTGTGTAGATGTATCCCCACCTGTTCACAAAATTGCATGCAAGCTTCAGTTGGCAAACCCTCTTAGTAATTGGTCATGCTCTGAAGACAGAAAGTGTTGATACACTGAGGAAACCTCTGAGATTTAAAATAAACAATGAATAATTAATAAATAAATAAATAGAAAGATAGATAGGACGTTGCCCGGTATATGTGGCATGAATTCTCCCTGCAAGGGACAGGTTGAGTCTGTTATTGTTTGAATAAAAGGAAGACGTGGGTGAGGAAGATGTGGGGGCCACCACAGCAGGCTTGGGCTTTTCAGAAAACTTAACATCTACCACAATCTTCTATTGCTATGAGCTAGCAAAAAATGAGCAGTCTTCCCCCTGAGCAAAGATGGGAGTAAGGGAGGAATTACACTTCACAGGGATATCTCTGAGATATCATGGAAGGATTAATCTCACTGATTTCGGATGTGTATCTCTGAGCCAGCTGCTGCAAGAACGTTCTTAGGGTGAATCATCTGACCCACTTCAGGATGAGATGAACCACCCTCCCCACTTATAATGCAGTGAATTGGGGTGATTATCTTGGTTGTGACCATCTAGTTTTCAGATGCTTAAGTGGGAGTAGATGAATGTCATCCAGGCTGCCAAACACTTCTGAGTGAGAAAGCCTTCCTCCACATGAAATGAATGATGGGTTTTGCCAGGGGATGCTCTGGGGCCAAGTCTTTACCTTGAGAATGAGGAAGATTATACTTCCTCCACCCCCTAATTGGATGGACATAATGATACATCTACTCCCTGCAAAAGAACTTGATTCTGTCACTTTTCCCTTCAATAAGTCATTTTTCCTTAAGAATCCCCAACCAATCAGATAGGACAATATTCTGTCCCTTGCAGGAAAAGAAAGTAGCAAAATTTGCCTCATTCTGAGAAACAAAAGAATGAAAATTAAAAATCTAGGCTATTAACCCACGATGCAGATTAAAAGGGTTTTCCTGCCCTAACACTCAGCTCCATTTAGCAGGCCCAACAAATCATAGATAACAGACTATAATTATCCTTCCATTTGCAGCTCCTCAGCAATGGTGACCCAGTCATCCCTAATGGAGTGCAGAAGCCACTGTGATTGAGGCTTTTTGCAAAATGCCTCAACAGTAGACAGACAAACCTGCAAACATATGTGGAAGAAGTTTAATGTTGTATGTTCAGTAAGGAGCTATTAGACTTCAATATTCCCAATGTGTTATAAAAGCAATTACAATTATTGCTATTGCCATAACTACTATTAAGAAGAAGAAATAGACCATATAAATATTTATCCCCTTTTCTGTCAGTGTTAGGGTGAATTATGAGTTAGGCGAACAAAAAATTGAATTATTGAGTTAATTTATTGGGGGAGGGGGGTGTTTTTGCTTTAAACAGTGGTATTAAGCAGAGGTTTTCACACCTTTTGAAAATCTTTTTTTAAAAGAATCTGTCAAAATAAATAGATCAGAGCAGTTTCAGAGCATAGTCCTACCTTAAGCCATCCAAGGGTAAAATGTGACACCTGAATGAGCAGGAATGAGACTGTCAGGATGACTTCAGGGCAGATAAACTCTAATGTCAAATGCAAAAGAGCTCATTTCATGGAACAATTATCTCCAAAGAATTTGGATTCAACAGTAGCATAGAATCAGAGCAGCAAACAAGAGTCCCCGCAACAGCTTCTGTGTATTTCTGCAGGAATCTTTCCAAGGGAATATTCCTCAGCACAACAGCCATGTTAGCTTGAAATGCTCTGTGTGATGATGCTTCTACTTTTTCTTCAGGAGATGGAATCATTTAGCACCTCTTAAGAAGTTCTACCCTGAAATTATTAATCTGGCTACTCTACATATCAGCCCATCAGCTCACATGGGGACATAATCAATGGACTGCAGTGAATTGCATAAACAAGACTTGAACAATCATCTGGCTTGTTTTACATGAGTTCCTAGTTTGTCTTGTGGAGATAAAAAGTTCACACCTAAGAAGACGGATCAATAAATTGAGAGAGCAAAACGTAGTCAGAGAATAAAGCACAAGCAAAGGAATGGGTTGAGGACCGGACATCCTGCTGCGAAGTGCTCTGCAGAAAAGTCTGCCTTTCTTCCCATATATTTGTGCTCACTCGGTTACAATCCAAACAGCCTTTCAACAGCCACAGGAATTCTAGTACTTGTTAGCATTGTGGAAGACTACCAAATACCTTTCTGTAAGAAATAAGCATTTCTTAAGAAGAGAACAAGTTCAGCACCGAGGGAACGGGAAAAATATCTCATCAAGAGATACTCTATGTATTGGGTAGCAGGAGTACGCTGAAACAGAGTTGTTACAGCTATCCCTGATGATACATTATCAGCAAAGATGACTTTAAAGTTGTGCATAGGGAAAAAAGAGGGAGTTCCTCACTGGGGCATTTACATCCTTTTCAGTAGAGTTATTCCACTTCTGCGCTGCTGTGGAAAACTCACTACAAAATCCTGTTGCCTGCAGTGTGTACCGAATCCTGTCCCCGCTGTCTTCACAGGTGATATGGGATGGCTGGATGTGAAAGAAGAACAGGGAATGGAAACAAAGGAACACGAGCCAACACAAAAATACACTTTGCTGACTTCAAGGTTGAGGTTGCACTCTCTGGGCCAAGTCATGGGGTGAAATAAAATTCAGTATTGCCACTGACTTCTACATCCTGATATCAGTTTACCTCTCCTGAGAATTGTGGCAAATAAACAACTTCACTGTTAAATCTGGACTAACTGTAAGACCTGATATTTCTGCAGGTCTTTCCTTCAGATATGAGTTACAGCATGATCCTGTCCTGACTTTACTTTTTCTCAGTGCTTCTTAACTCAAATACTCTGGTTTCATTAAAAGATAATCTGAGCTAATTTAGGAATTAGACTGTTTGTACTAAGTGTGCTCAGAAGGAAGGAAAGGAAAACAAAATCTGCTACATTGAAATGAATCAGCTTGGGGACATGGGTCTCAACTTATCAAAGGCGTAGGCACATATGGAACTCAACCCCAGAAAAAAATATCTCCAGGATGCCGGCTCAGTCAGCCAAAAGAAGAGAGATGCGATGAACAAAGGTCTGAACGTGATCAGCAACGCAGCCCACAATCTCAGAAATCTCTGTTTTTCACTCCCTGGTAGCATCCCACAACAAAAGCTTCTGCCTTCATGTTTATGAGCATCACATATACACCGACAACAGCAGATCTTGAGAACTACATGCGGCTGTGGCACCACCACAAAAACAGCAGACATGTTAAATCTACAGGGAGGAAGGAGACCTCCTGGTTTTTTTTTTTCCCATGGACTCCAACAAATGATGGAAGGCTAAAGCCAAGGAGAGATCACAAAGCTACTTTCCTGTGTAAAGATAAATGTATTTATTTATCACATAAAGCCCCCTGTGACCTTGGAGTCTGTTCAGTGCCAATGGTTATCCTTCCAGGCACTGCACACATGCCTTTTTGACTGGAGAAAACAAAACAACAGAAACCTTCCACTCCGCGATGTCCGAGATAGATTGCCGGTACAATAACAGACCAATTGTAGCTGTCCTGAACAAACAAAACAGCAACCATTGCTCTCAGCACATAGAAACGGGAAAAAATCTAGAAGACCATAACTCAGAACTGTAACTGAGACACAAGCAGAGACAACAATTTTAATCCAACTCCCATTATTGCACTGAATAGCATTCCTTAATTATCCATCAAATTGGAGCAGTGTTGCCTTACCCATCCTATCGGACAACTTCTTTCGAGACGGCTCCACTGTGTTTTGCTGTAGCCAAGTACAGACGCTTGTATAACGTGTTCTTTCTCTGTAGCTATACCAATGCACTTGAAGGAGTTTGCCTTCATGTTATCATTGACAGTAACCTTAAGTAATCCTACATTCCCCTTGATTAGCAAGTGCTAGCCATGGAAACATTTCCTCACAGTACCTGGCCAGTGTTGCATAGGTTGAACAGAGAAGAGAGATGGCTGTATACCCAAATAACAAAAATGAAAATCCATTTGTTGGTTTTTGACTCCAACAGATTAAAAAAAACCCCAACACTTCAGTTACATTGCATACTGCCGTATCAGTCCAACACTTGCACCGTAATTAACATACACAAGACGGATGGTAATCCATAATACCCTAGGAAGGAATCAGGTCACTCCGCTGCCTTATTCATTTTGGTTAATATTTTTATTATTATTATAATTACCTCCAGTGCTACTCCAATATATTCTTCAAGCTAAAAGCCAGATTCTGTTTACCAGCAGTTTAGATGCAGAGGAAAGCCACTGACTTCCAGGGACTTCTTCCAGACCTGCTTCTGTGTAAGTGGGATGATCGTCTAGCCATAGCCACTGGTATGTCACTAAACAAATCTATCTCCTTTCTTTTTTTTTTCCATGCATTTTCCACTCCTGAACAACATGCCACATCATCTTTCTCTCCCTGGCTGTAAAACTCTTCAGATTCCAATACATACCTGAACTGTTCACATGTTAAATTCACAGCACGGTGATAAAGAGTCTGTCCTGTATGCTCTCCCTCTGACTTAAGATGTGCTTTGCACAAAGATGGTATTATTAGAACCAGCTGTTCAAATACTGATAAGGGAAAGTGCACGGAGGCACAGAAGCAGAGGTCAAAGGCACGTTAACAGCAATTTTTACTACTACCCCACTATAAAAATAGAGAAGTCCTGGTGCACTGCTGGAAGGGTGAATCAGAGTTTCTGCGGCAAGTGAAGATGCAGAACTGCAAAGGGAGCCTTGAGCTCGAAAATGTCAACAGCAGCACCGGGGCTGTTAACAATCAGGTTTTATTTACCAGCCATATTGTGTTATAAACAGACGTGATTCCCATACCGAGCACGTTAACCTGTCACCACTTGCAAAGGGAAATTTATTTGTTCAAAAAGAATCAAATCTACCTCGCGGACGCATCCTCAGGAGCCTGCAGTTCTGGCTGAAGGCAGAAAGCCTGCATGCAATTCTTCCCCCCCCCCTAAAAAAAAAAAAAAAAAAAGTATTCCAAGGACCTGGGGAAGAGACGGTAAATCAATGTCACTCCAACACAAGCCGGCGGTTCCTTTTTCGTCGCCGGCTGCAATCGCGGCGCTTTGGCATCCCCGGGATCGGGCCGGCTGCCGCTGCCCTCGGTCCCCAGCCCGGGCCGCGGGGGGCGGAGCGGTGCCACCCCGGGTGGCGGTCGAGGAGGGGAAAGAAGCCGGAGGAAAAGACTTACCATTACATCAGGGATCCGTCCCGGCGCTGGAGATGCTGCATCCCCGCCGTGGCGGGGCGGGGCGGGTGCCGGTGGGGTCGGAGCCAGCGGCGGGGGGGACACGGAGCAGTTCCCCGGTGGAACCTGGCCAGCCCCGGCTGCCCGCGGTGGGAGTGAGC